>LR812530.1:34983989-35163989 GCA_903798195.1 Danio kyathit
AAAATATGATAAACCCGATTATCCGACTTCATGCTTACCACATTCTGTCATTAGTTTAGCAACATGCGAACAGCTACAATTTTAATCTATCCAAGCTAGCAAACAAAGTGTTATGCTAATAATAAATATAACTGATTTGCTAAAATTGTTTAACAGATTACTATTAGCTTAGCAACAAGCTAGTGGCCAGAGAACAACCTATGTTATAGGTTGTTTGCAATCACATGGTTCTGATGACGCGCGAAATTCAGATGGAGGGAAGAAAGTAAAGTCCATATTTTTGCGATTTACACCATATTTCAGAGGAGATATAAATAGAAAATAGGCCCATGTGTTGGGCATGATCCTTATATCATGAAGAGGGACGAGTTTTCTACTAAACTAAAATATATTTGCCTGTTATCGATGCGGTACACACTGTATAATTACGTTACATGAAAAATACTATAGTAAAAACTAAAGTGTTTGGAAACATACAATACTATAGAGAATTACTTGAATACAAAAGCGTGGACGCGTAGCCTACATTATTATTTATTTATTTATTTATTTATTTATTTATTTATTTATTTATTTATTTATTTATTTATTTATTTATTTATTTATTTATTTATGTAAGGGGAAAAGGGGCTCCACAATAATAACCATCTAGTTTTGTCGCAAGGGTTGCATTTCTATTTTGTTCTGTCGATGAACTTACCATCAACGAACATTCACTGCTGCTGCACATCTCGATGTTCACATTACAGTTGTTTATTCTGCTGAAACACCAGTAAAGACATGGGTTATTGCAAAACAAGGTGAAGATTTAATTACAGCGATTACATGGCAGAGTACATTATTTATATTCACCTGGATTTTGTTTAAGTGTGGTGGTGTTTGTATCTGATTTTATATAACACATTAACATATCAATACACATAGCTAGGTCTGTATATATTCCTTATTGGTGCTGTCAAATGAATTATTGCGTTTGAAAAAGTTTGTACACATAAATGTATTGAATAAATGTTTATTACATGCCGCCTTTTCTTCTGTTTTTCAGCCAGTTTCTTGAACTTCCCCTTTTATGAGCAAAAGCTTTTGGAGTTCTATTAAAGCTGTTCGGCATTTCTTATTTTGGTAGATTTAAACAATTATAAACAACATAAAACAGAAACATTTTGATGTTCTGGTAGCAATTCCTATGTAGAAGAACCACTTCCTGCCCTCCATCTGAATTTCGTATGTCATCAATGACATCATGTGAAAACAATCTATTACACCTGTCTATATGAAGCAGACAGACTTCATTCAAACCTTTAGAAAAATACATTTTTGCTAAAAGATAAACAATCCAGGGGGGTTAGTTATGCATGTTAACAAAGGTTTGAGACAGATAGAATGTATCTTAAATGAATATGTGATGCTCCGCCAACCTGATTTCACCAAGTGGGACTTGGTTCATCTATGTTGATCCTGGAACAACATTCCAATCAGCCAGTCGGGATCCGTTTATTATGTTAAGTTTAGGCTTACGGTTAAGTTTATGCACTTATACACGATTGTTATCCAACTATTATTCCTCTCTGATTTTGTGAATAATTTACAGTTATGGTTGGGTTTAGGGGTGAGGAATAGGTAGGGATTACATTTTCGAATAAAAATTATGTTCCAGGATCAACATAGACGTTGATCCAAGATCACATTAGACTTGGCAAAATCATGACGTGCAGTGATGCTCTGTGGCCTTTAAGTTGTAGCTGTGCGCTAACTGGCTAGTGCCACAACGTTCACACTGCGAGGTTAAGTGCTCAAATCAGATTTTTTTTCTAAGATCTGATGTTTTTGCATAGCTGTTCACATTGTTGTTAAAAATGTGGCCAATATCAGATTTCCAGTGTGAACAAATCATGGTCCTAAACTGACCCGCATGCGCAAAAGTACTACACACAGCACATAAATGTGTATAGTGTATGAAGTAAATAAAGCACGTTGTCAGATTATGTTTAATATGATTATTGCCATATATGATTAATGGTTGTTTCGCTGGTTCTAATGTGCATTTCAGTGTTTGAAACCTAAAAGAAGTATTTTTTGGGATCACAAACCCTGATAATTTGGCATTTATGACAAGCCCGGTGCGCGTCTCTCTGACCAGAGGTGTGGTAAACTCATCAAGCATTAATGAGAAACCGCAGATTGAACTGTGAAGGCAGGGCTTCATCACTGTTGAAAATGATATTGTTTGCATTTAAATTTGTTATAAACAACATAGGCTGTATCCAATTAAAACTCAAAGTAAAACTGAAATGTTGCCTACTGGAATACAGAAGGATTTTGTCCTTAACAATGCAAAATGTTTTAATTATTTAAGTGAAATACAGCTATTACATGTAGGCCTATGTATTTTATGATTTTTATTTATGCAATATTACTAAGGTGGTATTTTAAATCTAACTGAACAATCAATTGTTTTGGTTAAAGGTTAATGTTTGGTTAATGACTGTCAGTTGTCATTCAAACAATATTCAAAATAAACAACCTTCAATTTTTTTTGGTAAAGTATAGGGCGGTTGTTGCTAGATCGGATATGGTTAACGAGAATTATTTATATTATTTATTTAATTTCCCATTTATTGTATTTTATTAACGCCTACCCCCACCTCAACCATCACAGTACTGTAAAAACAGAAGTTGTACCGAGTATTATTTATGTTATCTATTAAATTACCCAATAAATTGCCATTTTTAAAGCCTACCCCCACCCCAACCCTAAACATAACCCTCACAGTACTGTATAAATATTAATTATAGTTATACAGTGTCATAAAAAATACTGCTATATTAAAGTGCATATCGCACTTCCGGCCGGCCGCGTATCTATGCCGCTGAGGAGTAGAGGATGTTTTGCAGCATGAACCAGTACAGAATAATGGTGTGTGTCGATCAAAAATTACGTAAAAGTCACATGAATTCCTACACAACTGTTCACACTGTGGACAGATTACAAAACATCAGATCTGTATCTGATTTAATACCACATATGAAAGTGGCACTAATCGGAATTGGAATGATCAGATTTCATGTGGTTTGGGCTGTTCACACTGTCATGACAAAAACAGATCTGAGTCACATGGGCAAAAAAAAAAAAAAATCAGATTTCAGCCACATTTGCCTGCAGTGTGAACATAGCCTCAGAGAAAACAGTGTGTTCAAATTATAAAGTCAAGTGTTGTGCTTCTCATCCAGTGAATTATGCCCTTAACACTCATAAAAACAACCAAAGATGGCAAAATAGCTACCATTCAATATTGTCTATGTTTAACGCATTCCTTTAAAAGCATGCTAACAGCTAATTCATTTCCTAAAAAATATTCTAAGGTTGCAAACAACATGAAAGTATTAATAGAATTGATTTACCACCCCCTAAAAATTATCATTTGACTATGCAAAACATTATAAACGTCATTACCTTAGCTATAGGCGAACAGCAAACCTTTGCAATCAATAGTGTATTTATTCTCCAGTGTATTTAAAGATGCTAACCATGTAGAGGGCGTAGATCGAATATAGACAAACCCAAATGCTCATTTAAAAATAACTTCAATAATTTGGGTTTGTCCATACTCTACACAAATTTAGGTTGAAAGAAGAGAATACTTATATATAGAGGCACTCACTGCATAAATACAATAAAGAATGATAAACTAAAAGAAATGAACCATTACTACATAGTAATCTTTACCTTCTTTCTTCTACACTAATACCCAAACAGCAGGTGAGAGCCTGGAGCAGACTTCCAAATTTCGCATATTTCCATACTGATGCTTGCTTGTTGCTCCCCCTATAAGAATAATGAAGCACATCTGCAACCGTATTACACAGTAGAGACGAGTGATGTCATTTTAATGTCCAAACACTAACAGCTAAAACAACTCCCAGATAAACCGGAAAGAAAGTTACAGCCAAAAAAAAAAAATACAAATACACAATTCCTCTGAAACGACAAATAAATACAGGAAATACTTCTCATCAGTACAGTTGACTAGCATGCTGTCAGATTTGATTAGCAAAGGTAAGAGTGGACATGGATGTCTTCTTGTTCAAAGCGGTCCTGCTGGTTTAACTAAACACATGCGAGGTCTTTGCTGACCTTAGAGGAACAGCGTGAGAAGCTACTAATCCTGGATGAAGGGAGGACAGAAAGACGGGCGCATGACCTTTGGGCTGTGTGTAGTGTGTGATTCTGCACCGTGTGTTAAATGGTACTGCACCGGGGGCTCACAAACACACACGCACACATACAGTACAGTTCAAAAGCCTTAGGTTACCAGCATTTTCACAGACAAAAACAGTCTTATCTTTTGGTGAATTGTGTCAGTAGGATATTTTAGTTTAAACTTCCAATCATTATTCTGATACTTCATAACAACCACACACTATGAATCACCTATTAAGCATGACCAAATAGTGAAGTCATTATTTGTTAAGCATTAACTCTACATTAAGAGATGTTAGTAAGCAGTTTATAACTGCAGATGCAAATTCTCTTTTCTTGACTTATACCCACATTTAAAATGTGCTTATTAATTGTTCTTTCACACTTTGTTACTGATTAATTTTTCATGACTAAATTAAGTATCGCATTATTTACAAATCATTTGCATTTAAGAGTAGTTGTTTTTTTTAAGATCATTCAGAATGAGTTAATGATTAATGAACTATTCAAATTAACATTTATATTTTACTATTCAGGCATATATTAATAGTTAATTTGTATGTTAATAAATGCTTTATTAACTTGATCCAGTTTTGTGACCTAAAGTGAGGATTATTTATGCTTTATAAATCCCTAATAAATGACTCAGTATCAAATGAACAATACATCTTTGCAATCTTATCTAAACAGTAAAATTACTGTAAAGTTTAAACATTGCTGAATAACTGGAGTGTCAAAATATAACATCAAATTGGATAAAACAACAACAATATAACAATTAAATATGATACAACATTTCAATGTTATTTAGCGATGTTTAAACCATACAGTGTTTTTATTTTAGTTCAGATTGCAAAGATTTATTTTCATTTGATACAGTTGGTGTATCTTCAAATGAACAGAAATGAATAAAGTCATTTATTTTCTTTGTTTCCTGATTAGAATATAACTGAGCCTTAAATTGTCATTTATACGGGATTTATAAAGCATAAATAGTCCTTACTTTATATAGATCACCAAGCTGGATAAAGTTAAGTTAATAAAGTATTTGTTAAATTACAAATTAACTATTAATATATGCCTGAATAATAAAATATATAAATGTTAATTTAGTTAATTATTTACTTACGCATTCTTAAAAATCGTGAACACTTTATTTTGATGGTCAATTTGAGTATTAGTAGACTGTCTGCTTAATATCTGTTGATACTGCTCGTCCAACAGACATTTAACTGACTATAAGAAACTTTGCAAGTACATGTCAACTTACACTAACCCTAACCCCAACCTACCAGTCTACTTATATTCTAATGAGAATTAGTTGTCTTGTAGATGCAATGTAAGTTCAATTCAACAAACAGACCATCAAAATAAAGTGTGACCGAATAATCTTTAAAAAAAAACAGCAACTTCTCTCAATGAATTGGTTTGTAAATAATGAAAAAATAATAAAGTATGAAAATAAAATCAAGGACATTATGTATGTGCTTATAAGTCAGGGATAGAGCATTTGCAGTTATAAACTGTTTATTAACATCTGTTAATGTAGAGTTAATGCTTAATGCATAATGAATTCACTATTCGCTAATGCTTTATAAATGATTCATAGTGTGTAATTATAAAGTGTTACCATTATTCCTGCTATTAATTTTAAATACACTCCAAGACACTTCAACAAACCTACATAAATACAATACTGTATACAGATTTATAAATAAAATCTATTAACTTGAATTAACTAAAATAAATCAACATTTGGTGTATGCATTTAAACATTGTCGTAGGTAGACACTTTCAGCTAGCTTTGCAGGTAGGTTGGAGTGTCTTGTGTCTTGTGTCTTGGAGATGTCGCCAAAGTTCTTCTGGATTTATTCAAATTTTTTTCTGATTCTTCTTGCCTTTCCATATGGACAGGATAATGATGAGAGGAGATCTTCAGCACAGGCTGCTTTCAGACTGCTTGTGCATACAAAAATCTGACAGAATTATTAGAATTAATAACAAAAAGACTGTTTTAATGCTTTCCTGTCTCCCTCTCCATTATCCTATACAATAAAGGTGAAAAAAAAACTTAAAATGTAAACAAAATGTTTCAAAACTGATATTTCCTACTGATACACCACGCAACAAGATATTAAATAACTCACTTAAAATAACTGTTTGCTAATGAAAACACCAGTAGCCTAAGATTTGATTTAGAATACACTGTTAATTTTGTCAACAAAAATAAAGGCAACAAATGTTGAGCTTGACACAAACAGAAACTTGACAGGTCTTCTATATGTTAAAAATGTTACTGAAAACATAATATTATAAATCTAATATTATGAATATCTAATGAATGAAAAGCACATTAATGTTGACGAAAAAAGACGAGACTAAAACGTAGTCCAAAAAATAATAATTATCATTTTTGTTATAATCCAGACTGTCCGTTTATTAGATGAGCAGATCTGAGCGTGTGCATTCAGTCATGTAGATCTATTTGTGTCAAGTCATTTTTGCTGACAAAATGAACACTGACTTTACTGTATTTACCCAATAGACAGGATTATGCTAGTAGCTTAAAAAAAACTGCAGGTTATGACATACATTGATGTTCATCTTCCTGTTCTTCAACCATCTGATGTTCTCATCATGGTCCTCGAGTCCATACGTCCGTTCCAGGTTTCTCTATGGGTCGGTGAGTTTTAAAAGTAATGGAGGCAGCATAAATGTAAGGGGAGAGAGGGAAGGTGCGGTCCCCGTCCCGCTCCGCTCCGCTCGACAGCAGCAAACAGAGGCCCCCTGTCACTGCCCACCAGGAATGATTCATGTGAACAATTTGTCCTAATTACTCCAGCCCAACACTTTTGTCACTATTAATCTTACACACACACGCTCATACACACTCACACATGCACGCATAGGGCCAGTCAGTGGAGATCAGTGCCCTCGCAAATTAAAATAGATGGCCAAGACGATGGTAAGGAGGAGGATGGCGCCCAGGATGAAGACCAGGATGCGGTTCTGAATGATCCTGTAAGTAAGGAGACAGAAAGAGAGGAGAGAGAAAAGAAAGATTTTTAATCAGAATGATAATAAAAGCACACAAAATGGCTAGCATATATATATATATATATATATATATATATATATATATTTTTTTTTATATATATTATTTTATAGGTGTGACCCTGGACCACAAAATCAGTCATAGGGGTTTATCTCCAAACAATTAAGTACACTTTTTATATTGATGTATGGTTTGTTGGCACAAAATGTGGCCAAGATATAACTATTTGAAAGAAAATTGAGTTCTTAGAAATGCACATTACTAATCAAAAATATTTTTTTTGATCCAAGGTCACATATTTGAAAAAAAAAAAGTATATTTTTGTATCACTTTAAATGTCTATTTATCACTATAAACAGTTGAAGTCAGAATTATTTGCCCCCTTTGAATTTTGTTTTCTTTTTTAAATATTCCCCAAATAATGTTTAACAGAGCAAGGAAATTTTCACAGTATGTCTGATAATATTTTTTCTTCTGGAGAAAGTCTTATTTGTTTTATTTTGGCTAGAATAAAAAGAGCTTACATTTTTTTAACTATTTACAACTATTTTGTTTTTCGATAGTCTACGGAACAAATCATTGTTATACAGTAACATGCCTAATTACTCTAACCTGCCTAGTTAACCTAATTAACCTAGTTAAGCCTTTAAATGTCACTTTAAGCTGAATTCTAGTATCTAGAATTAGATATATAGAATAATATTTACTGTCATCATGGCAAAGATAAAAAAAAAATCAGTTATTAGAAATGAGTTATTAACATTGTTTAGAAATGTGTTGAAAAAAAATCTTCTCTCCATTAAACAGAAATTGTGGAAAAAAATAAACAGGGAGCTAATAATTCAGGGGGTATAATAATTCTGAATTCAACTGTATATCTATGGAATAGTCCATTTTACTGCTTATTGAATACTATATATTTATAACAATAACAAATAAAAATCTCAATAAACATATTTCACTTTAGTCATATTTGTCTTTATGGATTTATTTTTAAAGAGAAAAAAAAACACATTGTTGTGCAAAATAGCATGATTGAATATACATACATTTCATATATACATTTACATATACATTACATTCATATATATATTTTACTTCTACTACTATACATAATACAGGTTTAAACAAAACCTTCATTTATGTCCATGCACAACTCGTGTTAAGCATGTCCATGAATGAAGAAAAGAAAATGTATTTAAATTCTGGTAAATAAACTTTTCTTTTTTTCTGAAAAGCAGCCCAATTTAAAATAAACAAACATTTTACTATTATAAAACACAGTTACGTAAAATCATTCAAAATAAAGTAGCCTATGCAGCCACATTTTAATTGTGGCTAGTTTTAAAGAACAAAAATGCTATTTTACTATTGTTTAGAAAATAAAGATGTTAATTATGTGCACGCGTGGTTCACATGGAAATGCAAGTTTTTTGCCCTTTATTGGTGTCGCAATTCAAGTTTATCCACAGCACCACACAGGTGAATTGGTCAAAACTTCTTTTTATAGTAAACTGAGTTTTTATTCAGTTTGCTGTAAAAAAATAAAAAAAATAAATAAACAGGCAATTGTAATTGTGATTTCAAAAGCAAATTGATTTCTAATGACGGTTATAATTGTTTTAAACTGTAAAATATTATTGAAGGGGGACAGATGGAGAGGCACATATTTCTGGTCAAAGAGCCACATGTGGCTAGGCCAGTTCTAAATTTTTACTGCTTATTGAATACACTCAAAAAATGACTTTTGCTGCTTGTTCAAACTACTGATTTCCAATGAGCTGAGACAACACGGTTCTTAAGGTTTTGTTTTGGGACAACCTAATTGTTTTATGTTTAATCTATTTAAATTGGTAGAAAGAAATGAAGTTCATTTAATCGATTTGTGTTGGGACAGCATGAAGGATTGTGTGGAACCCAGCATTTTTTAAAGTGTACTATATAACAATGTGACAAATAAAGACAGCAATATAATCTTGAATCTTGAATGCAACTGCAGGTACATTTTGCATCAAAAATGAATTTACTTCTCTCACTGAACTCGCTAAACACATTTCATTTCCGTTAGATCTGTCTCTTTAAAAACCAAAACACACTATCGTGGCAAAATAAGTCACACTGTGTGACAACTTAGCCTTTTTCCTCTCCATCTGTCTGCTGACATGCGTTTAGAGTGTTTATTTTCCCCTTAACAAAGTAAAAAGTGTGGCTTGTGGCTTTCCTCCGGCTAATAAAGTTCACATATTTAGTGAAGATTTTTCTGTTAAACTATCTCTCTTATTATCACATGACCACACAATAAAGTCATTCTGTGCCTGTAGGACTTGTTCAGTCATTCACAAAGTTTTAAATAGCAGTCGCAAATTCAGATATTAAATGTTTTTTTTTTTCAACACTAAATGTTTGATATTTGACAATATCGGAAATCTAACTTTTTTCTGTCATTTGTTTGTGTTTCAGATTACATCTACTGCTATAATTTACATTTGTGGGGTTGGTATGCTCTCTTATGATTACAGAGGCTGCATTGTTTGACACACAAGAGTTTTTCATCAATATTAGTGATTATTTCAGAATTATTGGTATTTTGACAATAACTATGCACACATTTATCTTTCTCAGAACTCAAAATTAAAAGCTTTGTACATTACATATAATTTAGGGTTCAAATGTTGACAGTTGGTAGGACTGTTTCAAACTTGTTGTTTTATAAATAAATTCCTAATGCTCACAAAGACTGTATTTATTTGCTTAAAAATTCAGTATATTCTAAAGCTGTGAAATTATAAAAAAAATAATAACAAAGAACTACTTTATATCTGAATATATTTAAAAACATTTTATTATTGTTAAAAAACATGATGCATTATTTCAGAACTCTTTTTATGAAAACAAATTAAAATAGAAATGTTATGTAAAATTCTAAATGTCTTTATAGTTAAAAAAAATATATATATAGGTATCAATCTGACTTACCCTAAACTTTTGAACAGAAAACTAATGGTTTTGAAGTGTTTAGAAGTCACGTCCTGGTTCATTTTGACATTTTACTAATCAAAAGCAACAAAACACAAAGCATCTTCTGATGACTGAAACCAGAATGTGCTATATAATGTTTAGTGATGTTTTATTAGTGTGGACTGGCCATGGTGTTTAAGACTGAGTACAATTTTGTTAAAATGAAATCAAAACTACACTACAAACTACAGTACTACATGCAGTGATTAATACAACACTCTATTTGTTTGGTACAGCTCCATAGGTGCTGAAAATAATTATCATGAATACATGTACAATTACACTCTTAATCATAACCATCAATTACTCTTAACCTCATCTCCATTTAATATATTGGGTTCAGATCCCGGACGAGCCCCCATATTTGTCACAACTCGGCTCAAAAGACATGACAAACTAAGGGAGGACATAAACAATTGGCTTGGTTGCAATGAAAATGTTCTTATTTGAACATAAGAGGATAAAAAAAACATCAAAATCAAACAAAAATAAGAGTACTCGAGATTAAATCATTATACAAAAAAAACTGCTTTCACCAAAACTAAGACTAGAAATGGAAAAAAAATAATCAGAAAAAAAAAACAAAAAACAAATGGGAGCAAGTGACATGCCAAAATCGCCAGTGCTTTATTAAGAAGAAAACAAGTGTTCAGCCATTCGGCAGATGAGTCTGGAACCTAGTCCTTCCCACTGGCCGGCCATACCAGGAAGAATGGAGACTCATTCCATATAGCAGAAGTTTCTCTGCAGAAAATCTAGATTTTGTCAACTCAGAACTGAGAAAAGGAGCCAAAACAGTGGCAAAGTGGCTGTGTGGACGTGTACAGTGAGGGTGCGAGCAGGAGAAGTAGGGTTGAGACCCTGAGATGATCTCTCGGGGCAAGATTCTGTCTCCTGTGTCATTCCTGATAAATGACAGAATTATCCCATGTGCTGACATGTGGAGGGAGCAGGACCACTGACCACTGCTATAAGCAGGAGATGAATAACTCTCACACACCCATTCATCACCACCGCAGCCGAGCAGCACATCCAACACACACACACACACACACTGAGTGAGAAAGAGATGTACAGTAAAGAAAGCAAAATACACACCTCAATGCTCCTACTCAAAACTGACTAGTATTCATATATACGTCTATACTCTGAAATAGGGCCTTTGCTCAAGCTATAGAGGACAATTTGTTAGTGTTTAATGTTCTGCTATTTACAATTTGACAAGAGCCTGTGGTTATGCTGATAAATGGCTTAAGATCATTAAGAATATGTATTGCTTTCCTTAAAGGGCAACGGTTGTTTACACTACAAATTAAAAGTCTCTTTGCCGATTACCTCCGTACAAGCGAGTTTATCTTTAGCAATTAATAATGTAAGGTATGAGTTACACTATATGTATAAAATACCTGTTTAAATGCTATTTAATTGAGTTTTATCAACTGAAACCGAAATTCTGAAACTCTAATTAATTAATTTTGTCATTTAAAGTGACATTTTAATTTTATTTCATATTTCCTGGACTCAAATGAAGTTCACAATACTCATAAACATACATTTTTAAACTTAGATGGTTTAAGGCTATCAGTTTCCTTGAATGTTGAGTCTACCTAACTTATTGGGCTTTACTATGCGAGTATACACTACCTGACAAAAGTCTTGTTATTGATCCAAGTTGTAAAAGCAACAAATAATAACTTCACTTCGAGTTGATCATTTGGGAATATGACAGAAGGTAGCTTTTTCTGATGAATCATCTGCTTAACTGCATTCCAATCATCACAAATACTGCAGAAGACCTATTGGAACCTGCATGGACCCAAGATTCTCACAGAAATCATGTATGGTGAAGGAAAAATCATGGTTTGGGGTTACATTCAGTATGGGGGAGATCTGCAGAGTGGCAACATCGACATCCTGAGGTATCAATTGTGCTGCCCATTACATTACAAACCACAGGAGAGGGCAAACTCTTCAGCAGGATAGCGCTCCTTCTCATACTTCAGCCTCCACATCAAAGTTCCTGAAAGCAAAGAAGATCAAGGTGCTCCAGGATTGGCCAGCCCAGTCACCAGACATGAACATTATTGAGCATGTCTGGGATAAGATGAAGGAGGAGGCATTGAAGATGAATCCAAAGAATCTTAATGAACTCTGGGAGTCCTGCAAGAACGCTTTCTTTGCCATTCCAGATGACTTTATTAATAAGTTATTTGAGTCATTGCAGAGATGTATGGATGCAGTCCTCCAAGCTCATAGGAGTCATACACAATAATAATTCTTTTTCCACTGCAGCATGACTTTATATTCTATACTGTACATTATTTCTGTTAAGTGACAAGACTTTCATCTAGGCAAAGTCACACCTTATCGTCCTAATTAAATAATTAAAAATCAAGGCATGTTCATATTTGATTTTGGTATAATAAACATAATCTAGAGGTGTTTGTCTTTCATATAAGCCACTTCTAATACCAAATGAGCAACTAGAAGTCAAGTTATTATTTGCTGTTCCTAAAACTTGGACAGGTGACAAGACTTTTGTCAGGTAGTGTTTATTTAATATACATAAAATTTAATTTACTGAAGAATGCTGATAACCAGTGTATTTTTACCCGCAAGTCAGTTTAGTCTAGTCAGTAGTGTTTCGTTACCAACATTCATCAGAAAAAAAAAAGATCACACATGCAGGTTTGTAATGACCTGAGAGTGAATCATTTTGTTGTTGTTGAGTGAAATAGCTCTTTTATTTCTTTCTGAACTAAAACTTTTCACCAAAACTTTTCACATGGTTTAACAGGAAGGGGAATACTGACATTATCTTGACATAAACTACTGTACCTCCAGAAGCTGTAAGCACACAATCAGTCGTACTATCCTGTATCACACATTCTTTATAAAGAGACATGAATTCCCATTTGTCCCTCTCCCACGACTGCTTCCTGTCCCTTTGGGCAGCAGCACATCTCTGAACATCACGAACAGTCTGTCCTCTTGCTTACAGTTTGTTTATGAGTGTGTTTGTGTTTGTTCGTGTGTGTGTGTGTGAGTGTGTGTGTGTGTGTAGCCAATATAAATAATGAATGGTACTTAAAGAGACATGTGGGAGATCTGGCCTTGCTAAGCATGCTCTGATTAATGTCCTCCGCCAAGCATGCACTCCCAATTATGAATTATGCCTGCCTGGCGTCCAATCCAGAGCTGGGGAGTCGCTTTGCAAAAAGAAACAGCTTCTGGATTCAGAGACGATGAGAATCCAGGGTCAGTTCCAAGTTCTAAACCTGCTGCCTTGAAAGCGACCAGCTGAATTTAGTTTAAAAAAGTGAGTGAACCCATTGTAACTTGGAACTTTTACTTATTTTTTTATAATTATGTACATAGATTATTTCATAGTACACTGAAAAAAAAAGATTTACTAAATTTTTCAGGTAAGTGGTTACAAACAATTTATATGTGCTCAATTTAAACAAAATAATAATAATTTAGTAATGTACACATTAATTTGTTTAAATTCAGCTCAACCAACCAACCAACCAACCAACCGACCAACCAACCAACCAACCATCCATCCAACTAACCAATCCACCGACCAACCGACCGACCAACCAACCAACCAACCAACCAACCAACCAACCAACCAACCAACCAACCAACCAACCAACCAACCTATCAACAAACCATCCAACCAACCGACCAACCAACCAACCAACCAACCAACCAACCAACCAACCAACCAACCAACCAACCGACCAACCAATCCATAGACCAACCGACTGACCAAACAACCAACCAACCAACCAACCAACCATCCAACCAACCAACCAACCAATCAACCGACCATCCGACCGACCGACCGACCGACCGACCAACCAACCAACCGACCAACCAACTGTCCAACCGAACAAGCTATCAACCAACCAACCGACCATTCAACCATCCAACCAACCAACCAACCAACCAACCAATCAATCTATCAACAAACCATCCAACCAACCGACAAACCAACCAACCAACCAACCGACCAACCGACCAACCAACCAACCAACCAACCAATCCATAGACCGACCGACCGACCAAACAACCAACCAACCAACCAACCAACCAACCAACCAACTAACCAACCAACCAACCGACCAAACAACCATCCAACTAACCAATCAATCTATCAACCGACCATCCAACCGACCCACCAACCAACCAACCAACCAACCAACCAACCAACCAAGCTATCAACCAACCAACCAACCAATCTATCAACCGACCAACCTACCATCCGACCAAGCTATCAACCAACCAACCAACCAATCTATCAACCGACCATTCGACCAATCGACCGACCAACCAACCAACCAACCAACCAACCATCCAAACATCCAACCAACCAACCAACCAACCAACCAACCAACCGACCGACCGACCGACCGACCGACCGACTGACCGACCGACCAACCAATCCACCAACTGACTGATCAACCAACAGACCAAGCTATCAACCAACCAACAGACCATCCAACCAACCAACCAACCAATCTATCAACCGACCATCCGACCAACCGACCGACCAATCGACCAACCAAATCAAATCAAATCAAATCAAATTGCATCAATCAAACAAAAATATATTTAAAGAAATATGCTTTACATTATTCGATAGTTTTATGTGCTCATATTAATTATAAAAATAATATTAAAATAAAATTATTAATGTAAATTAATTAATTGATTAAAATAAATACATTTGATTAATACTAATAAATATTGGTTCAAATTAAAATAATAAAATTAATCTGTAAAATCTATTTTTATTAAAAACATAAATGTATTTTAAATAAACAAATAACTGATTAAACAATATGTTAAATAAATTAAAATACTGGATGCATCATTGAAAAATATAATTAAATAATGCTTCAGTTAAAACTAATTTAATACCATTAATAAAAATTGAATATGTAAAGAAGTTTGATAAAAATATAAAATCATAAATATTATTTGCTAAATGTAATTGAAGTAAATAAATACTCTTGAATTAATAAACAAATAATTGATTAAAATATTTTAATGAATACATCATTTTGTTTAATGGGGTTTAATTTCGTAAAATGGGATTTTAAATCGTTGCTTTATCCAAATATTCAAATAAAGGACTTCATTATTTTTAGCCAAACAAAGTTATTTTGCACAGCACTTTTTACCACAGTAAAAAAGCTTTAAGCAGGAAAGCCAATTACTACGTTGGACCTTTACACAAGAGTTCAAGGACTGACTTTTTAACTCATAAATCAACTTGTACTAACCTTAATTTCCTAAGCTCGGCTGTAGATTTGAGACTGAAGTGCACAGTATGTGTGTGTGTGTGTGTGTGTGTGTGTGTGTGTGTGTGTGTGTGTGTGTGTGTGTGTGTGTGTGTGTGTGTGTGTGTGTGTGTTAAGGGGCCAGGCTGAGCTGTTAGCAGTAATGTAGATTAATCTGGCTTTGGTGAGGCTGTTCTGACAGGCCCTTGAGGCTGGGCGGAGAGGCCCCGGGCGGCCCCGCATCCACACACACACTGATGGAGAGAGCCAGTCATCACACACTGCAGACACATTTTCTTCACTACAACACCAGCACAAGTAAAAACAGCAACTGCAGATTTTTACAATGTTTGGTCCAACTTTATATTAAATGACCTTCACATCAAAACATTTACGGTGGTCTTGAGGTAGAATACAGGGGTCAGGGTTAGACACAGGTTTGTTGATACGGGTAAGTTTAAGGGTGGGTTAAGGTGTAAGAGATGAGTTATGAGTGCAATTATAAATGGAATAACTGAAATTAATTACAGATGTAATTACATGCATACAATTTTTAAAATAGAAGTGCAATGTAAAATACAGTTGAAGTCAAAATTATTAGCCCTCCTGTGAATTTTTTTTCTTTCAAATATTTCCCAAATGATGTTAAACATAGCAAAGAATTTCTCACAGTATTTTCAATAATATTTTTTCTTTTGGAGAAAGTCGTATTTGTTTTATTTTGGCTAGAATAAAAGCAAATATTTTAAAAGCCATTTTAAGGTCAATATTATTAGCCCGCTTAAGCAATATTTTTTTTTGGGATTTGCTACAGAACAAACAATAATTAATGACTTGCCTAATTACATTAACTTGCCGAGTTTACATATTTAACCTATAAGTAGGGCCAGACAGAATCTACAGACCTTTTTTGCTATTTCTGCTCAGAATATTGTAAAAAAATCTGCAGATTTATGCGGAATAATTTTGGATTGTAACTTAAAACTTAATATGCTAAATAAAAAAATTCTACATTTTCAACTTTTATTTAAAGTTTACAATGCAAATCTTATTAGATTTATTTATTTAGTAAACACAGCAAGTCTCTCATATAATATATCTATGATATATCAACTAAGACAGAAATTATTACTTTACAAACTGCACTTTAAATAAATCATATGAATGCTTTCATATTAGTCAGTAATATTACTGAAATTAATAAAAAAACTGAATAAACATAAATTTACACACCTTTACACACAACTAAATAAATGGACTCAATGATGGGCTGAAAATATGTGGAAATCTGCAGATTTCTGCGTGTGCAAATTCTGTGTGGGCCTAAGTCTTTCAATTGCATTTTAAACTGAATACTAGTATCTTGAAAAATATCAAGTAAAATATTATGTACTGTCATCATGGCAAAGATAAAATAAATCAGTTATTAGAAATCAGTTATTAAAACTATTAAGTTCAGAAATGTGTTGGAAAAAAATTGCAGAAATTGGGGAAAAATGAACAGGAGGGCTAATAATTCTGACTTCAACTTTATATGCATGTACATAATAACTGCATGGTACTAAATTATTCATTTAAATGCAGATACATTGTAATTAAGGCCACTTAAATAAATTGGTAGTACTTTTTTGATTTTGTGTTTAAGAAAAAATAAATAAATAAATCACTTGATTATAAATCACTTGATTGCAGAAGTATGAGACAAACGAAGGTCAAAGTTTGTTTTATATTGGCACATCTTTGCTCTGTCTTCAGCTTTTCTTGCCTCTGTTAATGCTCCATTTACACACTTATGCCGAGTTTAGATTGCATGATTTTGGCCCCGATTTTGACTCGCCGACAGGTTTTGAGGAATTGCCGACAAATGCCTGAAATCACAGGCAAATCACAGTGCTCATTCACGTGAGTAACAATCACACAGTGTGAACTATCAAAGACACGATCTGAGAGAATCGCAGATGAGTCGCCAACCCCAGTGAAACATTTGGCATGCTAAATATCTGAAGCTAAATATTATGCCGTGTGAAATGAGTTCTGATTGAAAATAACCTACAGCTAATGAGAGAGCAGCATCCACTAGTATGGGTATCTGCAGGCCAAAGAAAGGTTGGGGGAGAAGTTAAAAGCTCTTATTTTTGGTCTATTTAGACCCCAAAAATTAAGGAAAAACTTGTGGAATTTTGGCTGGAGCACTCATGTCTGTTTGACATGTCATCTGAGCAATACCACAACCGGGTCTAAAAAGAAAAAAGTGAGAGAAAAATTGTGAATTCCCTTCAAAGGCCAGGTGAGCCAAATAAGTACATTTTCTACCCCACTAAAGGCTTCTTTCTCAGTATATAGTTAATAGTTATAGTTGTAGTTAATTAGTATTAGTAGTTGTAGTATGTAGTTAATAGTCAGTAGTTTGTGTAGCCTGACAAAGTTGTCGGTGATTCTTCTATTGTAATGTCATGAAGTGAAAACCCCTGTCGCCGA
This sequence comes from Danio kyathit, assembly GCA_903798195.1. Taxonomy (NCBI): domain Eukaryota; kingdom Metazoa; phylum Chordata; class Actinopteri; order Cypriniformes; family Danionidae; genus Danio; species Danio kyathit. The sequence continues at coordinate 35,002,033 of LR812530.1, forward strand.
TCCATCTTGCAGTGTAAACACAACACGACAGAATGCTAGCCTAGATAGTCATGCAATGTGAAAACATCTGTGACGCGACTACTTTGAAAATCCTGCGGTCTGAACTCGGCATTGCACTTTAAAATGAGTCCAGAACTGAGATTTTTTTTCAACTCTGCTGAAAACGTCACTGGAAAGCATATGAGTCTCTACTCACAGATATCCGTTATAATTTGAGGAACGTGTTTGGGGAAGTAATTCATCCTGTGGCGTATACGAGAGCTCAGATTCTCATTGATAGAGAGGGAACTTTTGTCTGTAAACTTTAAAATCTTCCCCGTTGGCAGTCCCTTTCAACCTCCCCTAAAAATATCCGCCAATGGATCTCAAAAGAACAGAAGCACCAAAACAGACTTATTTGCAGCCTTTTGCACCTCTTTCAGAATCAGTCTGTATTTCTCCTGACATGAGAGGCTAATGATGATGCAACCGAGGCTTGCTAAATGATCTGCTCACAAACAAACACACCACATGTCTTATAAAGCACTGCTTCTAGTTTTTACAACATGTTTTGAGAGCCAAATTAATTTAATAAAACGCAATTATGAACTGGCTTTGATGTAATAGTCAGAAGTTATTTAACTATATAGCATAATGAATAGAATTAATTATTAAAATACTATTTAGTAGCAGCAATAGTATGAATAATTTCTAAAACTTCAAATTCAATCCAATTAAATTTCAGTTTACATGTATGTGTGTGTGAGAGTAAAGCAACTTTACAAAAAGTGCATGTTGTGACCAGTGATGTGCAAGTTACTGAAAAATAGTAACTACTTACAGTTACTTTATTCAAAGAGTAACTCAATTACTTTATCAATTACTTACACCAAAAAGTAATGCATTACTGTTAAAAGTCATTTCTGAGCTACTTTTGCAAAGAACATTTTGAATGCTCCCATTAGTGCCCTTATAACGTCATTTAAGTGCTGCATGGAGAATACACTGTTGATTAGCTTCACAGTTTTAATTCATTTGCATTCTCACAAATAAAACACAAGATGAACTTAAATAAAAAGTAATGGTCTCACTTTATTGTGATGGTCTATTTGTCGAATTTAAATTACATTGCATCTACATGCCAACTAATTCTCATTAGATTATAGGTAGACTGTTAGGTTGGTGTTAGGGTGAAGGTTAGTGTTGACATGTACTTGAAAAGTTTCTTATAGTCAGTTAAATGTCTGTTGAAAGAGCAGTATCAACAGATATTAAGCCGACAGTTTACTAATACTCCAAAGGACCAACAAAATAAAGTGTTACCAAAGTAATTTCTAAACACTATTTATTATTTAGTCAGACCTGCAGAACAAAAATGAAAATATCACAAGGTTATAAACCAGCTGAATAATATATTCAGAAACAAAAAAGCAAAAACTAAAGTTACTTCAGTGTCATAAAAGTTTGTATTTAATCTTTAAACATGTCCCTTCACAGCTTGAGTATAAAAACTAGCAACAATATACAACAAACACAGTACCGTTACAGTAACGGATGACTAGTAACACGTTATTGCCCAACACTGGATGTCACATTGCAAGGAAATTTAGGTGATTCTGTTTTCAGAGAAAAAACTGTTTTTAGTTAATGTTTAAGTTTGTTTTTTAAATAAACTAATTATTTCTTTATATTTATAGATTTATTTCATGTTCCAAGTAAATATTATACATAGTTTACAAAAATTTAAATATAATTTTTTTTAAAATATTCATTCATTCATTCATTTTCTTTTCGGCTTAGTCCCTTTATTAATCCGGGGTCGCCACAGCAGAATGAACCGCCAACTTATCCAGCAGATTTTTACGCAGCGGATGCCCTTCCAGCCACAACCCATCTCTGGGAAACATCCACACACACTCATTCACACACATACACTATGGACAATTTAGCCTACCCAATTCACCTGTACCGCATGTCTTTGGACTGTAGAGGAAACCGAAGCACCTGCAGGAAACCCACGCGAACGCAGGGAGAACATGCAAACTCCACACAGAAACGCCAACTGACCCAGCCGTGGCTCGAACCAGCGACCTTCTTGCTGTGAGGTGACAGCACTACCTACTGCGCTGCCCCTTTTTAAAATATAAATAAACTAAAATAAAAAACAATAAATAAGTATAAATAAATAAACAAATAAAATCAAACAAAATGAAATCAATTCAAAACAATCAATAAATGAATGATACCAAAATTATATAACATATTATTTTAAAATAATGAAATAAATTAATAAAGAAATATTATTAAAGACAATGATTAAAAAAAAAATATATTGATCACATAACAATAAACACAGGACAAAATAGCAATTGAAATATTTTTTAAACATTTATTTTTTATTTATTATATTAAAATAGAAAATAATGATTTTGCAACGGCAATGCTATTTAACAATATAAATAGTTTTTTACTGCATTTTTATTTAATAAAAGCAACTTTACATTCAAGATAATTCTTAAAAACCTTAAAAAATAATTAAAGGTGCAGTATGTTAAGTTTGACACCCAGTGGTTGAACTAGGTATTGCACTCCTGGATCAAAACAAATGCAAGCACAGGTCGCCAGATTGAGGACAGGAGCGAGTGATTTAAACCGTGTTCTATATAAAAGCAACGGCACGCGATAGAAGGAATATTTACCATATTAAAAGGAGTTTTTGTCCTAACCAACACCTCAAATTGATATAATAGATTTCTTGCAGCTTAACAACAGAAAACTGACAATGATCACCTCAGGTAAACCTCATGTGCTTTATTCAGTGTTAATTGCAAATAATGTGAGTTTTAATGCCATTTTACATGACATTTATTGCCATATACTGAAAGCAGCAGCAGATAGTTCACCTCAGATCTTGAAAATAAAATAAATTTTACTTTAGTAAAATAAATTGAACTTTACAACTAAACACATTCAATAATGTTAAATACTTTATTAAATATTGTACTTTAATACAATATTTAATATGTACTAAATAGATTATAAACCTTAACATTTCGTGAGTGAGTGCATATTCTGTACTTCTGAATGGCAGTATTTAAATTTATGTTGTATTTCAGCCAAATTGCTTATCACTGCGTATATCTCATCACGTAGTGTGTTGTTAGGACACGCGGTTGTACAACGTAACCTGCTCACCTAATGTTTACGCTCGTAATATTTATATTATTTGCTAATTAATAACCTCATGTGGAACTCGTTTCATTTCGGAGTCTGCTACTATCCATCGGAGGTCACATTTCAGTCACGAGCACATGCTTTGAGAGCCTTTCTGAATGTATGAATGAAACACGCGGTATTCCACCAAGGCAACCTGGGGTGCTGAAATATAATTGGCTAAAGTGGCAATGGGCAGGTTAAAAGAACCAAAACAAAGAGAGTGTTCCTGCATGGAAAACACATTTTCAAAGCAGAATAACTGACTTCAGCATTGTTTTTCAGATAAACAAGAATGTTCATTTAGCATGTTTCTTAAATATCTGCAAACATATTATGGTATTTTTATGCTTTAGAAGAGTCAAAAACTACATACAGCACCTTTAAGTAAACCTTTTAAAATTTGATTAAAAGTATTACTGATTCCAAAACACTTAAGGTTGATATATAAAATACTACATAAGAAAAGTTTAAATACATTTTATTTACAAACTTTTAGTGCATTAACATAAAAAAAATATATATATATTTTTGAAAACATTACATTCACTGACAATCCTGATTTGTAAAATGTAGCAGATCTAATAGCATTGACTAATAATAATAATAATAATAATTTAATATTATTATTATTATTATTATTAATATTATTATTATTATTAATACTATTATTATTAATGTTATTATTATTATTATTATTATAACTTTTATTATGCCTCTAATCTGCCTGACAGTAAACCACAACACGCTGACCCCTCTTTGGCTAATCTGTGGTTCCTCCACCCTCAGTCTCACACATGGGCTGAATCCCATCAATGTTTAGGAATAACAGAACCAGAGAGAGCAGGAAGGCTTGTTGTATCTTCTGATGCCTGTCTGATGGAGGTTCTATCCCGAGCTGAACATGTCCAGACGGAGCAGAGCAGGAGCCATCAAACCGCATCCATCCTCTCTGTCAAACACATGACAGAGGCTGGAGGACCTGCTCGTGTTGTCACAGCTCAGAGCACATGCAGAGTAAACCTGCTTTTACACACTCACTTCTTCTGTCTCTGTCTACTGGAAACAGAAGCTGAAGTTCAAAACCTCCATGTGTAAATAAAGTGCTTCAATTTAGTGGATGAAGTACATATTTGAATATTCAGACCGGTCAAATATTAAATATAAAACTATTCATGGACTCACACTTTTTAAATTGTTAGCATGCGCTCATGTTGAAATGTATCTAGTTGGGTCAGGGGTGTGGGAATAAGACTTTACATTGAACGAATCGAGTTTAAATCCCTGTGCTGGAATAAATGAATTTATGCATTTTAATGAGTCAAACTGCAATTTTTACTTGCATTGGCTTGATCCAACTGACCTCAAAACAGTGTTAAACTTAATTTTCTGTGTCAGCCTAAGCCAAATCCAGTCACATACCAGCTAATATTTGCTAAAAATGTAAATAATGTAACTATTGTCATTTAATAATAATAATAATAATAATAATAATAATAACACTATTCATCACTATGCTCACTAAAACAGTATTTGATTACAATACTGTAATAATCACATTTTAGCAGAAAATTATGCAATTATTTTGGTTTTTGGTTCATTTCTAATTATTTTATTAAAATGTTTTTTAAAAACTAAAAAGTTGCAAACCATGCCAATATTTGTTTTAGGATTTTGTTGATGACCACAAATTTCATAGGAACAGAGTACACATATGCTACTTTGTCACAGTGTAAAATGTCATAATGTAAGTACACATTTACAGTGTTTTATGCAACACAAATTTTGTCAAAGCAGCTTTACACAAATAAACACAAAATCAAATAAAAGGTACATAAATAGAATGTAATTGTAACTAATTAAATGTCAATTTAATAAAAAAAAAATTATAATTAAAAAACAAATGATCTTTATTATATACAGTACTGTGCAAGAATCTTGGGCCACTAGTATTTTCACCAAAAACAAAAAGGTTTAAAGGTTATTTCTATATTTTTCTGTAGCAGGTCAGCTTTAAATATCAATTTACATTTCCAAACATTATTTGCCAGTGCTCCACACAAAGATCTGATCTGATCATCATCCAGTCTGTTTGGAATGATATAAAGAAACAAAACAAACTGAAACAAACTAAATCCAGAAGAGCTTTTGCAACATCTTTATGATGCTTCAAAAAACCTACCTGCAAAGCTACAGTAATGTTCAAAGGTTTAGGCACTTGTGTAGTTTTTTTTAAATATTCAAAAATAATGCATAAATACATTTTATTTATCAATTAACTTGTATTAATTAAATCAAAATAACATTCGTATGACCACATTTTGCATTTAAAACACTTGGTACACTTGCCAATAGTTTTTCAGTTAGCTTTGCAGGTAGGAAGCATCTTAGAGACGTTGCCAAAGTTCCTTTGGATTTAGTTTGTCTCAGTTTGTTCTGTTTTTTTTTTAATATTATATCAATTAAATAAATATATTTTCATTGTGTATTAATACTTTACATTATTACAACTCTTTCAAAACTTTATTAGAAAAACTTTACTGACCACCGAAAATATAACGACACTCCTTGTAATTACTAAAAAGCTGAATAAATATAGCAAAAAAATCTGCAACAGTTCCCCTTTACTTTTGCCCTCATTTTACTTTGGGATAAGCAGATCAAATCTCTCTTCTCTTTTGGTGTGTGGGTGTCAGAGGGTATAGTGGATCTGAGCACTCTTCAATTTTAGACCCTCTAAAAGGTAAAGCTCTCCCTTTAAGCACACTAGAAGTTTCTCAGTATGAAGCACACAAGCAGACACTCACTATATGTGCACAGCACTGCCAAAATAACTCCTTCCAAAACCAGCAGACAAAATTAAACTGAGTCAATTGGATTAAAAACATAAGTCTAACCTCAAAAGCACAACGCCAAAGAATGAACGACCGTGTGTGAGAAAGAGAGAGAGAGAGAGAGAGAGAGAGAGAGAGAGAGAGAGAGAGAGAGAGAGAGAGAGAGAGAGAGAGAGAGAGAGAGAGAGAGAGAGAGAGAGAGAGAGAGAGAGAGAGCGAGTTCAAGCTACGAAAAGCCCATTTATCAGTGGAGGAGGTAGAGGAGACAGAGACAGATGAAAATAATGAGGAGTTTTCTGTCAGGAAAGATTTACAAAATCGTACCCGCGTTATTAAAATTTAAAACCTTTTTCCCCTTCTTTCCCACTATTTTTTTTCCTCTCTCTTACACTCTCAGTTCCCCTTATTAGTAGCCCTAATGAGGGCAGTGGTGCACCTCTATGCCTGCGTGTGCGGAGGGGAGGCGTGTTACGCAAGTTTACCCTGTTTCTAACACCACACACACACACACACACACACACACACACACACACACACACACACACACACACACACACACACACACACACACACACACACACACACACACCTTTCATAATACACAAACATCCCTCAGCAAAAACTCTCAACACGCACACTAAAAACAATAACATACAGTGCAATAAAAATAAAAACACTCTTAAGCTGCTAGTTTGGAATTCAGAAACATTAAAAACCTAAAATATTAAGGAATACTGCATATTCTGCTCTATTTAATGGTATCATTAGCAAATTTGTGACATTAAAGGTAATGGTCTGTGATTTCTGTGGTGTTGAAGAATCACACAATTCAGTCAAAAAGGCAGAATCAGCTGTATAATGTCAAATAAGCAACAGAAACAGATTCCATAAGGCCCTACATTTTACAGTTCACCCCAAAATGAAACTTTTGTCATCATTTATTTACTCTCATGTCCTTCCAAAGACTTTAGTCCATCTTTAAAAAAACATAAATGTATTTTAATCAAATCAGAGACTCCTGGCTCTCCACTGACAGTTCATTCACCCAAAAGTCTGACACTGAATGAATTCATTTAACTGTAGTGTTGTGAAGAGGCACAATCCTCATATGATCAATGATTTAAATGTAGGCTTTTTCACACATGCACATTAATCAGCAAACATAATCAGAAGTTCAACCATACCTTTCTAACATGCAAAATCAACGCTCATTGGTTTCTGTATCATTGGATTGTGTGTCAAGTGACATGCAAGAATGAACCTCATTGGTTCCTCCATGCACTCAAAAAAATGACATTCGCTGTTTGTTCAAACAACTTATTTAAATTAAGCTGAAACAATTCTTGAGTTTTTTTGCAACAACTTAATTGTTTTGTGTTCAATCCACCTACATTTGTAAAAATTAACATGCTTGCTTAATTCCTTTACGCTGTCCCATCAAAAATCATTTTTTTGGGCCTAAAAAAAGCATACTTGAGCTTCTTTTTCTGAATCAGAATTTTTGTATGAATTATCTGAATTGTAAAAAATCTTTTATATAGTGATCATGTGTCTCACTTTCTGTTACTTTATAGCTTGACCTCTTTATGAGCTTTAAGTGAACAGAATTCTCTCAGCTTTGACAAAATATCTTGGAAAAATATCTTCATTTATGTTAAGAGTTACTCCTTATGCCGAGTTCAGACTGCATGATTTTCAAAGTAGTCGTGTCATGGTTGTTTTCATACTACATGACTATCTGGGCTAGTGTTTTGTTGCTGCTTTATTTACACTGCAAGATGGATCGGCGACAGTGGGTTTCACACTGCATGACTTTACAAGAGGAAGAATCGCCGACAACTTCGTCCAAACTACTCTCATAACTAAACACACGTAGTACATAATTTGTTATTAACTACATAATGAGAAAGAAGCCTTTAATGGGGAAGAAAATTTACATATTTGCTCACCTGGGTCAATTTCTCCTCACCTTTTTTTCTTTTTTGACCCGGTTGTGGTATTGCTCAGATGACACGTCAAACAGGGTGCTCCTGTCAAACTTCCACTAGTTTTTCCTCCATTTCTTGGGTCCAAATAAACTGAAACCAAGCGCTTCTAACTTCTCCCTCAGCCTCCCGCTGGCCTGCAGGTACCCACGCTAGTGAATGCTGCTCTCTTATTGGCTGTAGGCGATCGCTGATGTCATTTTCAGTCAAAACTCATTTCACACGGCATGATTTGAATCGCCATGCTAAATATCTCACGGGCATCAGCGACTCATCTGCAATTCTATCGGATCGCGTATTTGATAGTTCACACTATGTGATTGTTACTCACGTGAACGAACACCGATTTGCCTGTGATTTCAGGCATTTGTCGGTGATTTCTCAAAACCTGTCTGCGAGTCAAAATCGGGGCTAAAATCATGCAGTCTGAACTCGGCATTACCGAAAGCGTTGAGAGCGTGAATTGTCAATATGAAGATCGCTAAAACAAAACTGTAAAAATACTTTGAAAGCAAATTACACCTAAGAGAGATGACTTTAAATGTTTTTTTTTAAATCCTCCCAAGTTTAAATGTTACAATGTTCTAAATGAATAGGGCATAGGAGGGATAACTGGGAATAGAACACAGCCAGGAACTCCGCTTCTAACTACAGCACTAGAGGTGTAGCTGCAAGCGTACAAGTTTGCGATGCAGTTTGCAAATGTTCATTGGAACGATGGATTTGGGAAATGCCAAATTAACGAACTATGTTTGTAACGACGGAACTTGCAACCTTAGTTAGCTGACGATGTAGTTAGTTAGTTAGTTAGTTAGTTAGTTAGTTAGTTAGTTAGTAAAGAATGTTTTTTGGAAGCGCACCCCTGTTTAGTTTTCATGCATAAATAAATCCACTTATTAAAGTCACAGGCCTTAAAAACACATGGAAATCATAACATTTCAAACTACTTTTTTGTGACAACATAGTTTCTTTATGGTCAATACACTTCAATTTGTAAAAACTAATAAGTTAAATTAATTCCTTCTTGGTGTTCCAACACAAATCGTTTGCGTGGGACACTGTATTTTTTACAGTCTCTGCAGGTGCTCAGCCCTCAACTCAACATTGCATATTGTGGATGCACACATTGCGATATTGATGCTGAAACTGTATACAGTATTGTGCGGTCCCAGCAGTATTCAAGCATGATTAACATGATTAAAGTGTTGATTACATTCTATATGCAGATACATTTTTAAGTAATACAAGTTGTCCTAAAAGAATTGTCATTTTGAGATGAACCATCCCTTCAACTTACATTTGTGTGTGGATTTACTGCACGAGTCAATAAACGGTGCGCACTGACTATGTGAGGTGGTCTGCATTTTCTTCTCTTTTGATAAACCGGGCTGTTCTACACTGAAGCGAGCTGAAGACAACAGAAGGAAAAGTAGGAGGAGAGTCAGCGGGATCAATGTGTTCGCTAATGCTCTGACTGATGGACATGATGCTCTCTGTGTGTCGGTGTGGTGGAGGTGAAACGGATCCAGTGTTTGAGTGTGTGATCACGCTCTAACAAAGATAAATCTTTTAGCAGGGCTTCTCAGCTGCCTTACTGTACTGTACATGTCAAAGCGGCCTTTAAACCACCTTACCTGTCAATAGCTCAGAGCTGTAGATGTAATGAAGACAGGCAATAGCCTTCTTTGTAGTCTCTTTCCGAGTGACAGAGGGAGAGTCAGCATTACCAACTGTGATGGAGCCAGCAGCTGTCAGTAAAAACTGGACTGAAAGCTGCTTTGGAGATTTACGTCAATGGTAGAGATATGATTGAATGACATGACATGGTCAAATCAATTAATTGGTCAAAAATGTGAAATATTTTGCATTTAAACCCAAGCTGGACTCCCCACTTGCTTTGTTTTCAAATAATTGCATTTGTTTTTATTTGATTAAATGTTTTCTAATTATTTATGTAACTATTCTGCTATAAGTAATGCACTGAAAGTATTTTATTTATTATGGATGTTGTTGTTTAAAAAATAAGTGGATCTGTTTTTTTTTTTCAGTGTAGATAGATCTTCTTGATATTAATATTTATTTCTTTTAGAAGTTTATGCACTGAATTTATTTATTTTCCGGTTGTAAAGAAAAGGAGCTGGGCATTTAATTGAAATTAATTCGCAAGCATGATTGTTCATACCTGCAATTGTCATGCACATCTTGTCAGGGAAACACGATTGTGTGTTCAGTAGCAAATCTCCTCCGAAGGCCAGATGTCACTTTAGCAAAGAAACTCCAAGCATTAAGAATCACAGGAAATCCCCATAGCATTGCATTATAAACAGAGGATTTAACTACTTTCATTGATTCAAAGCAACTAAACAAACAACTAAAGGAATCATCTTATAAAGGATTACAAAAGGCGCAACTGAACGCTATTGGTTTACAGAGATATGTCATTTGCTCGTGCAACAAGCTAGGAGAATGAAAACAAAGGAACCGCCATTTTTAAAAACACAGCTGAGACATTACACTGTAATAATATATACATATAATAATGAGCCATGTTCGACCTGAGCTCAAACAAGCCTTGTTGTTGTCTTGATAAACAGCCGCAAAGCCAAGAAGAAGAGCAGAATCTACCCTGTGCTGTGTTGTTTTTTACAAGGCCGTCTAAAGCACGAACAGTTTCGCGTTCTCGCGTCTATATTCAAAATAACAAACTTCTTGAGCTGATAATAATAACACGATTATTGAAGTGCTTCTGACATCCGATCCTTTCAGAAATGGACAAATGCGAGAGTGAAGCAAGAAAAAAAAACAAAGGAGAAGCCGGAAAAACAAAGGAGCATATGATTCTTTCTGTAACCTAAAACATGAACAAACTGCCACGTTTAACTATTATCATCACCTTTTGGACTATTATGAACTCAGAATAATGGAATTACTCTCTAGCAAAGGTTACATGTGCTGCTGAAGATTAAAGACACATATGAGAGGTTTGCACTGACTGGGCTTTGTTGCGCGTGCAGAAATCCAGATTTCCGCAGATTTTTATCCCATCATTGAATCTATTTATTTACTTGTGTAAATCTTTATTTATTCAATTTTTAAATGAATTTCAGTAATATTATTGACTAATATGAAAACGTTAATTTGATTTATTTACAATACTGTTTGTAAAGTAATATTTTCTGTCTTTTAGGAGATATATTACATGAGAGATTTGCTTTGTTTACCAATATATAAGTAGATCTAATGGGATTTGCACTGTAAACATTAAATAACTAGTTAAAAATGTATTATTTTTATTTCATGTATTACATTTTTAATTATGATACTCCTAAAATCATTTGGTATAAATCCGCAGATTATCCACAAAATTCTGTGCAGAAATAGCAAAAAAATTCTGTGTGGCCCTAGCCATTACTCAGCCATAGTTCACTGAGAAACGATTCAAACAGTTGTCATCATCACAGAACGATTATCTCAATTTCCTTATCGTATTCGATTAAACATATACAGTATCGATGTTAAATCCATACTTGTTTTTGTGTAGCTATGTGAAGCAGTTGCTGCTCTATCTGAAAGCATGTGCTGGAGTTTTTACTAGATCTGGATTTACTGACAAAATGCGCATGAAAATTGCCACCGATTAAAAGGCCAGCCCTATTTATAATGTTATTAACATTTTACAATACGATTTAAAATGTTTACAAGGTTTGATGTTGATCAAACAACTGATGATCCAAAGGTGGTAGATATGCATTATTATAGGTGAAAAATGCTTTCATTAGCCAAAATTAAATATTTATGCTCTTTAAACTTATCTGCATTGGCTCTTGATTTTTACTGTTTGTGCAGTACATGGACAACCCACAAACAGTAGAGACTTTACAAGACTTAATTAAGCACAGTCTCTCTCTCTCACACACACACACACACACACACACACACACACACACACACACACACACACACACACACACACACACACACACACACACACACACACACACACACACACACACACACACACACACACACACACACACACACAAAAGCGCCAGGGGAAAATCTGCCTTTAATTGCATGTGATTGAGTTAAAAAGTCCCCAGCACTGTGTAATTCCCAAAAGAAAAACAGTAGTTTGCCCTCCAGAGCATTCTGAAACACACACACCATGGCTACTTTAACAGGGCTGAAGTGTATAATAGAGCCGTTAAATAGGGTTTTATTAGTGTGATTATGGGGTGGTGAAGCTCAGCACAGTTCTCTTATCATCTGAAGCTGGAATCACAAATCAAGTCAGTTCAATCCATGATGAACTGTTCTTTTCAGGTAGACTATCATTGAAATTTTGATTGCAAAATATTTTTGACTGTTATTATTGTATTTCGAATAATAATAATAATAATAATAATAATAATAATAATGAACGAACACTAATAAATTGACTGCTACTAGTGGGTAATCAATTAAAAGTTGAAAATGATGATAATAATAATAATAATAATAATAATAATAATAATAATAATAATAATGTTTTTATTATTAATAATAATAATATAATTACTATTGATAAATAATAACAACAACAATAATAATAATGGTATTTTTTATAATTAATATTATAATTAATACTATAATTTATAAATAATAATAATAATAATAATAATAATAATAATAATGAACAATAATACATTAACTGACAGACTGTTACTGGTGGCTAATCAATTAAAATGTATATTATGGATAATAAATAATGATAAATAATGATAATAATGATGATGATAATTGAAAGACTGCTGGTGGCCAATCAATTAATATTAATATTATTAATAATGATATTATTTTTTAAATGAATGAACGAATGTCACTAGTGGCCAATCAAAAACTACTATTACTGTACTACTACTACTACTACTACAATTACTACAACTACTAATAATAATAACAATAATAAATCAATTGAAGGACTATTACTGGTAGCTAATCAATTAAATTGATTATTATTATTATTATTAATAACAATAATAATAATAATAATAATAATAATAATAATAAGAAGAAGAAGAAGAAGAAGAAGAAGAAGAAGAAGAAGAAGAAGAAGAAGAAGAAGAAGAAAAAGAAGAAGAAGAAGAAGAAGAAGAACAACAACAACAACAACAAGAGCAACAGCAACAATAACAACAACTGAAAGACTGCTGGTGCCCAATCAATTTATATTAATATTACTACTGATAACAATAATATTACATTTTTTAACAAGCGAACGAACGAGTGAACTAACTAACTAACTAACGAACGAACGAACTGTCACTAGTAGTGGCCAATCAAATAGTACTATTACAACTACAACTATGAATTACTACGACTTTAATACTACTAATAAACGGCCTGAATGATTACTGGTGGCCAATTGAATAATAATAATAACATAAATAAATATATATTAAACACTATAAAAAATGGCCAATTAGGTACTACTTCTACTAATAAAAAGAATAATAATGAAGTTGGACTGCAATCACTGAGGTCTGTCTGTTCAACTCAGACAGACTCTTGCTGAACTTTGTTTGGCGCAGCTGAATCCTGAGATGTTTCCAGCGCTGTGACTGCGAATGCCTCCTAATGATTTCTCTCTTTCTCTCTGTCGTCATGTCTATCACGGAAACGACACGCCGCCTGTGCAACCCACTCATGGTTAAGTCTGCTTCTTAACATGGATCAACAAACTAAGACGAGTGTAAAAGGTTATAAAGGGAATTGCTGAAGAGCGAGCGCCAACACACGGCCATGAATATTGCACGCATACACACAGGCTGAGACTGGCAAATCACACGGCCCCGTTCAACTCGTAGCGCTGCAACTCTGAAAGACAAACGAGCTCTTGCACATTTGGAGCAAGGAAGCTGTCTTTATGAGCTACACACACACACATGCGCACGCACATACATACACATAACGAACACTACTAGGCCACATGCTCATGTATTTTTTATTGGCCAGCTAACAATCTGACTAGAATCTTAGACTGGGATTTTCAGACCCCTACAGGAGGGATGGATAGATGGAGAGAGGGAGTAAAAACAGAAGGTGAGTTCAGAATCAGGTGCTGTTTTAAAAGGTTGAGACAAAAGAAGTGGAGAAACGCTTTGTTGGCGCCACTTCTGCCCGCAACAGATTCCAGCAGCTGTATGCCGCTGTCGTGGAGGGTTCAAGTGAGATGGCTGGCTCCCTCTAATTTTACGGTAGCGCAGGATCATTCTTCTGACTGGCATACTTCCAGTTGAGAAGCACTTTCTCCATTTCTGGTGTAAAATATAGTGAGTTGTCTACATGGCATTTTGGGGCATTGCAATGGCATTCAAGAATAAAAGATATATTACCATTAATAATATATATATATATATATATATATATATATATATATATATATATATATATATATATATATATATATATATATATATATATATATATATATATATATATATATATATATATTTATACATGCACATATATATACGTATACACACATATATATATATTTTGTATATATAAACACACTGTATATATACACACACACACACACACACACACACACACACACACACACACACACACACACACACACACACACACACACACACACACACACACACACACACACACACACACACACACACACACATATATATATATATAATTTATCAATTAAATGTATATATATTTTAAACTTTCTATAAAAGTAAAAAAAAAAAAAATGCTGGGTTGGTATAACCCAACATAGGGTCAAACATACACTGTAAAAAAATGCTGGGTTCCAATTCCTTCATCTTTTCCCAACACAAATCAATTAAGTTAACTTAGTTTTTTTTTTTATGTATGTAATGTAAAACAATTAAGTTGGCTCTAAAGAAAATCTAAAATTGTGTTGATTCAAGGCCCAATCATAATTCTATTTTTGTACCCCTACCCTTTCCCCTTGGCCCTTGAATCAGAGTGTGAAGCGAAAAGGCTTCAAAATTTACCCCTAAGAAAAGGGATACCACTAAAACACCTGCATCATCATATGTCATCGCAATCTCTTACTTCAGATGAGATTGAGGATGGCGACTGCTGTAGTTACTCCAGTTGCGTTTTTTTTTTTTGGTATTTATGTTCAGGAAATCACTGAAGGCAACGAGATCATGTTATCATAACGATATAATGTGGCAATAAGATCGTAACTACTGTGCATTTACAATGTGGCCATATTCATCTATGTAAACACACTAAAACAACATTAACATTATACCAGACAGTGTAAAAAGGTCATTCCCAGCTGCTAGACTTTTCTGACAGGGTATTCGAGTGTCATCGTGTGACAGATATGAAAGTATGTTGTGGGACTGCTATACAGGAGTTGTATATACAGGGACTGCTCTACAGGAGTGCTATACAGGGATTATAGATAGCCAAATTTAGCGTTTTTTATTTGAGTGTTATTTTAAAAAAGCATGACGGTAAAACACGAACGCTGTTATGAATGTATTAAAGCATGTGTTTGCTTGTTTGTTTGTTGTAAAAATTCATAATAATGACAAAAAAATACTAATTTGTGAATCTCCTGACATCCCTGCGCAGCCATGTTGCCACTGTAGAAATTTTCATACCCCTTGGTTTCGTGATCCTGGAAAATCTCTGTTTCAAGAGCTATCTAGCACTTCCCCTTAGCCTTACGCCTTCAAGCTAAAGAGAATTGGGACACCCCTACCCCTTCACGTGAATGCGCATAACGAGGGGTAGGGGAAGGGGAAGGGTTAAGGGGTAGAATTGGGATTGGGCCCAAGTGTCATTTAAATAAAAAATGAAAATAATCGGGTTGGTCCATATACTGTATTAGTCCTAACCCGGAAGATAAGAAAAATTATTTATATAATTTATTAAATTACCCATTAATTGTATTTTAATAATGTCTAATCCCACCCCACCCCTAAACCCAACCATCACAGTAATGTAAAAACAGCAATTATACAGAGTATTACGTAAATTATTTACTAAATTACCCGTTAAATTGTATTTTATTAACGCCTACCCCCACCCCAACCCTAAGTTGACCCATTACATTCATTCATTCATTAATTTTCTTTTCGGCTTAGTCCCTTTATGAATCTGGGGTCGCCACAGCAGAATGAACCGCCAACTTTTCCAGCATGTTTTACGCAGCGGATGCCCTTCCAGCTGCAACCCATCACTGGGAAACATCCATACACACTAATTCACACACATGCACTACGGACAATTTAGCCTACCCAATTCACCTATACAGCATGTTTTTGGACTTGTGGGGGAAACCGGAGCACCTGGAGGAAACCCACGCGAACACGGGTAGAACATGCAAACAAGCCGAGGCTTGAACTAGCGACCTTCTTGCTGTGAGGCGAACGTGCTACCCACTCGCCTGACCCCTTACAACAATGTAAAAATATTAATTATGTTGTACAAAAATTACTGATGTGATATATTGATCATATAGAGATATATATAGAGTATATGCAGCTGTACATACCCTTATCAAGCACACTAATTGTGAAACTGTAATATTTATTTTATAAAATGCATGCAAGTAATTATTTAAAATTGGAGGTGTGATTCTGCATTATTTAAATTATACAGGAAAAACATCCAATTCTTAAGTATTATCAAGTTATGTCTATCAGAGACCTCATTTGATTAATAAATGTAAAAATCCATCGAAATATCTTGAGAGAATCATCATTTTGACAGCAACACGACTACAACATTAAATGTTGGTGTTAAATTAATATTATTCAACACTCTCATGCACTCTGAATTATTTATGCGTCTATGCAGTGTCAATCACTCATGAGGTTATATTTAAGTAAGGATGCTGCTTCAGAAGTTCAGGTAGGAAACTAGCAAGACTTTGGACCAGAATTTCGTCCAACTTTCTCAGCTCTTTCTCTTTGCTCTCCTCATCTCACCACTTTCTCTTTTCCATAAAAACTCTGGAATCTCTCAATTTCATCATTCCTTGCTTATCTCTGCCTTTCCCTTTTTTCTTTTCTCTATCTCTGCTTAGAAGGAGGGTGTTGATGTCAAAAACGAGGTAGAGGATTACTGTATTTCTCAAGCAGGGCATGCCTGTGCCTCAACACAGCCAATAAGAAGGCAGTAAATATTATGTCTGAGTCCATGTCATGGGTAAATGTGCCGAGGCAGCAGTCAGCATACCACTACTAATCCCGATTTCCCAGCATCCATTGCAAGAAACTTCAGAGAAAACAGAAACCCTTGCTCGGCTGCCACATCCCTGCTGTTCAGCGATCTCCCCAAACCGGTGCACAGGTAGGTGTGTGACTGTTTGAAATAACAGGGAATTTGAGGCTGTGACAGATATACTGTACAAGCATTGCACAAACTGGTAGGCTGTCGGGACCAAACCTTTCCGTGAACTCAACACAGGACACGCCACGGGTGCGATTCAATGGAGCAAACCACAAGCAAACAAGGTTTCAACAGCCTATAGACTTTATCTGCACTTGGAGACATATCAATACTTCCTGCAGTTGAGTTCTTGCAATCTTTGTCGTACAGACTTGTTACAAAGGCCAAATTCTGATCTTAACATCCTTTTAGCGAGCAGCTAGAAAAATAAAAGGGTTTACAGAAACAAGACGCCCAGGTAAAGCAGCACTCGTGACGTCCTCCAATCTGACCTACCAGGATATTGAGACTTGCCCATGGTGTAAAACGATCCCTCAGCAGAGCTCCAGGTTGGCTGTGAATACAACGGCGTTTATAAAAGCGAGATAAATTACTTTCACACAATTTGGGCGCGCTGCTAAGATTTCCGACACAAAAAGTGGCTGCATTCCTCAAGGGAAGCAGCTGGGGATTGTATTACCAGGCTTGTTGAAAGGGTGTAACACTAGCCATGGAACCATGGGCCTCCAAAACTATGATGCACATAAATTTTTATTGTTTGTTCAGTATTGAAATCTCATTAGAACTCATAAATCAGTGGTCTGTGTTGGCTGGTGACTTTCACGGCGAGGAGAGGAAAAAGGAAACGAAAGAAAGGTTGATGTTTTGGACATTCTGCGTTGGGTGGGTCTGACCTGAGGCCACAGTTTGTAACATCACAGTGTTGTGTTACACTAACAAAATCAAGATATGAAGACACATACGGCACCGATATAGAGGATTTCTGCAATGCCACAAAGCTTAATATGAATTTTATAGACCAAAACAGACCTTTTTTGGCTTTACTAACAGCAAATTCCATGCTGCGCTCCAAGTTGTTACTGTTTTTTTTTTTCTTCCCCAAAAGTCTAGAGACATGCTCTTTCCTTTTAATAACAAGCAACTTTACATAACATCATGCCGACATGTTTAGTTTAGCCAGAAGCCAAAGCAATAATCTCCACTCCCTCTAGTACATCCATTCACCCTGTGTTATGCTCTACAAGATCAGTGATATTCATACTGCAGCTAAGCGACCATTTAGTTCATCGATGCAATAGCCAAATGCTTTTTTTATATGCTGTCAAAATTAACACGTAAATGTGATAAATGATACTTTTAAATGGTAACTGTTTTTCAGTATGACCTGTTAACTCTTTTGTGTATTCTAAAAAGACAAAATATTCAAAGCCTGTGCAAAGGCATTCATGTAAATGCAGTCAGTTGTGTCTTTAGTGAAAGTAAACAGAAGGGGAAATCTCATGTGTATTGGTGTACTGGATCTGTGCACCAAGTGTTACATTCAGGGCTTGACATTAACTTTTTTTGATCACCAGCCACTGTGGCTAGTAGTTTTCCAACGTTATTAGCCATATATTTTATATGCATAAATTTGACTTTGGCATGCTAAAATTACTTGATATAGATGTTGTGTTATGTCCACATTTCTCCTCGTTAATTTAAGTTTTTTTGTGTGTGTTGTGACCTTGCTCATTGAGCATTAGCAAATGGGCTTTCATAGGGTCACATTAGTTTTATTTCACATTTCAGTTTATATTCACTTTTTAGGGCTCAACACTAAGGATTTACCTTTTTTTTTTTTCTGGCCACACCAAACTAGTTATTTTCTTGCCACAAATTTTAAATAATGCGTCAAAACAAGCAAAATATAACTTTTTATTTAACAAAAATGTTCTTAAAAACAATTAAAAAAATTATTCTCACGTATCTAAAACTATACAGAGTAGTCTGTTCAGGCTATAGGTCCCAGATCACCAGTAAACTATAGATAAATAGAAAGTTAATCTCCTATTAAAGTAATGTTATTGTAAAGGATGATAATTAAACCACATTAACAAAAATAACTGCAAGCAAAAGAAAGCTGGTGAAAATATTCCGTTAATGTTAGGCATATTAATAATCTGTTCAAAGAATGGTTAAAGCTAAAATGGCAACTGCTGCTGCTTACAAAAAAAATCTCAAGCTCTTAAAAGCAGCAGGACTGTGGTTGCACGAGCACAGCTTTCCCCAGTCTATTTCAAAGAGAAACGACCGCATCAGTTCAGTTTCCAGTCACGGTTGCTTCGCACAAGGAAACGGGACACGGGAGTTTTTAAGCACTCGCGCGCATCAAATCAGCTCTGCACACAACACTGTAGTCAACGAGCAAGGATATCCGTGCGCCTGATCATCCTCTCATTCGGTATTCGCCTGCTTTCTTTTGCTCGCGCAAACACTTATCAGTCGTGCTGCTTCTCGATTCTAAGATCACATTTGCGTGCATATTGACAAATGGTCTTAAACTAAAATTCTAATGTTTGTGATAAGTCAGCACTGGCAATTTAAAAGTTATTTTCAACCAGTTAAAGTGGCTAGTAAGGGTGTCTGTCTAACTCGTCAGGCTCTGTCTAACTCGTCAACTAATGTCAAGCCCTAATTACATTTATAGCAGTCTAATACATTTGCTAATTTCTGTGTCATTAATAATAATCAACAGCAAAATCACTCAAAGTTATTGAATTCATTTATATAGTTATTGCTTTGAGGCCGAAAAAAAATTCTATTTCTATTATTCATGCATATATAACTGTCTTTTACTGACAAAATGACCCCGTACTTGTTCATTTAAGTGAAGCTAATCTATTTTAAGATAAATAAGACGCATCTCACATTAGTTAAATCTGTAGTACATATTTAATTTACAATTGTCATTTATATTAACAGATTTACCATTAGAAGTATAAGATGAGATTGATATGTGTATATATGCATTTTGTAGACTATAGCAACAAATAATAACTTGAATTCTAATTAGGGTCATTTGGAAAAGTGGCAGAAGGTAGATTTTTCTGATGAATCATCTGTTGAACTGCATCCCAAATACTGCAGAAGACCTACTGAAACCCACATGGACCCAAGATTCTCACAGAAATCAGTCAAGTTTGGTGAATGGAAAATCATGGTTTTGGGTTACTTTGAGTATGGGAGCGTGCGAGAGATCTGCAGAGTATATGACAACATCAACAGCCTGAGGTATCAAGACATTTGTGCTTCCCATTACATTACAAACCACAGGAGAGGACAAATTCTCCAGCAGGATAGCGCTCCTTCTCATACTTCAGCCTCCACACCAGAGTTCCTGAAAGCAAAAAGGGTCAAGGTGCTCCAGGATTGGCCATTCCAGTCACCAGACATGAACATTATTGAGCATGTATGGGGTAAGATGAAGGAGGAGGCATTGAAGATGATTTGCAACTCTGGGAGTCCTGCAAGAACGTTTTCTTTGCTGTTCCAGATGACTTTATTAATAAGTTATTTGAGTCATTGCAGAGATGTATGGATGCAGTCGTCTAAGCTCATGGGCGTCATACACAATATATATATATATATATATATATATATATATATATATATATATATATATATATATATATATATATATATATATATATATATATATATATATATATATATATTTCTTTTTTTTTTTTTTTGCAGATTAAAATGTAAAAAATAAAATAAATAGTAATTTCATGTTAAATTATATGTGCCTTTTTTTTTTACAATTACATGATGAGCTTAGGAATTTTAGAGTAATGCTTACTGCATTACAATTCAACTAAACCCATTAGATCTAAAATTAAGTCCATAAAGTGTGAGTAAAGTAGCATTGCTGCTGAATCCTTGCTTAATTTGTGCTCAGTTTGGTGATGTTCCCGCAATGTATAATCTGTTTTTCATATTAAAACTGACACCAGCAAACACAATTACACACAGACTTATTACTCAGTTCTCCAAAAGCAGAATGTGATAGTGTGTTAACTATGAAAGAATACGAAATGAATCGCCATTTAGTGCCGTCTGAAAACTGCAGTATGTAATCTACGACTAGACATTTGTGAAAACAAATTATGATACAAACTCAAGCACACAAAAAACTCGCTATTGCTCACTGCTGCAGCCTTGATCTCAAATTGCTACTGATTTGATACTGAGCATCAGTTTCAATAAGAAACCTGACAAAGGCCTGTGGTGTGAATTCACACTAACTGGAAATCTGTACCACGTAAAAGGCATATCCAAGAGAGCCGAATGGGGAGACCATGATATGTTTGGCCAGAGATGGGGAGGAACTTGAAAAGACTAGGATACAATCAGGATAGGCTATGCAGGTTATGCTTTTGAGAGGGAGCCTTTCAAATTCCTATCCAGGGGATAAAAGCTCTCAGAAAACAGCACTTAATCAGCTCAATGCTCCAGCCGTCCTTGCCATGCTGTGTCAAGAGAGTCACAGAGAGAAGCATCTTAGTGTCCAAGATGCGTCTCAGAAAAACTAATCGTGTGACACCAGATTTCCAAGCAAGGGCACCTGGAATGATGACACAAGCGTGGCTAATGAACTAGCTGTTAAAAACATGGAGAGCCATGGAAAGCGGAGAGCAGTGACAGACCTTTCTGGCACCTTCTCTCTCAAATAAACACAAACTTCAGCCTTGAAGCTGTTGTTGTGTTCCTGCTTCTATCCTCGGGCGATTCTGGCTGCATGAGGATGAGGCTGCACTAATGGAAAGATGGGAAAAATAACATTAATAGGAGAAGCAAAGTCCTTGACTTATGCCGCTGCAAGGTGGGCAAAAAACACCCAAAGACACCCGAAAGACAGACGGAGTGAGGATTGACACATCTTGAAACTGCAAAGGATTTATCATTAAAGATAAATTCAATAAATGAGGCCTTTTCTAAAGAAAATGGTAGTGGTGGGATGATGGAGTGTCTTTGTGGTTTTAATGGGTGGTTGATAGGTTGGTTTTCAGGTGCAGTCGAATTAGCTGTGCGTCATTGCTCAAAATGCAGTCATTCCAGCTTCATATGACATTGAAAATATCCCTTGTTTCCTTAAATTTACTATTCTACCATCTGAAAGCTAAACATTAGTTCTAAGAGAGTTTTTTTGGCAAAGAAAAAAAAGTTTAGCGGAAATATGACCATAAAAGGAGATATTAGTGGTCACATAATGGTGTTGTTTGTTTGCCAAGGATTGTTTGTTGAGAAAGTAGATTAAAAGTTAACAATATTGTAAATATTGTTCAGTTTCTTGCACAGACTGACTAATGGTATCACTTTAGATCTCAATGTATCCTCAGGAACCATAGGTATTGATTTTGTTTTGCCTATATATATATATTTATATACACTGTAAAACCCAAAAAGTTCAGGTAACTCAAACCGTTTGAACCAATTGAAGTAATGAGGTATTTAATTAACTCATTACCTTCAACACTGAGTTCAAAACTCTTTTCAAAAGAGTAGAATTAACTTTCAGTAAATTTTGAGTTAACGACACTCATTTCATTTGATAAAGTTGACTGTTGGGTTTTCCAGTGTATATATGACTCTAAAAAATACAAAAGTGTACAAAGGTGCCATAAAACAGCCTAACTACAATTACAATACAATTGTTCCTCATGCAAAATCTATTGCCATGCTTTCTATGTGTAAATATGGGTTGCAATGAATGCTGTTAAAACATTATTTCATCCATATTTCTGACATTTCATTGCCACAAAAGTTATTTGTATATGTATTAATATCCCTATACACTTAATGTAACTACAATAACACATACAGTTGAAGTCAGAATTATTAGCCCCCCTGTTTATTTTTTTCCCCAATTTCTGTTTAACAGAGAGAAGATTTTCTCAACACATTTCTAATCATAATAGTTTTAATAACCCATCTCTAATAACTGATTTATTTTATATTTGCCATGATGACAGTAAATAATATTTTACTAGATATTTTACAAGACACTTTTATACAGCTTAAAGTGACATTTAAAGGCTTAACTAGGTTAATTAGGTAGGCAGGTTAGGGGAATTAGGCAAGTTATTGTATAATGATGGTTTGTTCTGGGGCTAATAATTTTGTCCTTAAAATGGCTTTTAAAAAATTTAAAACTGCTTTTATTCTAGCCAAAATAAAACAAATAAGACTTTCTTCAGAAGAAAAAACATTATCAGACATACTCTGAAAATTTCCTTGCTCTGTTAAACATCATTTGGAAAATATTTAAAAAAGAAAAAAAAATTCAAAAGGGGGCTAATAATTCTGACTTTAACTGTATATAAATTAATTGAATATTAATATCTACACAATTAATATAAATACACTTTACTTAACATTCATTGTATGTATATAAAATCACTTTTGTAAACTCAATTTGATGCAGACACCAAAACATCTAAGACCCATTTTATAACAGGACAATATTGTACAGTTCATGGTTTCCGCTACATTCATTCTTCCATGGTGGGGCGCCACACCAAAATTTATCCTCCCACGGCAGCTTCTCATTCAAAACATTCAGTCATTGTTATTTTTTAAATAGTGGGTTATTATCGCACCAAAACGTATTAAAAAGTAAGTGAATTAAAACAGCATGTTTTAGTAATCGTAGTAGAGCTGCGCGTTATTGGTTTAACCCTTTAAGGTGACATGCTGTCTGACTGACTGACAGGTGTGTGATGTGTGAGGCCAGCAAACACGACATAGCTTTTTAGTTAAGATGAACACAGTTTCCATAATTATAGTTTATAGATAAAGGTCTATGGCTCTGCATACAATGACTTAATCTTAGAGTTTATAGCTGTTTCACTTTACTTCAGGATGCATTAATGCCGCTCTGTAGGACTATTGGAGACATTCATAAATATTCCTAGCAACTTCAGCAGCGTTCATTTGAGAGCGCACAAGAAAATCTGCCCATGAGCAGAGTATATTTGAGAGGACGTGCAAGAAGTTTTGTGCACGAACAGAGGAAATCTGTGCACATGAGAAGAGATTTCCATGCTCGTACTACATAATTGCGATCTCGACTTGTAACACTGAGCTCACAACATTTGTCATTAAAATAACGGCATAGGTTGTTGGCAGATCTGTGTGAATCCTAGAGAAAACACTGCAGTTACGAACAAATCCATTCTAATAAAATAAAACCTAAACTTTATTTCGCAGGAGAGAGTTAGAGTGTATTTTGAAATCGAAAAGGTACATCAAAATTTTGCTCCAACAAAAGTGATCCACCTGACACAGTATTACATCTTTCCAACTTTTAAATATGAATATGACTGTAGTGACACCTGCCTGAAGTAAACCCAACTAATAAAACAATTTCAGAGCGGAGAATGACCGATGTTTAAACCCAGCCTGCTGTCAGCTAAACTGTCCATCTCTACACTGAGCCCATCAGTTCAAGCCCAGCTTGTGCTGCCGAGAATCTGCCTCGCACGCTCCAGCAGCAGAGCTTCAGAAACCACAGTGTCATCCGACATCTTTCCACTTGACACTACAACAGGGGGTTTAGTCACTTTAAATAATCCATGCCGTTCCATTAAAATTGCAGACCCTTCTCTTCCTCTTACAAAACGTGTGGAAGAATCCCTGGACTGGCTACCGAAGAAAGCGAGAGAGAGAGAGAGAGAGAGAGAGAGAGAGAGAGAGAGAGGGAGACAGAAAACATATGAAGGAAGGAGCGCCTGCGGATGGACGGAGGGCTCGGCAAGAGGGGGTTTCTGAGTGACACTAATTCACTCATGATTTCTTGCCGCTCTCCCCTCCTGCACTACTGATTGAAGCGCAGGCCATCGGTTTGGTGCAATAACAGCGCTATTGACTTGTTGCACCGGCTCCATTTGGTTATTGCCCTGGAGGCTCCGATCAATAGACTCAGCACTAAATCTGACTAATCAGGCCCTGCAGCCTCCAAGGGTCAGGCTGAGGAAAACTCCAGAAAATCTATGCCACGAAAGAGGAAAAAGAGGTAGAGAGAAAGAGAGAGAGAAAACACAGGAGGGGTTGAGAGAGTCCTCTAAGCTCACTGACAGCTGTGTGAATTAATTGACGAGGATTGCTGTTCTGCTATCAAACTCCTGAGCGGGTGAGCGAGAGGTGGGCGGCGTGCGCACTGAGCTGTCAAAGTTCGCCTAGTCTTCCAGTTCCTGTGACCCGACGGGTTGCAGGTCACGGGGCACCCGTGCTGCCGAGGGACTGCACGGCAAACTAGTGTCAAGGAGAAAATCCATATCTGTGAACGAAAATAATAATAATAAGAATGCGCCTGAATATGATTGTACTTCTTATGTAAACGAGAAGAATATTCAATCGTGTTCCTGCAACAACAACAAAAAAAAAAAGGAAGAAATGGACCCTCTGTCAATGGTTGTGGTCCCCGTTGGCTGTCTGCCTGTCATTTTATTTCTTTTTCTCAACCTTAAGCAAGTCCACTCTGTGATAGAATGGCTCTCTTTCCATAAACATACAGCTAGCATATCATACACAGACTGTGGGACACTATGGAAAATTTATAAGGGAATGAAAATCAATAATTTATACCAAAGTCAAGCACTAGGGTTTTTTTTAACTCCCTCCTCCACTGCTGGTTTGGAGTGAGTGTGTCTGTGTGTGTGTATCCACATAGTGAGGGGAAGAAAAGAAGAAGAGGAGAGCAGAGGTCTGAATCTCAATGCTTTGGAGTTTGAGAGGGAGAGAGAGAGAATGGAGGGCTGTGACAGACAGTCCCCCTTTTCGGCACCTTCTCTCTGAAACAAACACCAACTTCAGCCTTGTTTGTGCAGTTGTTGTTTTTCCATCTCTCCCTCTTTTTTCTGTCGTTTTCTCAGTGCCCTGCTGTCCAGGATCTTTTAGCTTACACGGGCACTTTCCTCTCTGCACACATCTACTCCCTGTAGCATCTCAGGCAGACTGAGAAAGAGGAGGAGAAGAACACACACGTACGCCAACCTAAAGGCAACACAACAAACACATAAC
Source organism: Danio kyathit (assembly GCA_903798195.1). Classification (NCBI taxonomy): domain Eukaryota; kingdom Metazoa; phylum Chordata; class Actinopteri; order Cypriniformes; family Danionidae; genus Danio; species Danio kyathit. Next base: position 35,028,326 of record LR812530.1, read on the forward strand.
ATTCCTCCATATTGTGACTTGCACTGTGTAAACTCAAGTATGAGGATGCACCTACTGTACTAGTCAAACAGATCTATCGCTTCTCACTTGTTCCAGGGACAGTCTCGTATTTATATTCTATTTTTAGCATCCTGAATTACTATGAGAAAATCGTGTTTTGCTCTATATTTTGGCCTAAAATGTCTTCTAATGAAAGTCAATGCAAACAATTTACTTGCAGTTAGTGAAGGTATGATCTGGCTTCAGTATCAGAGGAGATCAAGACAGTAAGGAAATGTTTTACTATCTTTATGGCAAGATAAAAAGGTGATTGAGGAAATGGTCATGCTCAACTTCACAACTTAATGATTAATACAGTGTCTCATCTAATCTCTTATTCAGCATCTGAACCATGGAAAGATGGCAATAAAGCAGCTTGTAAACAATGTTACTTAATGCTGCATTTACCTCAAAAAAAAAAAAAAAAAAAAAAAACAGAAAATCAGTGTCCAAAAGAAAAATGTTAGTAAGAGTTTTGCTCTACATTGCTTAATTCATTATAATAAGTTACACTATACATTTATTTTGTACTTTACGTGCTTGTATACATCACATTGGATTACATTGTATTTTATTTATTATGCTAACAACCATTTAATTGGCAATATTCAAATATAGTGAACTGGAATAGAAACAATTATATATTCAGAAAATACTGGTCACTCTTCATGGATCACTGTATGTAAGTTGACTATAACAAGTGTCTTTATACAAAGATGGTCAAACAACACTTGAAGCCAAGTTGAAACACACCAACACATTCCTCTACAATTTGTGAAGTATTCAGTTGCACCTACGAGTCATCATGTTTTACTACTTTAAATTATGATAATTCTGTGTGAAAATGTAATGTAATGCTCTATATTGGGACTTCTGGAAAAACTGTTCCATCCACCAACAAAGTTTTAGGCAAACAAATGTTGCTAATTATTCTGGGTGACCACAAAACCAATCACAACTGTAATTTTTTGCAAATTGAGGTTTGTACATCTGAATAAGTTTCAATTGATGTATACTTTGTTAGAATAGGACGATGTTTGACCAAAATACAACTATTTGATTATCTGAAATCTGAGAGTTGAGAAAAAATTAAGTATTGAGAAAATCCCCTTCACTCTGTAAATCAAAACACATTTTTTGAGATGTTGACAGTTAAATATATGCCCCACGTTGTTAAAAACACCATTAGGACACATATAGTTCACTAAAAAGTGAAAATTGGTTGTTTTTGCGTTATTTTGAGCAAATTCGTTCTTCCGGTTTGAAAAGAAATGTTGAAACTACACTGTAAAAAAAATCCATTATTTTACGTTTCTTTTTACGGCAGCTGGGGTGCTGGAAAAAAACGTAAAATAATGGCTGTTAAATTACAGACATTTACCGTAAAATAACAGACAGTACATTACATAAATTTACCAGAAATTTACATTTAAGTCAATTTCTGTAATTTACGGTCTGTTATTTTATGGTAAATTTCTGTCATTTAATGGCCATTATTTAACTTTTTTTTCTGGCACTCCAGCTGCGGGAGAAAAAAAAACGTAAAATAGTGGATTTTTTTTTTTACAGTTTACATCACGGCCATGAGATCATTGTGCAAATTCCAACATGGAGACTGGATGTCTGTACCGGCTGGTACAAAGTGACGTCATTGAATTTTCAGCATTAACTCATGACAAAGACTTGGTTCAAACCAATCAGCGCGCTTTATTGTGAATGAGATGCAAATTCATTAATATGCATGAAATTGTCAGGGTTCTGCCACTCTGGTCTTGTTAACTCTTGTTTTGGTGGCAGAGTCCAGACACTAGCTCTGTCTTGTCATGCCCTGTTGCGCTCGGCTCGAGTTTTCTCGGGTCGAGCGCTTGTGTTCTGTCATTGTGCGTGTCTCTGTATGAGTGCCAATCGTGGGCGCGCTTGGACCCTGCGCGTTCCCGCTTTATGTGGGCGCGCGGAGTTTGGGTGTGTTTACGGTTGTGCGCTCTCGTCCGGGTGTTTCTGTTTGTCTGTTTGCAGCGTGGTGTTTCAGTCCCAGCGTCTCTGTCTAGTTGGGTTCGGTTTCGGTCGGCGCTGGGATGAAGCACGCACGCTGCGTCTGTGTGAGCACACGGTGAGTGTTTTCATTCATTGTGTGCTCGTGTCTCGCGTCAGTCTTCTGTTGGTGTTGTGTTTGGCACGTGGCGTATGTTTACATGCGCCGCGTGCTTGTGTGTGTGTGTGTGTTATGTCATGTGCTCGTCAGTCTATTGTCTAGCCCCACCCTTCTTGTTAACCCATTATTAGTTTATCATGTTCACCTGTTTGTTAATTTACTTGTGCTTAAAATCTCCTGTTGTCTGCTGTCCTGTGCCAGTTCGTCATCTTTTCTCCTTGTCTTGACGTTGTAGCCTTGTCCTGTCCTGTTTCCCTGCCAGCCTGCCCAATGAAGTTTATTTGTATGTTTTGTTAATGTTTTCCCCCTCGGGGTAGTTTATTTTGCTGTTTGTTTTATTTAAGTATTAATAAATACCCATTTTCCCTGCGTTTGAGTCCTCGCTCCTTTTTCCCCACCCACCGACCGTGACAGAAATAGCTTTGAAGACTGTTTTTACCTGTTACAGTGTTCAGAGAGATGCCACGTTGTGTTGCCAACAGTTATTAAAACAAGTAGAGGATGAAAAAGAAGACAAATTGTTTGTAGAAATGGGTCATCAGTGTTGCGCTTATAAATGTGCCGCAAGGAAAGTTTTGCTTCCATTTCCCCGCGATGAAAGCACAGCTTGCGTTTGGACCCACATGTGTGGATTACAGTGGTCTGCTAACATGCAACAAAAATATGTTTGTGAGGAACATTTTTTACTCGAGAGCTTTTCGAATCTGGAAATGGTGAAATCCGGATTTGCCACTCATCTCCTTTTAAAAAAAGACGCGGTTGCAGTTCGTGTTGATTGTCCTGACTCTACAGACTTGGTAAGTGTGTGATCAGTGTTCGTTGTTTATGTTTCTCCAGATAGCAAAGTTAGTTAGCATCGTCAACAGTACTCTAAAATCAAACAGTCAAATTAAAATCGATAATTTTGATACATGATGTAATTTAGCTTTTTCCACAAATGTATATGAAACATATGTTTTGTTGTTCAGGGTAACAAATCAGAGAAAATCAAGGACATCATTACTTATTTTACTTATAAATCACCTCAATATGAAGGAAGTGACTATGCTCTTTCCTTTCCCACATCAATTTAAATTCAGCCCATCAACACACATCAGGAGCTCATGTGGGACCAAACTGAATGGGGCATATTGGCTACTCAATGAACACCTTTAACGCAGGGCAAGGTATGGCAGAAGATCAGAGAAAGGCTTGGAAATACTCCTCTGGAACATGCAGCAAGCTAATACTTGTGATGCTGAAGGCAAAGCGATTGCATATCCACACGTAACTGCAAGGTCATCAGCTTTTTTCTCCAGGGGTTCACTGACCGTCCTATATTGTAATTATTCCTTGGCAGCTGTGAGCTCTGTAGATCCCCTCTATTCTGCTGGCTTAAAGAATACTGTTTAGCTGAATTACAACTTGTGCCCCATGATCAAACACACCCACGGCTCTCAGGTCACACAGGGGCTAAGCAGTGGCTGCTAACAATGCAGCATTTAAAGCATCACACATATGCAAAGCGCCTTTTACACATGGGAAAGAGAGGCAGAGCTTGCATAAGAGAGTTGGAGAGAAAGAGAGAGACTGAGTACGGAAGCTTTATACTTTAGCATGCATGGCTGTCAGATGAGATCGGCTGATACACTGGATTCACTGATTTCTGCCATGATCCCATCCTAAACACCTAAAACTAACACAATCCTGCTATCTATGTATCTATCCGTCCATCAATTTATCCATCATCTCTGTCCATCCATCCATCAATCCATCATCTCTATCTATCTATCCATCCATCCATCCATCATCTCCATCCATCCATCCATCCATCCATCCATCCATCCATCCATCATCTCTATTTATCCATCCATCCATCCATCCATCCATCCATCCATCATCTCAATCCATCCATCCATCCATCATCTATCTATATATCCATCCATCCATCCATCCATCATCTCTATCCATCCATCCATCTATCCATCATCTCTATCCATCCATCCATCATCTATCTATATATCCATCCATCCATCCATCATCGATCTATATATCCATCCATCCATCCATCCATCCATCCATCATCTCAATCCATCCATCCATCCATCCATCCATCCATCCATCCATCATCTCCATCCATCATCTATCTATTATCCATCCATCCATCCATCCATCCATCCATCCATCCATCCATCCATCCATCCATCCATCCATCTATCTATATATCCATTCATCCATCCATCATCTCTATCCATCCATCCATCCATCCATCCATCCATCATCTCTATCCATCCATCCATCCATCATCTCTATCCATCCATCCATCATCTCCATCCATCCATCCATCCATCCATCCATCATCTCCATCCATCCATCCATCCATCATCTCCATCCATCCATCCATCCATCATATCCATCCATCCATCCATCATCTCCATCCATCCATCCATCATCTCCATCCATCCATCCATCATCTCCATCCATCCATCCATCCATCCATCCATCCATCCATCCATCCATCCATCCATCCATCCATCCATCCATCCATCCATCCATCCATCCATCTATCTATCTATCTATCTATCTATCTATCTATCTATCTATCTATCTATCTATCTATCTATCTATCTATCTATCTATCCATCTATCCATCCATCCATCCATCCATCCATCCATCCATCCATCAATCCATCCATAATCTGTTAATCACCCCCTTTACATTCATCATCCAATCAAATTCCCTGGATCATACAGTCAGTCTATAAAACATATCAATTCATTTATTTATATATCAGTCCATCTATCCATTCATCATTCTGCCACTCTATCACAATACAGTAGCTATGCATCAGTCCATTCTTTCATTCTATGTATTGTTCTGTCTATACATACATACATCCTATCAATGAATCTATTGCTCTCCCCATCAATCCATTTATCCATCCATCCATCCATGTTTCAATCTATCATCAATTAATCTTCTATCTGAACAATCAATCAGTGGACTGATAGATCATAAAGATCAGATAAGAAAGACAGAAGGCCAGAAAAACAGATATAAAACAATACAATGATAGAACAATAGAATAAAATTAGAAAACAACAGATCTAACATAGAAGAGAGACTATTTTACATTTGATTTGTAGTGAACAAAATACTCCCTTAAATACAGTAAATACTGTCCATCCTTTTAAAATCGCCCTCTAACTCCACACACGGTCAAGTTCAACCGTGACCCTTCACCTTCACTGCAAACCACGGCTCAACCCTGCTGTATGCTCTCAAGCAGCCAAAGAATTCCAAACCCACAGGGCTTAGACTGCGCTCTCTCTCCCTCCAACAAACAAGAAAAAAAAGAGAGAGAAAAAACGCCCGAGTAACCAACAGGTACAAATACTACCTCGCTGCTCTTTGCCAAATGCACAGATGCCCTATTTAGTGAGAGGGTCTGAAAGAGAAGAAAAAGAAGTGAAAAAGGGGGATGCAGACTGGCTAAGAGGGGTTTCTTTCCCTCTCCACTGCTTGGTTAACCAACTGACCTGCAGTCAAAGGAGCCTTTGTGAGCGCACTCTGGCGGTCGGCCAATCAGATCCTCGAGCTTGTCTGTCTCCAGGCGGGAAATGATGCCCCTGGTATGCGGCGAGCAACAGAATGCACAGACAGACAGGCCGGCTGCCGGCAGGCCCTCTCTCTTTCTTTCTCCCTCTCTCTCGAAAATGCCCAACCTCACTTCACTGAGGGGAAAATTACCTGACTGGCCCCCAGCCAGAGGACCTGCCTGCCCCAGCACCACTTATTTATTTAATAGTGTACCTCTGCCCCTGCCTCTCCATGCCCTGACACCTACTGTCTGCCAGCTACAAAACACACACACAGACCACTAACACACCCTCTCTGGATCCCTCAATAAGCTTTTAAAGTCCAAAGAGCTTCCTTAAGCAAGGTGTGAAACCCACCTAGCAGCCTGAACCCAAAGGTCAGAGGGCACCCAATGCTACTCTCTCTCCACCAAAATGGTGCTTGTGCTTGAGCAGCAGAATTATGAATCTCTCTCTGAACCTGAAAGCCAAACGATGATGTAACTGACTACATTACCATAACACAAGCCCGCAGACAAACATGAACCACTAAGAATACAACTTTTGGTTTATATTTAATCATTTAAAAGGCACTTTTATACAAACTGACTTACAAATGAAGAACACTCCAAGCATTTTTTATTTCATATGAGAACCCATTTTGTCAGTACTGCATTGCTGAGTTTCAGGAAAAAGCTAGCGTCTTACTGTGGTTGGGATAGCTGCAAATATACAAATTTCTTAAGGCAAATATCTAATCTTTAAGGCAAAATTTTTATCAGTCAACCATACGGGAGCAACTCAATGTATTTAGACATGTAGACATGGTCAAGACGATGTGATGAAATCCGAGAACCAGAATGAGCAAGAACAGTTATTTGACAGTCAAGCACATTCCCCATAGAGTTAGTGGCCAAAAAAAGAACATACAGTACACAGAAAATGGTTGGTCTGTGAGCAAAAATGTCTTGCTCACACCAGTGGTCAGATGAGATCAAACTGGTTTGAGCTGATAGAAATCACTTTTTACAATCGAGGTATCAAGGAGCATCTAGGAACACACAACCTTGTCAAACCTTGAAGCAGATGAGCTACAGCAGCAGATTGGAAAAAGTTTGTCTGGTTTACTGTGACATTCGTATTTGCTCTACATCCTGCCTTGTAGGGCAAAACTGACAAGCCATCGCGAGTATTGCTGATGATGTCCATCCCTTTATGACTACAGTCTTGTTATAGCTACTTCCAGCAGGATAACGTGTCATGCCACAAAGCTCAAATAATCTCAATATGGTTTCTTGAACATAACAATGAGTTCACTAATCCCAAACAGTCAATCTAATAGAGCAGCTTTGGGAATGTGGTGGACTGAGACACACATCATGGACGTGCAGCCCACAAATCGACAACAACTGCCAGATGTTATCATGGCAATATAAACCAAAATCTCTTGGGAATGCAACCAGCACCTTGTTGAAACTATGACACAAAACATTGTGGCAGCCCTGAAGGAAAAAGGGGGTCCAAACCTGTACAAGCAAGTATTTATTTGTATTTTTTTACTTAGTGTGGACTTTATCTCTGGTTCAAGATTAGCAGCTGCAAAGCCGATTATTCCAGCCTTTTTAGATGTGGAAACACAGGGAAGTATTCCAGATTGGGCACTGGCTTCTTCAACCTGATGGTATATGAGGTATCTCTCACTCTATCCCTCATATCTGAGAGACAAATCATAGAAGACATAGAGGAATGAGTAGAGAGCAGGAATATATGTACTTAGGCTGGTGGTAAATTAAAAACATTGCACAGAAAATGACACATGCTAGACAGAAAACCTGATAAACCAGATGGGAAAGGAAAAAGAACGAGACAGAGATCAGATGAAGGTGTGAGGTTTGTTTACAGACTGATTGTGTCAATCTACCCGACACTGTCTGTTTTTGGTTTACCTAACATTACAGGTATAGAGGCAGGATGAAACAGACACAGGCCTTATGTACCAAAGCGAGACAGAAGACATCAAATCCTACCATAAAACACATAGAGCTGGAAACAAGCCCTTTTTTCTCTTCTCTATATCTCCTGCTTATATTTATCATTCACTCTATTTCTGTCTGTGGCCAGACAGTTTCTCACAGTTATCAGTTGTCAGCGTTCTGGCTTGACATTTATGAGTGTACGGCTGCCCCTAAGCAATGCCATTTAAACTCGTGCACATTCACACACGCATACAGACACACAAGCACATGCGCAAAAACAAATGCAAGCACACACACGTCCGCACACACACGAGCATACACACACAAGAACACAATCAAAAAACTTGGGTTATATGCTATGTATGGTTTAATAAAAAGTTATGGTCATGATAAAAAAGTATTTATAAACCATTCAACAAAGACCAAAGACCAGATCTTGGGCTTTGGTTCTTTACACCACATAAAAGTTAAAATCTGTAATTTTATTAAAATCTGTAGTTTTATATATTGTAAAAGATAACAACAATTAAATATCAGTATATATTCTACAGTATATACTATACTACACTCGTAGGCCACTTTATTAGGTACACCTGTCAAACTGATCGTTAACACGAACTTCGAATCAGCCAATCACATGCCAGCAAATCAATGCAATTAGGCATGTAGACATGGTCAAGATGATCTGCTGCAGGTCAAATCGAGCATCATAATGAGGAAGAAAGGGGATTTAAGTGACTTTAACTGTGGCATGGTTGTTTGTGCCAGACGGGCTGGTCTAAGTATTTCAGAAACTGCTGATCTACTGGGATTTTCACGTACAACCATATCTAGGGTTTGCAGAGAATGGTCAGAAAAAGAGAAAATATCCAGTGAGCGGCAGTTTTATGGGTGCAAATGCCTTGATGCCAGAGGACAGAGGAGAATGGCCAGCCTGGTTACAGCTAATAGAAAGGCAACAGTAACTCAAATAACCACTCGTTACAACTGAGGTATGCAGAAGAGAATCTCTGAAGACACAACACGTCCAACCTTGAGGCGGATGAGCTACAGCAACAGAAGACAACACCAGGTGCCACTCCGGTCAGCTAAGAAAAGGAAATTAAAGCTAAAATTCACACGTTTTCTGGTCTGATGAGTCTTGATTTCTGCTACAACATTCGAATGGTAGGGTCAGAATTTGTCGTCAACAACATGAAAGCATGGATCCATCCTGCCTTGTATCAGCAGTTCAGGCTGGTGCTGGTGGTGTAATGGGGATATTTTCTTGGACCACTTTGGGCCCATTAGTACCAATTGAGCATCATGTCAATACCACAGCCTACCTGAATATTGTTGCTGACCATGTCCATCCCTTTTACCCACAGTGCACTCATCTTCTGATGGCTACTTCCAGCAGAATAATGCGCCATGTCATAAAGCGTGAATAATCTCAGACTGGTTTTTTAAACATGACAATGAGTTCACTGTAAATGATCTCCACAGTAACCAGATTTCAATCCAATAGAGCACCTTTGGGATGTGGTGTAACGGGAGATTCGCATTATGGATGTTTAGCCGACAAATCTCTCAGGAACATTTCCAGTACCTTGTTGGCACGAAAGATTAAGGCAGTTCTGAAGCCAAAAGCAGGTCCAACCTAGTACTAGTACTAGTGAGGTGTACCTAATAAAGTGGCCGGTGAGTCTATATGCTTCTGTTATAATTGTCAGCATTATTACTCTAGTCTAGTCTGGTCAGTGTCACTTGATCCTTCAAAAATGCTTCTGATATGCTGGTCTGCTGCTCAACATACATTTATTATTATCAATGTCATCAATACACAATTTTGTGCTTTTCCAATATTGCATCAAACTAATATGGTGTAATATTTCTTTCAATCAGAGCTTAATTTAATATTTATTTATTTAAAAAACACATATATTTTTATAAATTAATTATAAAGCATAAACATGATATTTCTGGATCCAAGACAGTCACTGTTGGGCTCTACAGTGCACAGAATAACAACCTGATGTCCCAGATCAATGTTCTCACTGAAGCAGATTCCAGGCAAATTATATAATTGACAGAGTGAAATACATGCAAAGAGCAATCAGAGAGGATAACCTTGGGAGCTCAGGAGGGGGTAACGCACCTCAACACAGTCTCGGCTGCCAAAAATCACCCTCATCTGATCTTTCACTCGGGTTAAGCACCTCAATGCCTGATGTCCCACGCAAGCAGCTAGAGGGTTTGATGGGAGGGCAGACTGCCTTCTCATCAAAAGAAGGGAGACATTCATATGGGAAGGCATCTGAAAAAAAAAAGACTTACACATGGAGTTGGAGCTGAATATTTTTGCCTGTGTGGCAAGCTGCTGGTTTAGTTAAAGACTGTAGTTAAAACGGCCACGGAGGAGAGCATGGCTCAGTGAGAAAAGGCAGAGCACAGGCCGAGTCTCTCTATTTAGGCTCTTGGCCACAGTGGGCATTTAATAAGAGAGAATGTTATGTTTTGGGAAATCTAATTTGAGGCTCTTGTTTGTTTTCCTGGCTTTATTTCGCAAAAGCAGAGCGCTTTTTTACGCCTCCCGCTCTCTCCAGACGAAACAGTCCACTCTGACTTTCTAACAGCGAGCCTTTATAATGTAAAGAAGAGAATCTTTAAGCGCTCAATGAAACGACACTTTTCAGAGCCCTACAGTACGTTAAATTAGGGACATAATTAATCGCAAGGTTATTTTCCATGTCAGTAAAGCATATGTACGCATACGGTCATATTCAGATTCTCCGCAAAAATATTAGCCGCCATCCTCTGCCTAATTGAGACTTATTCCCTTTAGGGAGGAAGAGGAGGTCGCCGAGCGTTAATTAATCCTGGTTTATAAAAGTAAATGACATTCATTAGCAGGGAGCGGAGCCAAATAAGATTATTTACATGCCGATAATCTGGACGGTTCCTCTGCTGTTTCTTTAATGTTACGGAACTACCTCTATGGAGATGATGAGAACAATCGCGCCGCCTTTTCCTGACTTCCCTTCCACAACAATTAAAAGTGAGCGAACAGATGGAGCTGTGGCCGCGCGAGTATGCTAAGACGCCCTTCATCTTCTCCTTATCTACCATTAAGACTTGCCTTATATACTCAAGCACATAAGATAGAGCCGATCCCAATAAGTGATAAATTACCATCAGCACAATCAGGTAACTACACAAATTAAAGGAATAATGCAGTGAGATACTCTAAACAGTCATGTCTTGTTCGAAAGCCCATTTTATTCCCCACGACAAAAAATTGCCATAACGACAGAAAGGTCTTTGTGTGACCTCTTGCTCTCGTTCACACACACACATACACAGACGTCGCCCACACACAGACGACGGTTAACAATGAATTTGTTAAGACTGCCTAAGCTCCTGCAAGGAGCATGGAATTAAATAACAGTGCATTTATTGTGCATCAGCCATCTACTAACAATGGTGCGGGCCACCTAATCAAGACATTGGATCCTTTTTTGAGAATGCAAACTAAAAAAATGATCAACGGGAGGAGAGTTTGTGTCCGATTTGAATTAACCTCCCTTAGCTGTTCCTGCACTCTTCGAAATAAAGGTAGGCGAGCTGTCACTGGGGTAGTACCTTTTCAAAAAGTACACATTTGTACTTGAAGGGTCCATATTGGTACCTCAAAGTATATATTAGTACATACAAATTTTTAGAGGAACACTTTTGTACTTTTTAGGCATTAATATGTACCCTTGAGGTATTAATATGGACCTTTAGATAGAAATTTGTACCTTTCAAAAAGGTACCACCCCAGTGACAGATCGAGTACCTTTATTTCTTAGAGTGTGGGACTTTATTTTCGTCATTGCAAGATCCTACAGCCACAAGAACAGAAGTTCAACTTTTAAACATAACCCAGTCTCATTTGAAAAAAAATGTACCTCAGTCTACATTTTTACGAAACTTAAAATACATAGCACTAGGTAGGTTTCATTGCGAGTTTCAGATAACAAATCCACTAGAGGGCGCTGTTTAAATTTGAGCAAATCTGAAATTTGTAACATACGTAGGGGATATTATGTTATGTTTCAGAAACATGTCGTCCTTATGCATTTCCATGAGAAAGCAGGGATTGTCGTACAAATCAAGTAAACCCCCTAAACCTTTCCCTAAACTAAACCAATAGTGTTTTTAAAAGCAAACAATACAAGTGCATTGCAACCACCTAGTTTTACCTTGCTTTTACATTGTTTTTATCTGTTTTGTAGAACCACGCTTTTTGTGGACTCTGCATCACAAGTATAACACTGTACAGAGTGAGCTACCGAGCAAACTGACCACACACAAAAAGTTGTCCATATTGAGATAGGTAGTCAACCTGCAGCCCAAGACCAGTTACTCACTGAAGCTAAGCAGGGCTAAGCCTGGTCAGTACCTGGATGGGATTGCTGTTGGAAGTGGTGTTAGTGAGGCCAGCAGGGGGTGCTCAACCTGTGGTCTGTGTGAGTCCTAATGCCCAAGTAAAGTGAAGGGGACACCATACTGGCAGTGGGCACTGTCTTTCGGATGAGACGTTAAACCGTGGTCCTGACTGTCTGTGGTCATTAAAAATCCCATGGCACTTCTCGTAAAGAGTAGGGGTGTAACCCCGATGTGCCAAATTCCTGGTGTGTTGTGAGCGCACTGGCTGCCGTCACAGCATCCAAGTGGAGGCTGCACACTGCCGGTGGTGTGAAAAGATCCCCCACCCCCACCGCCTCATGATTGTGAAGCACTTTGGGTGTATGGCCATACACGATAAATACGCTATATAAATACACACATTACATTACATTAGGGTAGGTTTATATTCACTATATGGACATTGTTAAAGTAGTGTTTATTTGGTTTTGTGCAAAGAATTGGACAAAAATAATCCTTTAAATGTTAATAATATGTCCATGCAAATATCTTTAGTGTGAAAAGGAACAAAAGATATTGGTGTCATACTGCTTCATAATGTACGTTGAAGCACATATTTTCAGATTCTCAAAAATGTATGCTGAGGCACATTTTTCCTAGAGCCAGAGTTGTTTAAATGCATTATTCTTAGAATTTAAACGCTTTTATTGACGTACGCCGTTCGGAAGGTGACGTAGACTTCTCACCTGTGCTCGTATGATTAATGCCCTGGGTTAATCTGGGCTCCTATAGATGGCTTGTTTCCGGGCTGCGATCAAACAGTGCGCTGACAGGCTTTTCAGGAAAGAGCGAAAGAGAAGGGCTAGATCAGCCTCCCTCTCTCTTTCTGTGTCAGTCGGAGAGAGTCAGCTCTGACAGTGTCAGAGGTAGTTTCAAAGACAGGGCCGCCTCATGTCAGGCCGCCACAAAGAGAGATAAAACACGAGCCGACGTGCGCTTCGTTTAGGTCCATTCATTAAGCTTTTATGTACAAACCCTCCAGTGGGAATGGATCTGGACGTGAAGCTGAAGATGCCATTTTTCTTAGCTCTTTTCGGTGAATTAAAGAGTTATAGATCATGTGGATATGACTGAGCAGGACACTGTGGAAGCACTGACAACCAATAACAAATAAGCAATGTACACTGCACAAATCATGTTGTAGTTGTATTGTAAATCACAAGTACTGGGAATGTCAAAACCGAAACCTGCACATACCATATATTGAATAATATGTATGAGAGTATGACCTTGTTGACATAAGCCCTATTATTATGGGACTAGACTTCCTTGAGGGAGTCAGTTGTTATTTACAGCTACAGTTACAATCAGAATTATTGAACCCCCTTTACATTTTTCTTTTTTAAATATTTCCCAAATGATGTTTAACAGAACAAGGACATTTTCACAGAATGTCTGATAATATTTTTTCTTCTGGAGAAAGTCTTATTTGTTTTATTTCGGCTAGAATAAAAGCAGTTTTTAATTTTTTAAAACCCATTTTAAGGTCAAAATTATTAGCCCCTTTAAGCTATATATTTTTTTCAATAGTATACAGAACAAACCATCATTATACAATAACTTGCCTAATTACCCTAACCTGCCTAGTTAACCTAATTAACCTAGTTAAGCCCTTAAATGTCACTTTAAGCTGTATAGAAGTGTCTTGAAAAATATCTAGTAAAATATTATTTACTGTCATCATAGCAAAGATAAAATAAATCAGTTATTAGAGATGAGTTATTAAAACTATTATGTTTAGAAATGTGTTGAAATTATTTTCTCTCCGTTAAACAGAAATTGGGGGAAAAAATAAAAAGGGGGGCTAATAAATCAGGGGCTTGAATAATTCTGATTGCAACTGTATATATCAAGAATTTCATCCTGATTGCAATGCATGTTTTTAATTATGTCGCAAAGAACTTATTATTTTTCAGCCTGGAAAAAATGGAATATATTTTATCAAATTATCTTTATTAAACCTTCATAAAATAAACAAAACAAAATTAAAATTAAAATGAAATTAAAAATGAATAAAAATTTAAAATTAATAAAATTTTATAAAATAAAATAAAATAAAAATAATTTTTATTCCAAATAAAATATAAAAAACTAATAAAATAAAATTTAAATTTAAATAAATTAAAATTAAATTAAAATTAAATTAGATTGAATTAAAATAAAATTAAATATAAGACTAAAATAAAATGAAATTTAATTAAAATGTAATAAAATTAAAATAAAATTAGATTAAATTAAAACAAAATTAAATTTAAAAATTAAATTAAATTGAATTAAAATTAAATAAAAATTAAATCAGATTAAATTAAAATAAAATAAAATATAAAAATAAAATATGAAAAATTAAATTAAATTAAAATTAAATTTTTTTTAAATAAAATAAAATATAAAAATAAAATTAAATAAAATTTTAATTTAATTAGATTACAATTAAATTAAAACTAAATTAAAATTAAAATTAAACAAAAATAAAGCAACCCATTCAAATACTAATTAATTCTTTTATTATACAAAATCATATGAATAATTATATTACATTTTGGGTGTGTAATATACTAGTACTTAACTCACTGGTTACTTGCTGATAATAGATGTTTTTTATTACAGTTCTATTAGAGTTTTTTTATTGTAATCATTAATACATTTACTGTAAGTACATTTTAAGTCTTAAAATGTACTTTAATATTATTTTATTAATAAATAGGTATAAAAATTTAATGAAAGAACCTTTTATTAATCTCACTATAAAGAACATTTTATGGAACAAAGTTAAAGCTTCTTTGTGGAACCACCAATGACAATAAAACGCCTTTATTTTTTCACAAACATACAAACAAACAATACAAAGTGTATTATGCATACATTCTCAGAACATGACACTCCCCTTTTAGGAAAAATTACTGTCTAAATGACTAAATGAAATCACAGCCTTCTCTGTAAACCATATCTCAAATGTCCTACGGAAAACAAAAAGCTCCACACTAACAAAATGTCAAATGTGTGTCAGCCCCATGTGACCTCAGCCCTATAGGTTGTCTTAGGCAACAGGTCACAGCCCCGAAAACTGAGATGACGATCATTGTTTCACCTGCTCCCGATCTTTGTTCTGCTAAGTACAATGATTAAGGTATCAAACCTGCAGAGATGCACGACAACGGCGCGCAGACAGACAGACAGCAACATGCATCTAGGCCACGGGGCAGGGTGTGGATGTGAGACGGGGAGAGCCCAGCCGGTGGGCATTTTTTCGACCCCAAGAACCAGGTATCGAATGATGGCTACCGATGGCCCTGCCACCTCAACTTCAGCCCAGAGCAAGCAGGTATCTCCTCCCATAGATCCGCTTACATGGCCCAGACAAAAGAGCCACACAAAGACTTGGACAAGCTCAGGTGAGAGAAAGCTCAACAGGGTCATTGAGTTACTTGCATTCAATACACCCACTCCAGGCTGGTGTGTGTTTACAAGCGCTTACTCTGGAGACTCGATGATAGACGCAATGGCCAAGTAGAATTAGATGTGCAGCACGCAGATATAGCCATGGATGGTTTACAAGAGTTACAATAGCGCTGGTTTTGAGTGACAGTGATGACATTGGTTGTGAGATGCACAGCGTTTTTCTTCCCTGTGCTGGTTTAGCAAGATTTTGCAGAGTCAAAACTATCCGCACACTAATAAAAATGGCTGCGCACCATCCATCCTGACCTCTTCGCTTCCAAATCGATCTACTTATCAAGCAGATCAAAGACGCTCGCCGCTGATGTACATTTAACCTTACCCAGGTCCTCCCAGATCATGTCTAAATATTAATGATAATAAAGTCTCACACCCTTCCTGTGTCAGCCAATTACACCGCGTATTGATCTGCGGCTCTCTCGGCCAATTAAAACGCAGCCGTCGTAATGCGTTTAGGCACTTCAAAGGAAAGCGTCATTGATTTGTTTCTGGATCTTAGTGTTTACCGGTAGTAGAAGGGGAAAGATTTTATTCAGCAGGTTGGAGAGGATGTACTCGGAACCAAGTTTGGCTCAATACGATCACTATCCTTCCTGCTGGTTTAAAAAAAAAAAGCACTCAAAGATGAGGAAAGAAACGTGAGGCTGAACAATCTGAGCACTTTACATAATAAGGGCTTGAGGGCTTTCTAAGGGCTAAAGTCAGGATTTTTAATAAAAAATATGGTGTGATAAATATCCAGGAATAATACAGATTCTGATGCGTTGGAGTACAGGGTTCTTTTTTTAATTTGTGGATCAATGGAAACTAATGGTTTAGTGTGTTTATTTTATATTTATAAAATGAATAGTTCCTTGATGCTGATAGGTCAATAGCCTTGTTTTATTTATGATAAAGCAGGGCTATGATGGATTCGCTGAACACACCAGTGTATCACTGCGTAAACACTATTAGCTACAAACAGTCAATATACTGTCATAGCCCTTCTATGTATTGTGTTTCAGAAAAAAAAATCTTCTGATTCCTATTGTGGTTTTATGGTATCTCAAGCCTCACTGCTTTACAAAAAAATATTAATGTAAAGGGTCACGAAACAACAAAACACATTTTTTGATTTGCTGACAGTCATATACAGTTGAAGTCAGAATTATTATCAACAGTATGTGTCCCATGCTGCTAAAAAAAACACTATTAGGACACATATATTTCACAAAAAAGTGAAAATTAGTTGTTTTTGCATTATTTCAAGCAACATTTTGAAAGAAAATTTTGAGGCTACGTCACGGCGATTAGATCCTTGTGTAAAATCCAGCGTGTAGACTGGATGTTTGTACCGGCAGGAACAACGTGATGCTTTGAGCTTGCAGTAATAATTCATGAGAAAGACTTACAAGTCTTTCCAGACCGCGCTCTATTGTGTATGCGGTGCAACTTCTTTAATATGCATGGTAGTTTCGAAGTCTGTTTTTCCCTGTTACAGTGTTCAGACGGCAGAGAGACGCCATGTTGTGTTGTCAAATGTAATTAAAACAAGTGGAAGAAGAATTGTTTGGAGACATTTTTTTTCAAAGTAGAGGTGAGGAGGGTTTCATGGCCCTTTAATGTAATAATAGCTCGATACTGTAACCTTACTTATTTTTTAATTTATTAAAAAATACATTTAATTTTATTCAAACATTTCATTATTATTGTTATAATTATTATCTAATGCACGTGCGGCTGCATGATTCAAATCCACACTTATGCATACTAAATTAAATTTGTTGTTATATACTATATGCTATATCAATATATCACTGGAACTTTGTAGATGTTCCTTATTTTCACGTCACTGTGGACTTAAGTGTTTCTTATATTAATACATTTCTATGCATACTGTACACAATAGTAATGAAAATGATTGAAGTGAAGTGAATGATTGTTTTAACATGGACATCAAACTTGCAGTCCGGTCCTTTGGCCCTTTAACTCAAATCAGCCGCCAGCAGTCGACTGGAACAAGCAGAACACACATTCATTACCACGGCCTGTGGCCTCGTGTAAACACTAATAGTGCTGGAGGCCAACAAAAATTCTCTCCTTGGGATCAAATCAACAGTCAAGAGGGAGATGGCACTGGAAATCCCCAGTGCACAGTTTTTTTGTGGTGTTGAGAGTCGAGAGAGAGAGAGAGAGAGAGAGAGAGAGAGAGAGAGAGAAAAGAAGCCGATGCATAAGAACTTGCATAAAAACTGCTAAATACTAATAACCGCAGATTATACGCTGAATGACTTTGAGGATAAAGTTGTGTCATCCATTACCTTGCAGAAAGGCTATATAACTGAATATATCATTAAAGCGAATTCTGAATGAGAAAAAAAACCTTGAAAACACTTGACAGCATCATTTTCACTTCAGCGTAATATTCAGTACTTTTTCTCAGCACTACAGATGACCTCAAAGCTAACAGATACTAACTAAAAGCCGCACAAGTGCAATTTTGATCTCATGGGGTATTTTAAATGAAATAATAGAGTGAGCCTTGTAAATCTGAGCCACTACTCATAGTGTGGACTGATGATGCAAAACAATGGCACGTGTCTCTTGTCATTATGTGCTGGTCTGGGAGTCTCTCACTGTTGCAGGCTTGCGGTGGACCGGCCCTCACTGCTCTCTTTGTACTGGTCTATGAGGAAGGGTCATCACAAAGACCCCGTTCAGAGGACCACAATGAAGCGCAACTCAGTGCTGTAGCCCTGGCCTGCTCATCATCCAGGCACAGCCAGAGCGAGCCTATTCAATGGAGGAGAGACCCTGGCCCTAGAAAGATAAATCTCACAAAGAAGCCACAACCAAACAAAACAACTGAAAAAACAACTACGAGAAAAAAAACGAGCGAAGAAATGACTTGAATAGGAACCTTGAGGGTTCCTGTTACAATATACGGGAAAAACAGGAGGGTGACATTCCATAGAGTGAATAAATGATGCTTTTGAGTGGGCAAAAGAGGCTCTGATTGGTTATGGTAAGATCAGGTCAGCACTTTCAGTGTCAGAACTGGAGTAGAGTGAGGTGGTCAGAGTGAAGGGAGGTGAAGGGAGCATCCTAACACTCCAACCATTGATCGATTACTGGCACAAGACAATATGAGCCGCTCTCACTCTCTGGATGGGAGTCCAAGGCTGGGGCATCTTGTGTAGAAAGAACCAAAATACACACTCTAGCATTTGTACTTGACTAAAAGAAAAGACCGCAGTGAGAGCAAAAGAAGATGAAAAAATGTGTTAATATGATGCCAGAAAACCACAACATTGCACACATAATATTTTTATAAGAAAAGAAAAAACGACCACATTTTTAGCTAGAAACGATAAAGGTTTCATTCATTCATCCATTCATTCATTATGTATAAAGCACATTAAAAAGAAACCAGGGTTGACCAAAGTGCTGTACATGTGATAGATAAAAAAATGATATACATTATACTAAGAGCAGATCCATGAAATATACTCGGATAAATAGATAGTTTCCCATATTTAAAAAATAATTTTAAGTTTAAACTCGAAGGTGGAGAGTGATGACACCATTCGAATCAATAAGTTCGAACCGGTAAGTTGTTCGAGAGATTTGGGCCTGCTATCACAAAAGCAAGGAGGTTAAGACAGAAGAGACATGATCGTATTTTCGACTGCAAGTAAGGAGTCTGGCTGCAGCATTTTGCACTAATTGCAGATGACCAATCACAACTTGATTTACTTACTTTACTCAATAAAGTGAACAGCAATAATCGCGGCATGTGATGATAAAACATGTATAACTAGTGCAAAGTGCTTTAATGAAAGAAACAATTTAACTTTAGAAAGACGACGTAGGTGAAAGAAACCTTTTTGGAGCTGAAAAATAAATCCAAAAATGACAGTCTATGAAAATGACATTGTGCACGTATAAGGTATACATGTTGAGAAAGGTGTAGATTAAAGGTAAGCACAAACAAACACACAACAATGGCAGAGTAGAGGGTAATATTGTTGTTATTGCTTGAGTGTTAGCTAATGGTCCATCAGAAAATTCTGGATTTACTTCATATTACAATCAAAAGCACACAACACAAGATGCTGAGTTTCAATTAGAATTTATAGGTAATGTATTTAATTGAAACCCAAGATGGATGGATGGATGGATGGATGGATGGATGGATGGATGGATGGATGGATGGATGGATGGATGGATGGATGGATGGATGGATGGATGGATGGATGGATGGATGGATGGATGGATGGATGGATGGATGGATGGATGGATGGATGGATTGAGATGATGGACTTATTTTTGTGGGCAAATGTGTTGTCCGTATTGTGGTGCTTCGATAGATAGATAGACAGATAGACAGATAGATAGATAGATAGATAGATAGATAGATAGATAGATAGATAGATAGATAGATAGATAGATAGATAGATAGATAGATAGATAGATAGATAGATAGATAGATAGATAGATAGATAGATAGATAGATAGATAGATAGATAGATAGATAGATAGAAAATGCATAAAACAAAGCACACATTCAGAAATCAAAGTATGAAAGTAAAGAGGATCTATTCTATTGACTGATTTGACAGGACATTAAAACAGGACAAAATGTCTCAGACGTCAGATCCTCAACATTACAGTGTTTGTTCTCGGGACGCCTTGCATTTGCTTCATGCGCTACCAAAAGCTATAATGAAAGATTTGTGAAAGGAAAGCAGTGTTTAAGATGGTTTATGTGAAGCCTAAAACGCTTGACCACAGGGCAGTTTTTAGACAGCACTTTACGCATCCACATCTTATTAAATAAAGCTTAAATCGTCCAGCAAGGTTGGCTCAGAACGCAAGAACAGAACCTTCTCTGTGTCTGCCATTCAAACAAGCAAACAGTCTGGCAGCGTCACAAAAATGTCTCCAGAACGTGTGTGATGAGCAGGTATGTACTCAGGTCAGCTGAGGTTTGAGGGATTTGAACCCCATCAGCAAACAGGCTGGGAAAGTGACACGGGTCTGCCATGCCGATGAGGCCAATGTCCCGACAACCTCCTCGTAACGTCTTGACAACGTTAGCCCTGGCGCCATCACCGCTGACTCTTCCTGAGCACTGGCGAGCAGACAGGAAGCATCGTCGTAACCAAACAAACAGTGAAATACACAAACGGACTGACCGGGTCACCAGAGAACTTCTGCATGGAGATGCATGTGAACAAACAGAAATTTGGTCTCACCCTCGTAATGTTTCGAAGGCACATAAAGATGATCATTTGAATGAGTGAGAGGGAAATCCTGGCACCTGAATTAGAGAGGATATTTAATTACAGATCTCTTGTGAATGAAGCCCGTTTCTTCATGAACGTGTGAGTGTGTGTGTCACCGTCAACGTAATTACGCTTAGCCTCTAGATTTAAGAGAGGACAGAACAGTGTGTTTGTTTGACTTCACTCACTGTCAACAAAATGCCACAGCGTCCAATCCGGCTCTTTTCCTCTGGTCATTACAAGCGTTGAATAAGTTCAAGCTCAGCCAGATCAGCTCATGTGAGGATTTCCACTTTCACACTGCATTTACATGTAATGCAAACGTGAATCCAGAAAATGTGAAAATTCTGCCTTCATCACAGTCTGTCTTTGTTGGGGCAAAAGAACAGTTTTGTTCAATAAAATGTCAATGCCACTTTTTAAAGCCAATTCAGTTCTATAATGTGGTGTGTTTCTAGGGGCAAACAGGATTTTATTGACTGAGAACTGATTGGATGTTGAAATAAAAGAACTTGCTATTTTGCTTAAACACTGCTTGCATTCATCAAAATATTCAAATATTCTTGATAAAAAAATTATAATATTTCTTATAATTTTAAAAGCTTTCATTAATATTACAACGTGGCTGTTGCTGTTCGATTTTCAGTTTTCTTTTTAAATTCTGTTTTAGTTCATTTGTTTGTGGCTTTGCAATTTTTATAATAAAAAAAAAAATATTTCAGTTTTACTTTTAGCCATATTTTGCAACATTTCACATTTTAAAGTACCACCTCTAACATTTAAAATACTTTGAATTTTTAATTAAAACAAATTTAGAACAATAAAAAAAGTTTGTTATAATTTGAAAAGTTTAAGTTAATGGTATATGTTGTTATAAATGTCATATGACATAAGATTTTTAAACATTTTAATGACAATTTTGACATTTACCAACATGATCCAAGATTTGTTTAACAAATTTTTTCAGTTGAAGTCAGAATTATTACCCCCCGTTTGAATTTTTTGTTCTTTTTAAAATATTTCACAAATGATGTTTAACAGAGCAAGAAAATTTTCACAGTAAGTCTGATAATATATTTTCTTCTGCAGTAAGTCTTGTTTGTTTTATTTCAGCTAGAACAAAAGCAGTTCTTATTTTTTTAAAAACCATTTTAAGGTCAAAATTATTAGTCCCTTTAATATATATTTTTTTCTACAGAACAAACCATCGTTATACAATTAATTGCCTAATTACCCTAACCTCCCTAGTTAACCTAATTAATCAGTTAAGCCTTTAAATGTCACTTTAAGCTGAATAAAAGTGTCTTGAAAAATATCTAGTAAAATATTATTTACTGTCATCATGGCAAAGATAAAATAAATCAGTTATTAGAAATGAGTTATTAAAACTATTATGTTTAGAAATGTTTAGAAACCTTTTCTCTATTGTACTCTTTTAAAACGGCAACAGACTGTTTGCAAACTAGACATACTGCTTTGCAATTGATTTCAGTAAATAAAAAATCATCTTGCCAGTCTTTTTTGAACTTTCTCTTGTCTGTGTGCCACCGTCTTGATTTCTCGATCTTGTCTGTTAACATGTTGACTTTGACTGACGTTGATTGTCACAAAACATGCAGAGCTGCTCCTTGCATGTACAGTACATTAAAACAAAATCAATTTAATTTACTGTTTATTTTAAAGGTTCAATTTCATTTTTGTATGAAGTTAAAGAGTAAAACAACAACAAATAAATGTTACATTAAATTTAAAAACTCTGTCAATGCCATTTCAGTTCACCCCACCCACTACCTCCCTCCTCCTCTCGGATGACATCGCGGGCCAAATCAAAGGTTACCACGAGCCAGTTTTGGCCCTAATTTGGGCATCTCTGATCTAAAAAAAAATGCGTATAGATATGAAAAGGCATACCTGTATACTCTGAATAAATTCTAATCATACTGCATATAAATAAAAAATAATTTATGTTAATTTATAATACATACCTAAATAATGTTAATTTACAGAACTAACCTTTGTTCATGTTAGCCAAACAAACTAATGTTAACAAAATGATCCTAAATTGTTCACAAAAAGACCTAGAGAACTTTTCAAAAAGCAAATATGACTTTAGACTGCATGTTGACTTTGAGCTTACGTGATTTTGCACAAATTAGCAGTCGAGCTTGAGTAAATCAACTCAATAATAGCCAGTTGCACAATAACCCGCACTTAGTAAATTACTGTGGAGGATCTTGCAAAAGCCTCTTTTCAATTTGGGAGTTGGCGCAGCTTTGGGACAGAGGTGTGATCCAGGAGGACAGGTAGCGACAGGGTGCTGTTGACCCTGGAGGTGCAAACAAACGTGGGTGTTGCCAGCAAAACGAGCGCCGCTGTCAGACTGGAGAAAAAGGAGGAGATTGAGGAGTCTGGGCTCCAGCTGGCAGAAGGCCTGCATGGTGAAGCACCAGCACCGGCAGCCTCTCCAACACACACACACACACGCGCACAGCCAAGGGCCAACACACACTGCCAGCTGGGAAGATACTCCAAACAAACAAAAGCACACAGGCCACAGACCTGTCATTAGCCTGTGCCAGAATACGGCGCCTGTAATTACAACTGACTCAGGATCGGTACACATTCATTGCAATTTAGGACAAGCAGAAAGCAAGATGATGGGATGCTCATTAAAGGGACTTAGAAGTTCAATTGAGCAACTCGAAATTTAACAGGCTTTATTATTTCTTATGAATAAAGTTCTGCAAATGATAATACCTCAAAGTAAAACAGCTTAGGTCACGGTTTCCCAAACATTTTTATGATTAAGCTTTTCTAAAGTACAGTGGTCCATCCTTTATCACAGGAGTTGCATTCTAAAAATAACCCGAATCAGGCGAAATCCGTGAAGTAGTCAGCTTTATTTTTTACAATTATTATAAATTATTTAAGGCAGTAAAACCCCTCACTACACATTTTATACACTTCTCAGACAGGCATTAACATTTTCACACTTTTCTCTCTTGTTTAAACACTCTCAAAGTTCAAACTTTTGTAGAAAAATAAGTCCAGTATTACAGAATGAAACCAAAGATCAAAACCTGTTGCCAGCGTGGTGTATTGTTGCACGGCACATCCAGTGTGCGACCACCTTTACGATGGTCTTGCTGCAGACAGTAACAACCCATTTTGCTAAAACTTACACTGCTAGCGATCAGAGATTTATGTTAGTTTGGCAAGCCGAACGCAATCTGCACTGT
This sequence comes from Danio kyathit, assembly GCA_903798195.1. NCBI lineage: Eukaryota > Metazoa > Chordata > Actinopteri > Cypriniformes > Danionidae > Danio > Danio kyathit. The sequence goes on from LR812530.1 coordinate 35,052,462, forward strand.
ACATGAGACACGGAGAAGATTGGTTGACAATGGTCTACAGCCAAACAGGACACAGAACACAATGTGCTATTAAAATAAAGAAATTTTAACAAAGAAATACAAAAATATATTAAAAAAAAACATGTCAAATTGCACAAAAAAAATAGCAAAACTGCAAGGTCATGAAAGGTGAACCGTGTTATAACGAGGGACCACTTTATAGTCTATATTAAGAGATGCATCAAAAATTCATTTACTGAGAGCAAAAAAAAAATAGACATTTTTCATCTCTTTTTAGCTCTCCCATAATATTGCTTTTGATGTATTTTGATACAGTAAAATGTAAGTATAGAAATGAAAATATATATATATCCAAATCTGCTTCTCAAGTGTGACATCATGTGACTTCCAGGTCCAAGAGCTACACACACGCACACGCACGCACACACACACACACACACACACACACACACACACACACACACACACACACACACACACACACACACACACACACACACACACACACACACACACACACACACACACACACACACACACACACACACACACACACACACACACACACACAGTTGAAGTCAGAATTATTAGCCCCCTTTGAATTTTCCAAATGATGTTTAAAAGAGCAAGGAAATTTTCACCGTATGTCTGATAATTTTTTTCTTCTGGGGAGAGTCTTATTTGTTTTATTTTGGCTAGAATAAAAGCAGTTTTTAATTTTTTATGAACTATAAGTTCAAAATTATTAGCCCCTTTAAGCTAATTTTTTTTTCGATAGTCTACAGAACAAACCATCATTATACAATAACTTGCCTAATTACCCTAACCTGCCTAGTTAACTTAATTAACCTAGTTAAGCCTTTAAATGTCACTTTAAGCTGAATAGAAGTGTCTTGAAAAATATCTAGTAAAATATTATTAACTGTCATCATGGCAAAGATAAAATAAATCAGTTATTAGAAATGAGTTATTAAAACTATTATGTTAAGAAATGTGTTAAAAAATCTTATCTCCATTAAACAGAAATTAGGGAAGAAAATAAACAGGAGGGCTAATAATTCTGACTTCAACTGTATCCATGCCTAATATCAGATGGCCAGAAAGTGATACATTTTTTATAACTTGTTAAAATATTGGTGTCTGTGATGCAGCCAGAAACTGTCCAGAAACTGTAGTGTACACCAGTGTTTCTCAACCCTGTTTCTGGAGGACTACCAGCTCTGCACATCTTCCATGTCTCCTTAACCAAACACACCTGATTCAAATCATCAGCACATTAGCAGAGACTGAAAGAGCTGTAATGGGTGTGACAGACAAAGGAGACATCCAAAAACATGCAATGCTGGTGGTCCACCAGGAAAGTGGTTGAGAAACACTGGTGTAAAGTATGCTTTTATATAAAATTCACTTTAATGTGCAATATGACTAAAACGTGGTCATAAACAAATGTTTTCTCAATTGAAATGGATAGCGGCTTGGACCTGGAAACAGTATTTCATATGTCACGATTTAACAAGTGAATAAATAAATAAATAAATAAATAAATTTATACATTAATATATAGGCTTACAAGTAGAAAAATTGTCCTTTTTTATAGAGGAAAAGAGAGACATAGAGATCGATGTGTTTAAATAAATATTATGTAATTTAAAGATCTGAAAATATATTTGAAAAATCCTTATGTGATAATATACTCATTTTTTTATTTTGGGGTCATGTTATCGTGAGTTTATGAAATAGATACATACGATTGCTCACTTATGCTAACATTTTGTATCTCATAAGACTCACAACAACTAAAAACCTGAATTTCTGAAAAGACATTTAAAAAAAGACAAGTTTTACATCCCCAAATGGGCTGCAAACAAACCAAAGAAATCTTTTTCAGCCAGTTCCTGTTGAACAGCATTTGCTCTAAAGCATCAGTGTCTGTGCGTATGCACCACTTCCCTATAATCCAATACTATTAGAAGGACATTTCTCAGCAGTCATGCTTAAACAATTTGAGTAAAAAAATGTCCAATGAATGAGTCATTTAGAGAGGTTGTTTCAGTTCATCAGTGCAGGACGAAAGTTCACTGTGAACTATGACCTAGATCTGGCACCATCAAGCTTCCCAGAATGCATCTGGATATTCTTTTTTTATGTGCAAGGAAAAGGTCAGCATGGTTTAGAAATGTCCTGGAAATAACTGATTGTATCAGCACCCAAATCAACTTATCAAACAGGCCTGACTTCAGGTATATCAACAGATCCCCACAATGGATTAAAATGGAGATCCACAAAGGGCAAACTACAAGAAAAAACTCTGACCACAGTCCATCTAAACTCCCTCAGTATTTGGAGTTTAAACATATCTAATCCCTGACCCATAAAGTGCACTGAAAAACTGAAAATAGGGACGTCGAACTTCACTGAACATCAGAAATAAAGGTGGTACAAGCTGTAACGACACACTCCGATACAACATCAGCACATCGCCTCATAGAGGTGTTGAAAGCATCCTTTGCCAAAGACAAAAAGACAGGTTTCAGAGACAAAGATAACCCGTAAGAGCCGTACGCTGTCAGTCAAAGACAGTGAAGCCGTTTTTTTTTTTTTTAAAGCTGCCATTAGGTAATTATGCAACAAAAGGCGAACAACAGCCTTAATGAGCGTATGAGGTGAGCCATAAAGTCCTTCCTTGCCTCGGGCCCTTCAGCGTGAGCTCTCTCAATCTCTCCAAAACAAAAACACTCGCATACAAAAACCTGTCACCCACTGACACTCCGATTTTTATCAATTCACTTATTAATTTAAACACAAACACATTAATTGGAGCAGTGAAGGGAGGTGGACGGAGGGAGGGAGGAAATATGAAAGACACAAATAAAACAAAGAGAAGTCTGAAAGCGTACGCAGGGATGAAATGAAGTATGCATGTAGAGGCTAGGAAGCATTCTGGCGGGGACTGAATGAGGTTTACTAGACTTCTCGTTCACCTTTGGCTTGACATCTTCCTGCTGTTTGTTTCAGAAACTGTACACGCAAAAAGATTCTGTGATGACAGGAGTTTTGTCCGATGAGAAAAGGGAGACGGTGCTTAAAAAAGTTTTCAATATAACAGTTCCGGAAATAAAAAGAAATATAAGACTAAATAATGGAATGAAATCAGGCAAATCGAGGATTTTTCTGCAGTTTATCCTAAAAAGAGAATGAGATAACAAAAAGTTGCCTCGATTTACCAGAGTTCAAAAGAAACATTATGGATAGTCATCGTTTTTGTTTCCTCCAGATGTTTAATAGAAGGAAAAAGGTTTGTTATTAAGAAATAGTTTTTTAATAATTGAAAAATGTACTCATTATTCTATAGAATATTCATTTATTCTATATATTTTAATAGTATTTTAAGTACAAGTCTAGAATAACATTATTTCTGTGAAACTGAATGACAAATGGATATTATTTCATCCATATTTTTACATATTTTTTAAAGTGGTGGTCCAGAGTTTGTTTTTAAGGCTTGGTTGTGTTTATAAGATGCAAAGCAATGTGTGCTCATGCTTCACTTGTAGAAAATCACAGAGTTTTCATATATCTTTCTTTGATTATTTACTGCTATTCAGTTAACATGAAAACAACAATGATATTTAATAGTTCCTTCAAAAGTTAAGAGGCTTTGATTGGTCAGCTAACATGTTCTGTGATTCGCGGATCGGCTCCACGTCACCAGGAGGCATCACCTCTAGTCATTAGCACGCGCTGTGCCTCTGCTGTGTAAATACTGTCAGTCAGTGTGTCCGTGTCAGTGTGAGCCTGAATAAGACATAAAATGAAGAGGACACAGCTGAACCTCATGCTTGCTCTTTAAAATAAAATCTGACAAGTGTCTTTCATATATATTCGGGCTATAAGCATGTGTAAGTAATATAAAACTATCTTTTGCGAGTTCGTTATTTGAGATGTAGAACACACGGAAAGCACAGAGAGACACTGCAGTGCTGCTGAAGATTGTGGGTGTTTACAGCGGTTAGCTAAATTGTTAACGGTGCCAAACAGCATTTCCCGTTGTTTACATCCTTGTTTACGTCCTTGCTACAACATACCGTTAACGTTAGAAACTATGCATGTCATAGATACATTTTTTACAAATAAAAATACTTACAGATTGTGGCTCACAATCCACAGCTTCTATTACGGTTGGAGCTATTCCTTCTTTGAGAAGTTTTTAGTTTTCTTAACTGGGAGAGATTCTGGAACCTGTTCATTGTCAAATACTAGCTATATCTTTTTTTAAATACTCTAGAATATAATTAAAATTAAATTGTAAGCACTTCTCTCTTTGTTTCGTGTCCTTTGGAAGCCCAAATACAGAAACAGCACGAGCTCTGTGGAAAAGCAGCATTTGGACAGCATTTCAGCATTCTCTGCTATAACATTACAGTGCCCCTTCGCTGCACGGGGTGTATGCGGGTAACCTGAAGCTTTTGTGATCTCACTAACCCGGATGTATTTTTTTGTAGTCCCCAAACTTTGTTTGCTGTAGGCTTTGCTAAGCTAACTCTGTAAAAGCCAATGCATTGAACTTTGAGCGTCTTACATTCAGAGATGTTGTTTATGTTCACACAGCTACTTTACACATCAACTAAAGTTTAAAATATGATATCGTAGTGGACCACCCCTTTAAAGTTATTTAATACTTCGAAGTAAACACTACTTAAATCTGATGATTTGTAGGTATATATCAGTTTTGTAAACCAAAAAAATATATATATATTTATTTATATATATTTTTTAAACAAAATGTTTCCCTTGATCTAATGTTGAGTATGATTGGCTAAATAAGCAAAAGAAGACATAGTTTGTCATAATATTTGTAGTAAATATTACAGTAAATTTAAAGTTAATACTTAAAAAAAGTAAATATATTTGTGCCAAACTTTGTTTGAACTCTTTGACAACGTCTAGTAGAATAGAGCCTATTAGGCATTTGAATGTCCTTTAAATAAAATCAAAGTAAAAAAAAGTTAGAGAGTTAGGAGTAAGAAAAGAAACAGCATGTCTTCAACTCATTAATTTACATCTCGGCGGATGCTCATATTCACCCCCAAATACTGAATAGATCTCCTGTGAATTTACCTCAGTAAAGCTAAACAAACTTACAGAGATACTGTTTCAGTTTTACAAGATCAGACAGGAAATCTGCTCGCTCTCACCGTGCATTAGAGCAGAAAACACAACAGAGGGCAAAAACTTGTTGGCCACGACGAACGCCTTCCTGGCTGTCAATCAGAAAGTTGGAGAGGAAGTTTTTATTGAAGGAAGGCAGGTGAATGTCTGTCTCCTTCCCCGCAGGACAATCACAGCGACAGCCGCCCGACACCAGATCAAACGCCACGCTGCCCTTGGAATGACACTGCAGCCACTTCAAGGGGGGACGCAGTCACTGATCTCAGAGCAGCGCAGCCAAACACCCTGACGAGAGACGCCTTTACCACAGAGGAGGAGAAGATCGGCACTCCAATGTCATACATGGTGACCCCGGCAAGTTTAATAATTGGAAAAGTGGAAAAGATCGACTGACGTAAAAGTGTACAAGACAGGAGCTTTTTCAAGGGTAAAATATCAATTGCTCTGAACTGAAGCATTCAGTGACCACGGTGTCATAAAAGCATATCAGAACTATTACGCTTGTATTACTACACACAATTGTTTAACTTGCTTTATAAAGTTGTAAAAGATACAAATATATTACAATAAACATGCTATGTTTTGTTGTATGTTATGTGTTATGTTATGTGTTATATTATGTGTTATGCTATGTTACAGTGCATCCGAAAAGTATTCATAGCGCCTCACTTTTTCCACATTTTTTTATGTTACAGCCTTATTCCAAAATAGATTAAATTCCTTTATTTGCTCAAAATTCTACACACAATACCTCATAATGACAATGTGAAAAAGGATTTTTTTTTTATTATTGTTGCAAATTTATTAAAAAAAAAAAAAAACAGAAAAATCACATCTACATAAGTATTGACAGCCTTTGCCATGAAGCTCTAAATTGAGCTCAGGTACATTTTGTTTCCACTGATCATTCTTGAGATGTTTCAGCAGCTTAATTGGAGTTCACCTATGGTAAATTCAGTTGATTGGACATGAAGGCATACACCTGTCTGTATAAGGTCCCAGGGTTGACAGTGCATGTCAAAGAACAAACCAAGCATGAAGACAAAGGAATTGTCTGTAGACCTCCAAGACAGGATTGTCTCAAGGCACTAGGCTGGGGAAGGTTACAGAAAAATTTCTGCTGCTCTGAAAGTTCAATGAGCACAGTGGCCTCCATCATCCATAAGTGGAAGATGTTTGGAACCACCAGGCCTTTTCCTAGAGCTGGCCGGCCATCTCAGCTGAGTGATTGGGGGAGAAGTGATTAGTCAGGGAGGTGATCAATAACCCGATGGTCACTCTGTCTGCGCTCCAGCGTTCTTCTATGGAGAGAGGAGAACCTTACAGAAGGACAGCCATCTGTGCAGCAATCCACCAATCAGGCCTGTATGGTAGAGTGGCCAGATGGAAATGACCCAAAGCACACCGGATGTGGCTTCACAACAACTCAGTGAATGTCCTTGAGTGGCCCAGTCAGAGCCCAGACCTAAATCCTATTGAACATCTCTGGAGAGATCTGAAAATGGCTGTACATCGTCGCTTCCCATCCAACCTGATAGAGCTTGAGAGATACTGCAAAGAGGTTATGAGCTATAAATACTTTCCGGATGCACTGTATGTTATGCATTATGTTTTGTGTTATGTTATGTAATGTGTTATGTTGTTTTATGTTATGTGTTATATTATGTTTTATGTTGTTTTATGTTTATGCTACGTTATGTTATGCGTTATGTTTTGTGTTATGCTATGTTAAGTTTTGTTATGTTTTGTTATGTTACGTTATATGTTATGGAAAATTGTATTACGTCTAATCTAATGATTGTTTTATCTGCTTAAACATTTCAGGTACATATTTACACACAGCTTTTTTCTCATTTTTAAAACTGCTATATGCACATAAAGACTTAAATATATCAATCAAATAAAAAGATTAACTTTTCAAAAGGTATGCATGTTTGTATTAGGAGTTCAGATGTAAAAACCTCTAACCATCTGAAAAGTTTATATGCTGTTATTTTACTTTAGACTCAATGAAAACAACATTTTCATCACCATGAAAGTCAAAAATCTGAACTTACACGCAGTTAAAATGAGAAAGATGCTCATTTAAAAAAAAAACATTTCTGATGGCATTTAGAAGCTTTTCCATCTGAACTCTTCATACTGTATGTAATATGTGTTTCTGTATCTATCTGTGTAAAAGTTGTGGTTTACATTTTAAAAAATCATTACCTTATTAGCAGATAAATAAGTTAAAATTACCTGATTACATGTGTAGATAAAATTATGTTTAATATTTTTTACCTTATGGAAATGTGATAGTATATACATTTATTATATGCATGTGTCTATCATGTATGTATAATAATGACAGCAATTATCTTTATAAAATATTCAACAACACACAAGCAAACATGCACTTACATGCAAATATACAGTATATACATATAAAATGCGTATAGTGTGGGTGAGAGGTTCTTTTATGGCAAAAGATTGAGAAACGCTGTCCTACGCTATCATTTCCTACTAGAAAAGTGAGGCTAAACAGATGCTGCTAGTATAATGGAGAAGACGTTTCGATGTACATTTTTCTCTCTTTCAGACGGATGTTCACCTAATGTAAAAACTCATCACTTAACATGTCAGTCCTGAGTTTGTTTGCAGCCCAAACATGTGTGCGCTTTCTAAAGCAGGCAATCAGCACACACTAATAGGAGTGGGAGAGACACACAGTTTAAGTGTCACTGTTACCCATAATGCTCTCAGCAGTGGGTAATGAGGCTGAGGTGTGTGTGTGTCTGTGTGTGTGCCACAGGGGTTTATCCAGAGGCCTGTCAACTTCCCGGCAGCCTGATACACAAACACATTCACACACACTTTTCATTTAGATGCACATGAAACTTTACAGCTTTACACAACGGCGGTATACACACTAATACACAAACACACACATACGCACACACTATGAGGCCATCAGTACTCATTATCGAAAACAAAAGTATAACAAACAGCACGCAGAGAGACTCCATTCCTGTGAAAATTGTTAAATGGACATAAGTCTGATGCATGAAATGGACAGATTAATAAGGCCAATTAGTGGTTGACAGATGTGACGATAAGGTTGATACACTCTCCAATCTTTTGGGACTTCAATAAAACATGTTTTGCTGTAGTTGTGAACTAAAAACAGCATGGCTAAATAAACAAGAAAAACGTGTTGTTTTAAGAGTATAATGTCTAATTATATACAAATAATTTTATGCCACAGCCATATCACCCTGCAGCCCAAGACCAGTTACTCACTGTAGCTAAGCAGGGCTGAGCCTGGTCAATACCTGGATGGGAGACCACATGGGAAAAACTAGGTTGCTGTTGGAAGTCCTGTTAGAGAGGCCAGCAGGGGGGCTCAACCTGTGGTCTGTGTGAGTCCTAATGCCCCAGTAAAAAGTGAAGTGGATACTACACTGTCAGTGGGCGCCATCTTTCGGATAAGACGTTAAACCAAGGTCCTGACTCTCTGTGGTCATTAAAAATCCCACGGCACTTCTTGTAATGAGTAGGGGTGTAACCCCGGTGTCCTGGCCAAAGTCCCTCAATCAGCCCTTACCCATCATGGCCTCCTAATCATCTCCATCCACTGAATTGGCTCTATCACTGTCTCTTCACTCCACCAATAGCTGGTGTGTGGTGAGCGCACTGGCGCCGTTGTCCTGTGGCTGCCGTCGCATCATCCAAGTGGATGCTACACACTTGTGGTGGTGTGGAGAGACCCCCCTCATGATTGTGAAGCGCTTTGGGTGTATGGCCATACACAATAAATGCGCTATATAAATACACATTACATTACATTACATTACAAATGTGTGAGTGGACTGTGAAAAATTATATTATAAAAAGTCATGAGGGTGACACGGTGGCTCAGTGGTTAGCACTGTTGCCTTACAGCAAGAGGGTTGCTGGTTCAAGTCACGGTTTGGCACGGCTTTCCTCCGAATGCTTTTTTCCCCCACAGTCTAAGGACATGCGCTAGGTGAATTGGATGATCTAAAATTGGCTATAGTGTGTGAATGTGAGAGTGTATGGGTGTTTTTCCCAGTACTGGGTTGCAGCTGGAAGGGCATCCTTCCAGTGTAAAACATATGCTAGATAATTTGGCGGTTCATTCCGCTGCGGCAATCCCTGATAAATAAGCGACTAAGCTGAAGGAAAATGAAGGAATGAAAAAGTCATGAATACAAATGTTTTTAAAGGGCCACGAAACCCCCCTGTCTCAGCAGGGTGTTTTCACACCTCTAGTTTGGAAAAAGTCAGGAAAGTGGGCGTGTCCAGCTCTGTTTAGGGGGGAGTGTCGGGGGAGGGAAAGAGGGAAGGATTTGTAAATATGGGAGTTTCCGTTTAGGCACGCAGACGCAGGGGAGAATGACAGTGACTGTGTTTACATGGACATCAGTAATCGAATTACTTGCCAAATTATTAATTTGTCGACTTTAACTGCAGTTTGGCACTTTCACTTTTTATTCAGGAACATTTCCTGCATGTCGCCCGTGACAAGCGACATATTGAAAGTGAGGAACTGCTGGAAGAGTGGAGTTTTAATGATATGTTTGATACCGCATGGCGAATGGGAGAATAAAATCCTCTGCATTCCTCGATAACTTAGATGCACTCGGTAGGCAGCGTCAGAAAGCCGTGTGTGTAGACTATCCTGTCACAAAATGCGGCGAAAATCCTGCAGGACGGGAATAGTTTGATTGTGGTGTTTAAATGTTTACATTTAGAGAGCAGCATTTACAGCGGATCTTTCAGGCTATAATATTGTACTATAATATTGCAGTGATATTAACATACTGTAAACTTAGTAACTAAATCATTTTGACTATGGTATGTCTTTAAAAACTAAAAGAGCACTGCTGACGATACGAAGTAACTTTGCCATCTGGGTTAAACAAAGGGCACTGCTCTCACACACACTTACCAAATCTGTAGAGACAGGACAATCAAACAGGAACTGTGTCTTTTTTTAAAAGGAGACGAGCGGCAAATCCGGATTTCATCAATTCCAGATGCAAAAAGCTCTCGGGTAAAAAATGTTCCTTACAAACGCATTCTGTCGTGTGCACTGTAATCCACATGTGAGTCCAGCTGCGCTCTCATAGCGGGAAAATGCAAACAAAACCTTCGTTGCAGCACATTAATAAACGCAGCACACTAATAAATGCAACACTGACGACCTGTGTCTCCAAATTCTTGTTCTTTCACTTGTTTTGGCAACACAACGTGGCGTCTCTCTGTCGTCTGAACACTGTAACAGGTAAAACAGTCTCCGAAGCTACATGCATATTAATGAAGTTGCACGGCATACACAATAGAGCGCGCTGATTGGTTTTAACAAAGTCTTTCTCATGAATTAATGCCGCACACTCAGAGACGTCACAATGTACTCGCAGGTACAGACAGCCACTCTCCACACTGGATTTACACGCAAGTATCTTATGGCCGTGACGTAGCTTCAAAAATTCGTTTCAAACCGGAAGAACAAATTTGCTCAAAATAACGCAAAAACAACCAATTTTCACTTTTTAGTGAAGTATATGTGTCCTAATAGTGTTTATAGCAGCGTGGGACACATATATGACTGTCAACAGCTCAAAAAATGTGTTTTGGTGTTTCGTGACCCTTTAAGTTACTCTAATTTATGTTAATAAGTTAATCAGGTTTCAGCTACATTTTTATGCAAAGTTTAACTTAATATTTTCAGTTAGTTTGATAAATATAATTTGATATGACTAGAACATTTTGTTTGATTCAACTACAAAAATGAAGAGAACAAGAAATTCTTTACAGTGTGTGTGTGTGTGTGTGTGTGTGTGTGTGTGTGTGTGTGTGTGTGTGTGTGTGTGTGTGTGTGTGTGTGTGTGTGTGTGTGTGTGTGTGTGTGTGTGTGTGTGTGTAGCTATGGGGAAAAAATGAAACTGCATTATAATTCTGTGTGTGTATGGATTTGAGTAAACTGTTATACTAAAAATATTTATTCATAACATTTTGATAAGACTTTTTTCAAAAGGTAAAAAAAATGCAGTTTAAATTGCTGTTTTCATTCAGAAAGAAACAAATGATCACATTTAAAAAATAAAGCTGTTTGTTATTTTAAATGAGCTGAAACAACACAATTTTGGATATTATTTTGGGACAACTTAATTTATTTTATGTTGAATCCACATAAATTTGTAAAAACTAACAAGCTAACTTCATTCATTCATGGTGTCTGAACACAAATCGATAGTGTGGAACCCGGCATTTTTAACAGTGCAGAATAACAAAGAAATGTTTTCTTTGCTATTCCACCAAAACACTGATTTCTTAACCCCTCTTAAGTGAAAACATTGAGTTGTCTAAAAATGAATATGAATGTCTGAAAATATAGTACTCTTTATTTATTTATTTATTTTGAGAATACTTTCTCATACGCACTTGTACACAGCACCTTATAACAATATACAATGCAATACTTTCTCCATCCGCATTGGTACACAGCACCTTATAACCTGTATATTTACAACATATCTGTACATATAATTCAACATCCAGATATTTTTTACTTACTGCATCTCTGTTTAATGTTTATCACCTTTTTCTTTTCTCATATTTAATTTTATGTTGTCACTTGTCACTTTATGTACACTGGAAGCTTCTGTAGCCAAAACAAATTCCTTGTGTGTGTGAAGCACACTTGGCAATAAAACTGATTCTGATTCTGATTTAATTTTATTTATTTTAAATCTAGAACAAGTGTGGTACACAGAATAAAACAAAAATAAACGATTACTCATTCACTTAACTATTATATCATTTAAAGTATTATCTAATTCAGGGGTTTCCAAACTTTTCAGCCTGCGACCCCTTAAATAACAATTTTAACTCATGCACTTAACTATTATATCATTTAAAGTATTATCTAATTCAGGGGTTTCCAAACTTTTCAGCCTGCGACCCCTTAAATAACAATTTTAACTCATGCACTTAACTATTATATCATTTAAAATATGATCTAATTCAGGGGTTCCCAAACTTTTCAGAAATAACAATTTTACTCATGCACTTAACTATTTTATCATTTAAAGTATTATTTTATTCAAGGGTTCCAAAACTTTTCAGCTCACGACCCCCGAAATAACAATGCAAGTGACTCGCGGCCCCTAATATCCTCTAAGGTGGTTATAAATATATAAACCTTTCACACAACGACACACACAATAGGACCAAGTCTATTCATCGTTTAAACGTAAGTGCCGTAAAGGTGTCAGAAAGTTTAACCTGGTGCCATAAAATCTAATGTTATTGCTGTGTCTTTAATATAACATAATCACCCTAGGGGTCGCAAAAAAATGTTTATTTGCAAGCTGTTGATTTTTTTATGTAAATATTACCTTTTTTCCCCTTCTGTAGGTTATTAATAAAATATGGTCATTCTAATAGTTTAATAAAATGAATTAGATTTTTGGAAATGACCAAGCGACCCCCCCCCCCCCCCACCCTTATTGTCTAGTGACCCCCACTTTGGGAACCACTGATCTAATTAACCTGTACCTAACATACTGACAATTTTCAAGTAGCCTCTTTTTTTCCCATAGCTATATGCACACACATTCTCACAGTGCCATTTGACTACCTAAGACTATGTTAGCTCCCGACACCTGAACTGAAATGTTGTGACACACAAGATGCTCAGAGTATCTGCTGTCCAAGATAAACCTGACACACAACATTCCTGAAGGGTACAAAACACTCCAGCGTCTAAAAGGCCTGAGCGAGAGCTGTGACCAGGAGAGAAACGAGATACTCAGTTCAAGCTGTAAATCTTGGAGACGAGCGTCAGCACACTCCATCACACACTCATCAGTGCCACTTCACTTTAATTCAGTTGTTGTTGCAACTGCTGAGTGGATGGAACAAGCAAATTATACAATGAGAAAGTGGTTTTGCTAACGTTTTTTTTTCCATATGCAAAAGACAACAGGGTCACTGAGGTCAAGAGTTGCAGTTGGTTCAGATTGGAGTTTTGTGCAGATTTGTTGAGTTCATCCACTCCAGACTCAGTAAATCATTTCTTTACGGACATCAATTTGCGCACAGGGACATGGTCATGTGGAGCAGAAATGGGATCTCCCAAAACTGCTGCCAAATGGCACAGAATTCATTTGAATGCCGTTGCATGCTGCTGCGCTACCGTATTTACTGGAAGTTTAAGTCCTAGCAAACACCAAAAAATAAAAATAAAAACTTCCAGTTGAGTAACCCACCAACTAACTGGTACTCAGACAGGTAGCATTCTTGTGGCATCAACCAAACCAGAGTTTTCCAGTGGCAGTGTGAGTCACACAAGTGCAACTGACGGCAAATGTAGAGCATGGAGTACACCACAGCTGCTCGGAAAGGAAATCAGAGAAATGCTGGGAAAGGAGAGCCTACAGGGAGGAGCCTGCTGTGATCTGCTCTGGAGACTTTCACTGATGGAAATGCCTTCCAATTCTCAATTTTGGCTCATTCAAGATCTCAGGCCACTGAAAAAAGCTCAATGAGAAGGAAAAATGGCTGATCACGGAATTAAAAACAGCTCAACAGATGCAACATTGAGCGATGATTGGAAATCAAACCTGCAACTTTTGGGTTACAAGTCCGACTATGGTAACTTTCTATAGTAGTATTCACATAAACACATAAAAACATTCACCCTGGTCCAAAATAGAATTCATCCATAATATATAGTATATATGTCCAAATTCACTCTAAAAAAATGATTGCTGTTTGCTCAAACTACTTATTTAAATTGAGTTAAAACAACACAATTCTTGAGGTTTTTTAGCAACAACGTAATTGTTTTATGTTAAATCCACTTAAATCTGTAAAACTTAAGTTAACTTAATTCCTTCATGTTGTCCCAACACATATTGATTGTGTAGAGCCCAGTATTTTAATAGTGTTCATGGTATTCTAAAAACAATAGGTAAAAAGTACCCAGGTGACCGACTACTTCTGGTTAGATTTTAAAGTGCGCATCTAATCGACACTTTCCAAGAGAATTTAGGAATGGGAGTGAAGAAACTGACAGGGGTAAGTCATGTGATAATGACAACACGTCTGAATTCCATTCATACTACTCAGATTCATACTACTGTATATGGATCAGGGGTGGTCAACACTGTTCCTGGGGATCTACTTTCCTGTAGAGCAGAGATGCCCAAACTAGGGTTTGAGGGCCAAAGGTGGTCCATGGTAACCCTTGATTTGACCGCCATCCCATCTGAGAATGATTTAGAGATTGTAATTTCAAATTTAATGTAATATTTTATTTTATTAAAAGCTATCTGAAATTAAATATTGCAATTTAAATGGTGTAAATTAATCAGATTTTGTTTAAAATGTACGTACAGTACGACAGATAGAGGATAATGCAGAGACTTTGATGAGTAAATCAGGGCAAGGACAGATTCGGCTTGACTAGTGTATTCAGCATTGAACTCCACTGTGTTATAAATGTGATTGTTTTTATTGGAATAAGTTGTAATTAAAAAAATTATACTACATTAGTTAATACAATTCAAAGTACTGTTTTCTATTTATTTTTTTATATATTGAAAAAATTATATGAATTAGGAATTTACCCACGGCAACTTTAATGTAAAATAGTTTGGTATGTGTATCTTCGGCCCACGGCTCTCAATGATATTTGGTTTTAGGGCATTCATACGAATTCGTTTGGGCATCCCTGCTGTAGAGTTCAGCTCAAACACAACTAAACCAACAGAAGTAGCACTTGGAAATTAAAGACAAGTGTGTTTGATCAAAGTTGCAGCTGAACTCTGCAAAATAGTAGATCTCCAAGAACAGGGTTGAGCCCTTGATTGAGAATGTGTGACATTTGTGAAGTACATTCAAATTCAAATGCGATGACAGACAAAGCTTTGGTTTATCGGATGCTAAACAGATTCAATATCACAATACAAAAATGCAACACTGAGTTATTTGGCAGAAATCTGGATGTGACTGGGAACTGAACCTCCAACCTTTGGGTATCAAGTCTACCTATCTAACCATAAGGGGATGTGTGGATTTATTTGGATATTTAAGGACTTTTAGTAGATTACAGTATGCAATCTAAGACATTCAATTACCCAACAAATGCTAATTGAACAAATCTGTGGGGGAAAAAAATCTGTGAAAACTAGGGCTGACCAACAGACAACTCAATGATGAAAACCCCAACCTGTTGTCATTGGTTTGTCTCCATTGAGGCAGCAAATTGGCTCTTATTACAAAGGTTAGTTTAGAGAGTCAAACAGTCTTCACCTGTACAGCTGGTAAATTTCAACAGAGGGAAATTACGATTCCCCTTTTCAACAATCTTTGTTCTTCCTTCAGCCTATATCAGCCGTTCATTAAAATCCTGACAGCAGACCTTGATGTCAAAGAATTTCCTACTCGCGCAAACTATACGGCGAAGTGCATGTAGGAGTTTGTTTTGTGAGGATGGGAGTGAGTGTGTGGGAGAAAGCGAGCCGTGCCCCCGTCACTTCTCCACCCTGCTCCCTCGGCTCCCGCATCTTAACGAGGCTTTTCCCCTCGCTTTGCAGAACGAAGGAGAAGCCAAATAAATAAAAGAATAAAAGAAAGAGCGAGAAGAGGGAAAACACATACTGAACTATAATTTGTTATATCTTTCAGCTCCAATTAAAAATAATATCAAATCTTTTTGTTCGACTTCATAACAAGACTTCAAGAGGGCCCCCAAGACTCTTTCTATTTGCATCCCTCAACAGCCCACTGGTGCTCCTGAATCGCATTAATTATATGACCTACATAGCACGTCGTTAATATTCCAAGCTGGGAGAGAAACTGGGAGCCAATACGGTGGAAGTCTAAATTTGGAGATCTTCAGGACATCAGAGCTCCCGCTTTTCTGGGGTTCGCGCTTTGATCTCCTCCCTCTTGACATTGTTTGCAAATGTCTGTTTAATGGGACTGGCAAACACCAGAATACAGCCACATTCGGGATGTTTTTTTTTTTCCCCTCTCCCTCCTGCTCTTTCTCGTCTGCTATCATGCCGCGTTGATGACGACTCTCGGAACGACAAAACAAAGGGAGACGGAGAGCAAAATCAAGGAAGAGAGAGAGGTGACAGTGTGGCTCACCTCTCACAATACCACGTCTACTGATCTAATCGCTGCTGGGATCAGAGCGCTTAGTGACAGAGAAGTGTTACAGCTGTTCGGGATGTACAAAGTCGGAGCTACTCTGCTTCACGCGTAATGTGTTATGAATATGAATATTTCATATAGTGTGTGTGTGTGTGGGGGGGGGGGGGGGGGGGGGGGGGGGGGGCTCTGCAGTTGTTTGCACATTAACGCACAATACCCGAGATAAGCGAGTGCGTTCACACCAAGAGACGATGAGGACTTGATGTCTTAATCAGTGTCCAGCTGTACTGTGGGCTTCTTCAGAAGATCCAGGCCTGGCTCCTCTAAGCTGGGCCATGAATATGGAGCTGTTCTGCGGTGCGGGGCTTGGTTATGTTTTCTGTCTGATATGTCTGCCCCATTCCCATTTCAAAGGGAGGTCCACCCAGGGGTTTGACTTTTTGATCTGCCTGGCGACTGACTCGACCACCTGCATGCGGTATCAGGCCCCTGGTCTCGGCGGAAGGCCGAGCAGGAGCTCTGCGCTGGGCACTGATCCCAACACTACCCCTTCTCTCTCTCACTCTCCGTCCACATCAGCAGGAGGCCTTTAAACCATATTCCAGCTCTGAAGCCATAAGGATGCCATCGCGGCCATTTTATGGTTCAAAGATGTTGTCATATTAAATCTACACAAAAATAATTGTGATTATAAAAACAAACAATGACTCTTTTTACAAATGATCATTTACACACTTGTATGTCACTTCAAACCTGAGACTATTTTTTATGAAAGATGAAAGACGTTACAAAATAATCTTGTGCAATGTACATACGGTGCAATAAAGTAATGTACTCTCTTTTTATGATCTTTTTAAATAGTGAGCAATATTTAATTATGATTTCACTGGATCTGTCTGTCTGTCTGTCTGTCTATCCGTCAGTCTGTCTGTCCATCCGTCTATCTATCTATCTATCTATCCGTCCGTCCGTCCGTCCGTCCGTCCGTCCGTCCATCCGTCTGTCTATCTGTCTACCCACCTGTCTACCCACCTGTCTGTCTGTCTGTCTGTCTGTCTGTCTGTCTATCCAACCACCCTAGCTAGCTATCTACTTGTCTGTCTGTCTGTCTGTCTGTCTGTCTGTCTGTCTGTCTGTTTATCTATCTATCTACCTGTCTGTCTGTTCATCCATTCAAACATCCATCCATCCATCCATCCATCCATCCATCCAACCATCCATCCATCCATCCATCCGTCCGGCCATTTTATGGTTCAAAGATGTTGTCATATTAAATCTACACAAAAATAATTGTGATTATAAAAACAAACAATGACTCTTTTTACAAATGATCATTTACACACTTGTATGTCATTTCAAACCTGAGACTATTTTTTATGAAAGATGAAAGACGTTACAAAATAATCTTGTGCAATGTACATACGGTGCAATAAAGTAATGTACTCTCTTTTTTTGATCTTTTTAAATAGTGAGCAATATTTAATTATGATTTCACTGGATCTGTCTGTCTGTCTGTCTGTCTGTCTGTCTATCCGTCAGTCTGTCTGTCCATCCGTCTATCTATCTATCTATCCGTCCGTCCGTCCGTCCGTCCGTCCGTCCATCCGTCCATCCGTCCATCCATCTGTCTATCTGTCTATCTGTCTATCTGTCTACCCACCTGTCTGTCTGTCTGTCTGTCTGTCTGTCTATCCAACCACCCTAGCTAGCTATCTACTTGTCTGTCTGTCTGTCTGTCTGTCTGTCTGTCTGTTTATCTATCTATCTACCTGTCTGTCTGTTCATCCATTCAAACATCCATCCATCCATCCATCCAACCATCCATCCATCCATCCATCCATCCATCCATCCATCCGTCCGTCCTTCTGTCTACCCCAATTTCTGTTCATCAATACAACAGGTCTATCTACTTATTCATCCATCCACCGATTTATTCAAACCTCTATCTATCTATCCATCCGTCCAACTGTGCGCCCCCTGTCCGCCCGCCCGCCCACCCACCCACCTACCTATAGTACCTATCAATATATCAATCAATCTTGGTGGAAATCAAATGTAATGAGGTAAAATTACACACAATCATGGTGTATATGTTTTTTAAACCTTGTGAAATTAGAACTTCAAACAATATATGTAAATGTTGATTTACATTTTATAAGGTGCAACCGGGTCTCAATCAGATCCCACTGCAGATTAAAAAGGTAAAAATTCTATTTGGCTGAAAAAAAATCTGACTTTTGGCCAGTTTTAACTGGACGAAAAAAAGAGGAAAAAAAAGGATAGTACAATCAAAATGTAGTATTACATCATCTACTGACTCTTATGCCGTTCCAAACCTGTATGATTTTCTTTCTTCTGTGGATCACAAAAGGGGATATTCTGAAAAAAACACTGCTGTTCAAACATCTAGATACTTTTCAATATATCAGAAGAAAGTCAAACAGGTCAGGAACAAAATAAGGATACGTGCATGAAGACAAAATGTTCTTTTTTTTTCTGGGTGAACTATGGACTTAATGCAGAAACTGCTGGAATTAGAAATAAACTGCTTTCATTTTCCAGGCATATCCATAGCCTTACAAAACAAATTTACAGAACTTCCTCCAACAGCAAGTTTGCATGTCTAAGAACTTCTCGTGCAAGGTCACATTGCTCACTTTCCTTCAGCCCTCTTTCCCAGGCTTCTTTGAAGGCTCAATTGGGTCCAGCAACTTGTGTATAAAACAATCCGTCATCAAGGCAAATGTTTTAATTGCCATGATTATTCTTTAATAATATTATGATTTCTTTAAGCAGGCATTGGCCATTAAAAGTTAATGAGATGAGTATGACCATGACAATATAATTAAAACCCTCAGGAGTTTCTGAAGCTGCCCATTAATAATTTAGAGCCAACTGAAGCACAAGACGGCACGGTTTTAGTAAGTCTGCTCAGGGAAAGAGAGAGAGAGAGACTGCAATGTGTAAAACTGCTTTGCCCGTCACAATGTGAATACACTTTGATTAAAGGCTGAATTACCAGACTATCAGAGATGTGTCACTGTTAAATCCCCCTGTTAAAAACCTTTTGGGATACGCATCTCTCATTTGATAGCAGCGCATTATAAACAGATTCGTTTGAACTCTGGAAAAGCCAGGGATGAAAACAGGAGTCATGTTGAAAATGCACGTGGCGTCCTCGGAGCGGAAGTATCAGAGAGTACACATATTTGGAGTCGTCCTCACCCACACAGTGCTCTCCACTCTGGGTAAACATCTGGTGCAGCGCGGGTCTCTCTGGCTCCATCTTACAACAATATTTATCGCAGCGGGCTAATGCTCTGTCCTCAACGCACTGCTGAGAGCCTGTGAACCTCACCATGACAAACACAACCTGGAGTAAGTAAGTGTGTGTACAAAGGCCAACGCAGATAATCAGGTTATGTAGCGCCGCGGGAGCCAAGTTCACCTCGCTTTCATTTAAATTAGCCTCACATCTACACCCGGCGCAAGCAAAAGAATTAAATCACACTGTAGAGCCATTTGAGAAAAATACAAAGTCAAAAGGCCTTTGACCCTGAATGATGACAGATTGAAGAAAATGAGTGCTGCCTGTACTAAATATGTTGCCTTTGGAAAAGATCACATCCCTGTTCCTCAATGTCTGATCAAAAATGTATTATGGCAACTTCAGGGTTCAGCATGATTCTAAATCAGTTAATGTTATGCAAATATAGTAGGGTTCATTGTTAGCTTACCAACTAATTGGTAAATAAAAACATATCTAAATAAAAAAATCGAAATAAATAACTTAAGATTTGAATATGATCTAGATTAAATACAGAATCATTTTTTTATCATTTTTTTTCCAATAAGGACCCAAATTGTGCATCTATTTTTTTTCTTTTATTTAAAAACAAAACAAAACAAAAAACAAAACAACAAAATTAAATAAAAAATAAAACAAAACAAAAAGAAAAAAAACAACAAAATAAAATAAAACAAAAAACAAAACAAAACAAAACAAGCAAATGAAAGGAAATGAAATAAAATAACAGGCATTTTATCATAAGATTCACATTTATTAAACTTACATTTAAGTTAATACATTTAAGTTTAATAAATTAACATTTGTTAAGAAACATATTATTAAGAAAATATAAAAAGATAAAGCTTTTTTAAATATAAACTAATGATAATTCTAATTCATTGCTAAAAAAAAATGTTTTTTAAGACTGGTTGAAGCATTAACCATTATTAACATTCACAACAATAAATACATTTTAAGTATCATTTAACTAAATTGCCAAATCTAAAATGCATATAAATATACATACATAAATACAGTACACACTAATTTAAGCAAATCATTTTAATTTGAAATTATAAATAATGAAAGCTAGTAAGAACTATGAAACAGGTTTAAAAAATACAATAATAGTATTATATACCAGTAAATAATAGGGCTGCATGATATTGAAAAAAATCGGACATTGTGATATTTTGTTTTTCTGCGATAAATATAACAATATATAAACCAGATGACTTAAACTGCTATTTAGAAACAATTTATTAATTTAGATCGATGGACTGATTCTCTAGGGAAGTGAATCGTTCATAAAAAAGTCAAAAATCAACTAATTACAACCAAAGATAACAGTGAAATAAACATTAACAGTGTTTTATGGTTTTCGGGGGAATCAAATTGCATTCAGGTGCAGAATTTGAATAATCAAATGTAAAATAACATAGAAAATTATTAAAATTCATTCTTTATAAAAGTTACAAATGGTAAAATGTATTGTGTCTAAACACTTTGAACGCTGTCAGGCTTTAAATACATGTGCAAATGAAAAACTCACTCCATTTTGGTTATACTTTGCATTAACTACACAATTCTCATGTGTCCTAAATGGTTTCATGGTTAACTATAATCATAATTGAATACTGCAGATCCTGCGATGTGACTATTGCAGATGTGCACATTGCGATATTGATGCTAAAAAGATATATCCCTTTAACTACCCCACCAAGAAAGACATTTTTGGATTGCATTTCTTAACTCCAAAGGTCGCTACTTAACACTCTCAATGCTTTTTTTTAAACAAATCCCATAATTTCTAAAATATCAACCTCTAACAAATGGTAGATACAGTTGAAGTCAGAATTATTAGCCCCCTTTTGATTTTTTTTTTCTTTTTTAAATATTTCCCAAATTATGATTGACAGAGCAAGGAAATTTTCACAGTATGTCTGATAATGTTTTTTCTTCTGGAGAAAGTCTTATTTGTTTTATTTTGGCTAGAATAAAAGCAGATTTTAATTTTTTAAAAGCCATTTTAAGGACAAAATTATTAGCCTCTTTAAGCTATTTTTTTAGATATTGTACAGAACAAACCATCGTTATACAATAACTTGCCTAATTACCCTAACCTGCCTAGTTAACCTAGTTAACCTAGTGAAGCCTTTAAATGTCACTTTAAGCTGTATAGAAGTGTCTTGAAAAATATCTAGTCAAATATTATTTACTGTCATCATGGCAAAGATAAAATAAATCAGTTATTAGAAATGAAATGAGTTATTAAAACTATTATGTTTAGATATGTGTTGAGAAAATCTTCTCTCCGTTAAACAGAAATTGGGGAAAAAAATAAACAGGAGGGCTAATAATTCAGGGGGGCTAATAATTCTGACTTCAACTGTATGTCGGTTTCTGGTAAAAGTACCAGAATTAATACATATACTATGAAAAATCTGAAAATATGAAGTGTAAGACCAAGTAATTTTAAAAAAATAATCAAAACAAAACATTTTTGAACACTAAATCATCTTTATTTTTTAAGTATGCCATAAAATATTTCAGATTCTCATTTAACATGTTTTCTTGTTTTTACAATAAGACCATAATCAATTGTAGTAGTGCAAGAGGATCATGTTTGTCTGATTTGTTTTGTAAACCAACAATACTGTGTGTGTCATTCTTTAACAGTCACTATTTAAAAAAACATGGTCAACCATTTGGTAGAGCGGCAGTCAAAGGGATATTGTGCAGCCCTAGTATATAACATAACTATTAGGTTAGTTGCTTAAATGTAAATGAATACAAAGAGCAGTAATAGTGATATCTAATAAATTAATAATTAATCAAATGCAAAAACTCAAAATCAAACACGAAATTAAATGAAAGCAAGCAAAACTCATAAAGATAAAAACACATTAAAAAAAACTTTAATCTTTGCTACTTTTTCTGTCACAAAATGGCTTTGAGATGCAATGCAGATTTAATTCGAGGGAACGCTTTATTTGTTCTTTTTCAAAGTCAAAAAGAAGTTCGAAAGAGATACAGAAAAAAGAGAGAGAGTAAACTAGAAAAGAGAAAGTCTTTACAGGGCCGAGACGAAAAAACAGGGGCTGCGGTGGGCCTTCATGCAGAAAGGCTGAAGAGAGACGGGACGTGTGGAAAAAAAGCTCATAAATCCTGATTTGAGTCGGCCTCGCTGCAGCACTGCATTGCTTAAATGCTACGTCTGATTTAGTCTTCCCATTAGGTGACAGCTGAACTTTAACATTAATATGATAATATTGAAATAAGTGCGTGTTATTTACTTAGCGGCGAGGCGGGATGGAATAAGAGAGGGAGAGACGGAGGAGAAGAGGATGATGAATGATTTCTGGACAGCTTCTGTGACACCAGGGGCGTCCGCGGACCCTCTAATGAGACTTGACAAAATGGAGACATATGCAGAAATATTGGTTACAGTCTTGCTCTCCTCCTTCCCCTCTCGTCCTGATTGTCTACGACCACTGAAGCATCTATTTCAATTGGCACTTCCTTCCCGGCCCGGGGTTTTAAATTTAGCTGGTGTCATTTACATATTACTCTTAATCAAAAAAAAAAGGAGAGGAAAAAAAAAAGGAAAGAAACAAAACCTTGTCGCCACGGTTCAGGAAAGGGCGCAAAGGCACTTTATAAAACGGAGATGTGACAGACGTTAAACTGAATAGTGAAGGAGAGAGAGAGAGAGAGAGAGAGAGAGAGAGAGAGAGAGAGAGAGAGAGAGAGAGAGATATGAGGCTGGTGGAGAAAACAACAGTAAGTGGAAAAGAGAAAGAGAGAGAGAGAGAGAGAGATTGTGCGTTGCCTTAGTTATCTCACATCTACCACACAGGGGAAAAAGCCAATATCTCATCAGCCTGCTGATATGAATGATGAGTTGTGCTGTTTAAAGCCGATACTACATAGAGACAGAATGGTGGGAGGAACGCTAGATCTGCTTTAGGGCAGACGAGTGCTGAAATAAACCCAAATGCATGATGACTGGGCCCAGATGGAATCTCTGTCTGCAGGAGCCCGAGTGATTCATTAAATTGAACTGTTAGATGTTGGTGAAATTATTGTGAACTGCTAGCACACACACAAACACACACACACACACACACACACACACACACACACACACACACACACACACATCTTACTAGAATGTGTTATATAGTTTTGATAATTCACCAGCTCTAGAAATATAACTTGATAAAGTATATAAAAAACTATTTTAAATATATTCTATTATTTATTTTGTTTAGCAAGGAAGCATTAAATGCATCTTAAGTGACACCATATTTATATATATACAGTTGAATTCAGAATTATTAGCCCTCCTTTGAATTTTTTGTTCTTTTTAAAATATTTCCCAAATGATGTTTAACAGAGCAAGGAAATTTTCACAGAATGTCTGATAATATTTTTTCTTCTGGAGAAAGTCTTATTTGATTTATTTCGGCTAGAATAAAAGCAGTTTTTAATTTTTTAAAATCCATTTTAAGGTCAAAATTATCAGCCCCTTTAAGCTATATATTTCTCGATAGTCTACAGAACAAACCATCGTTATACAATAACTTGCCTAATTACCCTAACCTGCCTAGTTAACCTAGTTAAGCCTTTAAATGTCACTTTAAGCTGTATAGAAGTGTCTTGAAAAATATCTAGTAGAATAGTATGTACTGTCATCATGGCAAAGATAAAATAAATCAATTATTAGAAATGAATTATTAAAACTATGTGTATTATGTTTAGAAATGTGTTGAAAAAATCTTCTCCCTGTTAAACAGAAATTGGGGAAAAAATAAACAAGGGGGCTAATAATTCAGGGGGGCATAAACTGTATATTAAAAAATAATAATAATAATAGTTATGATTACTATTATTCATCAAAAGAATAAATAATGTTTATTACTAGTACTAAATCAGAATGATTTCTGTCATAGAAATTGATGAACTTTTAAAATAGATTCATATAAAAAACATTTAATCAATACAGTTATTATATTACACAATATTACTATTTTTACTGTAATCATTTTGACAAATAAATGCAGCCTTTATGAGCAAGATGCTTTAAAATAACAAATTATTTATTTTTATTTATAATTAATAAAATTATTTTAAATATTATTTATTTATCTATTTATTTATTTATAATAATAATAATAATAAATATTGATGTTTAAAAAATATAGAAAAAAGTGTTGAGCATAGTATCATATTCAGAGCTCACAGATCATTTGGATTTTCATGATATTTTCAGTGGTTTGCAAATATCAAAATTGGCACAAAAAAAAAAGAATAAAATACAAATCAAGCATTTTAGGAGATTACACTCACAAACAGCACACAACTAATTAATAGAGAGCCTAACTTAAAATAATAAAATAAAAATTGCACCAGTAGCCTGAACTCTAGGCATGGAAATCCTACATCACAAAGATTTTTCAATAAGTTCAAAAATCAGCACATTTTCCTCTTTGAAATCAAATAAAATATGAATAGATAAAAACTGAAAACACAGATTATTTTGGGGAAACTTTATTTTACTGAATTACTAAATACACTCAACACCATTAGATCCATGCTATGCCACCACAGTGTATAACATTAAATATGTATTATAATATGTGTACTACATCTGTGTATTATGTTTGTTCATGCAGTGGTTGGTATGGGGCCGCTGTCAAACACATCCATAAAGAAGTATCAGAAACGGTCCCTACCTTCCTCTTACCTTCTCAGCATGCCAGTCAGGATCCGAGAGCTCTTGCCCAGGTTAGCGTCCGTCTCTCTCAGCTGTGGACAAGAGGAGAAAGAAAAAGACAAGAGAACGTACACGTTACACAGGCCATGTTAAATTTGTGCTATAAAAATAGGCCTTGGATGTGAATAGAATTTAGATTTAGAGCTAAAAAATGAACTGCTATTCATTTAGTGCATTTACAGTAGGGCATTTCAAAGTTGTAATATAGATTAATGAAGCACATTTGCATGAGAATACAATTTTAGCCTCAAATTTTACATCAAATTTAAATGAACAGATTTTTTTTGTAATTAATTGTGAACTGTCAAAGTAAAACGTCTATGCGCTTTTTTTGTGCAGACTCATTTTATAAAACGTATATTCATAAGTGACACATATAATTAAAATAGTTTTATGATACAAACTACAAATGTCTGCAATTTATAACTAGTTTAAAGCAAAACTAAACATAGATTAATTTCTCACAAGCAAAGACACAGTAAATGTGAGAAATACTGTGTTATATTGCGAAATATTGTCACGACATCTCAATTACAAGACAAATCAACAACATTTACCATGGATTTATTAGTAAGACTAACTGTAAACACGGTAATATGACAGAAATGTAGGATATTCTTATCAAACATTTTTATATTATTAATGCAGTCATGTATTAAAGTGAAAATCAACTATTAGTAGTGAGTAGCATTGTAATTCTGTGTGCATTTGTATTTATAACCATGTTATTTTAACATTGGATTTTTTTATTAATAATTAGAATTCAGCCTGATCTCACAAGGAAACTTGTGAAATATTGTCACAAAAACTCAATTACAAGATTTCCAAAAGACAAATCAACAACATTAACCATTGATTTACTAGTAAGACTAACTGTAAACACAGCAATATGGCAGAAATGTAGAATATTCTTATTAAACATTTTTATATTATTAATGAAGTCATGTATTAAAATAACAATCAACAGTAGTGAGTAGCATTGTAATTCTGTGTGCATTTGCATTCATAACCATGTTATTTTAGCATTGGATTTTTATTAATAGTTAGAATTCAGCCTGATCTCATAAAGAAATGTCTTATGAATTCATAAGAGTTATTACGAATTTTTTAAAAGAAGGCATGTCACCAAACCCCATCCCTAAACCCAAGCATTGAGGGATGAGCAAATCGTACTAAATTGTATGAATGAGACCGTACAAATTCATATGAATTAGCCACTAAATCAAAAAGTTACACACAAGATAGAATAATTACATTGCCACAAGATAGCATTGTTTTTTTTTTATTTTATTTGAATGTTATCGCTTTAGTCATTTATTTATTTATTTATTTTTTTTTACGTAGTTTCCATTATCTATTTTTCTCTCAACAATGCAATTTTGACCTAAAAAATAAAACCTCACGATTCAGGGAAAGGTGCAAAGGCACTTTATAAAACGGAGATGTGACAGACAATAAACTGTGTCACGACAATCCAGTTAGGCTTCCAAAAGTCAAACCACTAACATTTACCATGGATTTACGAGTAACACCTACTGTAAACATGGTGTGTAGCCATGCAATTCTGTGTGCATTTGTATATAACAGTGTTGTTTTAGTATTGCATTTATATTAATAATAGTTTGAATTAGGCCTGATCTCATGAGTAACTAACTATTTTACGTATTGTCATTTTAGTGGCTAATTCCTACAAATTCATTAGTCGTTATTACGACATTTTTAAAAGGAGCCGTGTCAAACTCCATTGCTAAACCCAACCTTCATTGAGGGATGAGTTAATTCTTACTAAATTATATAAATGAGATCGTACAAATTTATACGAATTAGCCACTAAATCAAAAAGTTACAAATTGCCGCAATATATCGTTGTTTGAATTTGTATTTTATTTAAATGTTATCGCTTTAGTCATTTAGTATTTATTATAATTTTTTTGCTTACGTAGTTTCCATTATCAATTTCTCTCTCAACAATGCAATTTTGACCTGAAAAAAAAGAAAAGAAACAAAACCTTGCCACCACAGTTCAGTGAAATGTGAAAAGGCACTTTATAAAACTTGCATAAAAAAAGCTTCAGTGTTCTCTATTATAGTACTGGGCATTTTATTGTCAGTAATGGCAACGGCGTTGTAACAGGGGAAACAGTAACTAATTTGATTACTCCTTACTAAAAAAGGTATCGCTAGTAGTCTTTATTCCCATCACTGCAAATCACTAACATTTAGCATCAATTTACTAGCAACACTAACTGTAAACATGGTGTGTAGCCATGTAATTATGTGTGCATTTGTATTCATAACAGTGTTATTTTAGTATTGTATTTTTATTAATAGCTTGAATTTGGCCTGATCTCACAAGGAAACTTAACTATTTTACATTTTGTCAGTTTAGTGGCAATACGACTTTATTATAGAGTTATTACAACATTTTTAAATGTTTCACCAAGCCCCATCCCTAAACCCAACCGTCATTGAGGGATGAGCAAATCTTACTAAATTGTATGAAGGAAATCGTACAAATTGATACAAATTAGCCACTAAATCAAAAAGTTACAAATTGCCTAGACAGCGTTGTTTTGAATTGGTTTTCTTTGTTCTTTTTTATTTAAATGTTATCGCTTTAGTCATTTTTTTATAATTTTTTTTTTGTTTATGTTCTATTTTGTTTATGTTTTGTTTAGTTCTACGTTTCTCTCAACAATGCAATTTTGCTGCTAATTATGGTCATATTTTTCCAAGAAAAAAAGCACTTTCCTTCAGTTTCAAATGTGTACTGTAAATGTCTTACATTCAACATACAGTTCACATAGCGGGAAGCATAAGAAAAAGCCATCCATCTGGAGATGTGTCTATGTTTGTGCATGTGTGTGTGTGTGTGTGTGTGTGTGTGTGTTTAGGAATGCTGACATTGCTATGGAAGTGAAGCCAGAGCTCTGGCAGCCGTCAGATACATGATTCTGGCTGGCCTCCTTGAGAAAGCCTATTTCTCTGTCCTTACAGTCAGTAGGGACGTGTGTGTATGTGAGCGTATATATACGTGTGTGTGAGTTAGTGAGCAGGCTCAGGGACAGATGTGGTTTTAGGCGGGTTTGGGTTCTGGCACCACCAACAGCCCGAGAGCTGCCTGATGTCTCTCTCAACGATGGATCCGTCCCACGAGAGCTCCCTCGGCTTTTCCCAAAATCCCTCTCTCTTTCTCTCTCAGGTCAGGAGTTGCGCCAGCACGAAAACACATGGTGGAGCTCTCCGTGAATTACCCGACCCAAAACAAGAGCCACAATAAAAGAGATTACCAGTAGAGCAGATCTAGAACAGAGTCTGATTACAGACAAGTAAATGCTTCTAGTAAGACGATTCCCGGGAGCTCGATTCAATGACTGAAATTCACTGAATAGGGTTAAAAGAGCCACAGCAATGCAGGCCTAAAACTACATGAACATATGAGGAGAAAAAAACAAGCCACAGCATAACCAGAACAAGGAATATTACCCATTTAAAAAGACTAATGTTTATATTTTATGAAGTTTGGCCATTGTTTCTATAATCAAAACATGCCTCTTAAAATGTTCAGAATCTTTTGGGACCTCTGATAATATTTAAATGATTCAAGCTCAAATGGATAACAAATTTAGGGTTTGTTTTCAATTGTCTTGTCAATTTAGGGGGAAATGCAACATGGTAACAATTTCATCAGTGTCTAAATGGACAACAAAGTATTTAAAACAAGCAAATTTTCACTTATATTAACATGAAAAACAACATCAAACTTGACATTCAGAAATGCAGCTTTGAGCTAAAACCTATAATTAAGATGATAAATGAGAAAGCAATTTGCTGTGACGTTTTTGTCCATTTTTGTGACGTTTATGTCCATTTTGACATGTGGCTTTGTTGAAGTAAATCAAATTGCAGGGTAACATGAAAAAATTGTGATACTTAAATTGTATTAAGTCTCTTTTTCGGGAACAAATAAAACCGCATTGCAACATAAAATTAATTTTGAAGTTGATAAAACGCTTCATTGAAAACCATCCTTGGATGTCCAACTTGGATATCCAACAATGTTGACAATCTTTTTTTTTATAATAATTTTTTGGGGGGTTTCATCTTTAATTGATAGGACAGTAGAGAGTATAAACAGGAAAGTATGGGGAGCAGAGAGAGGGGAAGGAACGGCATAGGACCTCAAGGCGAGAATCGAACTCGGGTCGCCGTGAACACACTAGCCACTACACCATTGGCGCCGACAATGTTGACATTCTTAAATTCCACTTTAAACTAAACCCTTAAAAAAATTTAAATAGCACACAAACTGACATATGAAGAGGTGATTTCCTCCCATATGATTTAGAAATGTTGTGCTGTTAAAGTCAATTAAGCAGCTGAGAAAAAGCAACATTATAAAAAGTATAGTCTCTGTTTTTTAACAAAGCAACTAAACCATGAACTAAAAACAACCCAAAGAGAGTGGAAATTATTTATTTATTATTATTATTCACTTTAATGTTTATGTAAAATTCAGAAATGCTGCTTTGAATTTAACATATTTAATATATTTAATGTATATAATTTCAATTATTAGCATATTTAATTTAACAAATTTAATATAATTTAGGTATGCCACACAAACTTTCTGACCAATGAGGCAGACATTTTCTCCTGTCATGTGACAATATTAAACAACTTTTGGTCTATTTAAAAATGTTGCCTTCTATAAATGAATTAAATAGCAGGACAAACTGCTACATTATAACAATTTAGCCTCTGATTCTGCAAAAACAATATCAGCCAAACTATGAATAATGACCTGTCAGTGGAAACCTTTTGCTAATTTGCTTTTGCTTCTAATGGAAATTTCAGAAATGGCATTTTCAGAACTGTATAATATACAGTTCAAACAGCACACAAACATTTCCGACCAATGAGGTGGGGGTTTACTCCAATTTGATGATTATATAGTTTATGTGATTATACAGTCACATACCCTGCCATACTCTAATGCAGATCCTGACACGCACCTCTCAAAAAATCTAACTACATCTCACGACGACGCAGAGCGCAAGATCTGTGATTGGTCAGCTAGGTAGCGGTAATGAGTGTGAGCGGGGCCAATAGCCATGGGATAGGAAACTAGGAGCAAGTGTCAAGTGTCAAGGGAGAAGATCCAGATGGATATTTTTGTTTTGTGTTTTTTTGAGCCTCGGCTGGGTCAGTTGGCGTTTCTGTGTGGAGTTTGCATGTTCTCCCTGTGTTCACGTAGGTTTCCTCCGGGTCCTCCGGTTTCCCCCACAAGTCCAAAGACATGCGGTACAGGTGAATTGCTAAATTGTCTGTAGTGTATGAGTGTGAATGAAAGTGTATGGGTGTTCCAACTGTAAGGGCATCCGCTGCGTAAAACATATGCTGGATAAGTTGGCGGTCCATTCCGCTGTGGCGACCCCAGATTAATAAAGGGATTAAAGAAATAAGCCTAAAAGAAAATGAATAATTGAATGAATGAATGAATGAAGTTATTAAACATTCGCAGGTTCTGACCTCTTTCTTCCACACTTAAGAGTGAGTTTTAACTACTTCTACAGTTGCATCACATGCTTTTGAGGTGCAAAATACAGCTAAAAAAACAACACAGTGGAGGATAAAATTCTCACTGCTTACTGCTTTTGTTTCCAGTGAGGACTTAGAGAAACTCGTTCATGCTTTTATCCCCAGCAGAGTGGATTACTGTAATGGAGTCCTCACTGGCCTTCCCAAAAAGACAGTCAGACAGTTGCAGGTCATCCAGAACGCTGCTGCCAGGATTCTGACCAGAACCAGAAAATCAGAGCACATCACACCTGTCCTCAGGTCTTTACACTGGCTCCCAGTTACATTCAGAATAGATTTTAAAGTACGACTACTTGTCTATAAATCACTAAATGGCCTAGGACCTCAATACATTACAGATATGCTCACTGAATACAAACGCAACAGATCACTCAGATCTTTAAGAACATATAAACTACAAATTCTAAGGGTTCAGTTAAATCAGGGTGAATCCACCTTCAGCTTTTATGCCCCTCGCTGCTGAAATTAGTTTCCAGAAATGATCAGATGTGCTCCAACATTAGACACGTTCAAATCAAGACTGAAAACACACCTGTTCAGCTGTACCTTTACTGAATGAGCACTGTGCTACGTCCCACAGATCGCACTGTTATGT
The DNA here is from genome assembly GCA_903798195.1 of Danio kyathit. Classification (NCBI taxonomy): domain Eukaryota; kingdom Metazoa; phylum Chordata; class Actinopteri; order Cypriniformes; family Danionidae; genus Danio; species Danio kyathit. The sequence continues at coordinate 35,084,070 of LR812530.1, forward strand.
TTTTCATTCTTTTAAAACCTGTTTTAACACATTTTAATCTGTTTTAATCATGTTTATTCTCACTTGTTTTTATTTTCTGATACTTGTTTCTTTTATTCCTGGTTAGGTAAAGCATTTTGAATTACCATTGTGTATGAAATGTGCTATTTAAATAAACTTGCCTTGCCTTACTAACGTTCCAGAAGTATTATTGCAAAGGCTCACACATGCAAATCGCATTTTAAAACATTGTGACAAGTTAAAAGTACTTAAACTTCTACACGCAACTCCAATCATCAATATCAGTTCCAAAGCAGTGAACCAATCAGGAGAACTCAGAGGCAGAGCAAAGCATTGCAGCGGAGGAGGCCCATTTTTTTTTTAAGGAAAAGACACATACTTTATACAATGTCCCTTAATCCCTGTTTTAGAACATTTAGAATAGGATCTTTCCACTTATTTTACATCTAACATGTAAAAATGTTAGCTTGACTGTTCACAACATTAAAAGCACTATTTAGTTATGCGTTAAAGTCATGGTTAGAGATTTGCTCATATACACAGAAGATGAGCAACAGCAATAGCGCTGCTTGCAAGGCACTACGTCTCTCTTAGTGTTTGTGTGCATCTGTTTGAAAGAGACCGAGCGAACTGATTGTTAAGAGACACTCCAAAACTCTTTCATCTGCCGTTTCCTTCACTCAAAAAAGCAGTTTATTGCTCTTTCCATCTAATGTCTTCTTATCATGCTTTCTTTTCTTTTCTCCTTTCCATTTTTCCTGCCCGGCAAAATGTCTTTAAAGTGTGAGGGCCAGTCGGGGCTCCAGGGAAGGAGAGCTATTCTCCATAGACAGCAGACCTTTGAAAGGAAATGTTTTATTTCCTTTGAAATGAGCTGCCTGCCCAACTGCCATGTTGTGATCTTTAAGCATCCTTCATAAGAAGCCATCAGAGAGGCCCCTGACTGAGCTCTCTATACCTGTTTTCTGGAAAGAAAGCGAGGTTGAGAGGGGAAAAAGAGAGAGAGGTTGCACTATGACAGAGGACACGGCAGGGACAAACAAAACAGTAGGAACGGATTGAGATATGGAAAGGTAAAAATGATTAGACATGCAGAGGATAAAGTAGCAAATAAAGGTTTAAGTAAGGGGGGGGGAGTAGAAAAGGGATGAGCATGTAGGGAGAGACATTTGATGCCTGGTAGGAGGAGTGACACTTAAAAAAGCTCACAACAGTCCTCTATATCATCACCTTTCAATCTTAGCGTGGTATACTTATTTCTTTATTGCTCTGATGGTTACTTATATGGCTGGGTAAAAATAGCTTTTGAAATAATATTTTATATACTGTATATGGGTCAAAAGAAGAAAAGGGGTTTTTAAGCATAAAGGAAAAAGTATGACTTAATATATTTTGTACATTAGATTGCGTCTCTTTCGTTTATTATTTGATCTGAGCATCTGAGCAAAAAATATTGATTATCATTCACTTTTACCATGATTTACAGAAAAACTAAATACACATTCATTGCCATTTTATGTTTATGCTTTGTCACTATCCTTCAAACCATAACCAGTTTATCAGCAAGACGTTTTAAACAATTAAAAATATATTACCATTTGTATGACCTCTTTTACATATTTTAATACATAGAGATTATTGCTTTGTATGACCTCTTTTATATATTTTAATAACTACAAGTATGTTGTTTTATTTATTTGTTTGTTGGTTTGTTTATGTGTTTGTTGGTTTGTTTGTTGATTTGTTTGTTGGTTTGTTTGTTGATTGGTTTATTGATTTGTTGGTTGGTTTAGGTCAGTTTGGTTGGTTAGTCGGTTTATGGCAGTTTGGTTGGTTGGTCTGTTTGGTCAGTTGGTTGGTTGGTTGGCAGGTTTGTTTGGTAGGTTGGTTTGTTTGTTGATTTGTTGGTTGGTTGGTTTATTTGTTTGTTGGTTGGTTGGTTGGTCAGTCGGTTGGTAGGTGTGTTTGGTACATACCTGTCAACCCTCCCATTTTTCCCGAGATTTTCCTGTATTTTACCGTTCTATGCCACTATAATCCCATAAAGGTATTTTCCCATATTTTTAATCTTTCTATGAAGGGTGGCAATAAACATAAAAGAGCCGATCCTCCCAATACGCAACCAATGCCCACTGAACCACCAGTGGATGCCCCTTGCTCTTAAATGTGAGTCTGTTCTGTGCATTCCTTATGTTTAGACATGAAAAGACTTTGAAATAATTATAAAAATGGCACGATTCCCTTTCTTTTCATTACAGGTGCAGTCGCCCCTCCTATGCAATCCTCAAAACAGTCATGTAGCAGTGCGTGACTGTCAGCTGACGTGCTCCATAGTGATAAATAGAGGCTTTTCCCAAATGGATTCTGTACACGCAATTTGAAGCGAAGCAAAAGTCTGGGTTTTGGGTGCAAGTTTAAACAGACATACACATAATTAATAATAATAACATCTAAAGATGTCGATCTTGATGGGAGTTTTTCAAACACAACTAATTTTGTAAAAAGTTAGGAAAGCAACTAGATTTGTTTGTTTGTTGATTTGTTGGTTGGTTTATTTGTTTGTTGGTTGGTTTATTTGTTTGTTGGATTGTTGGTTGGGCGATTTAGGTCGGTTTGGTTGGTCGATCGGTTGGTCGGTTTGGTCAGTCAGTCAGTTTGGTTGGTTGGTCGGTTTGGTTTGTTGGTCGGTTTGGTTTGTTGGTCGTTTTAGGTCAGTTTGGTTGGTTTGTCGGTAGGTTTGTTTGGTAGGTTGGTTTGTTTGTTGGTTGGTTAGTTTGTTGGTTTGTAGATTTGTTGGTTGATTTAGGTCGGTTTGGTTGGTCGGTCAGTTGGTCGGTTTGGTCAGTTGGTCAGTTTGGTTGGTTGGTCGGTTGGTAAAAATTCTAATTACTTTAAATGTGGTGCATAAGTCCAAATACTTATACATTTCAGGAAAAGCATCTAGAACAATCCAACCTACATCAGTCTAAAATCTACAATCCCATCTGTGACATCCGTCCAGCACAGACAAACATGTAAGCATGCGGAAACACTTGCAGAGTTTACAGCAGCTGGACGAACAGAGAACAAAAACTGGTTCTGTCTGAAGGTGCTTGTGTTGTCCATCTATGCCAGTTTAGACAGTCTTGCATCATGCGTGACCTCACCGCATGAGACGGGATGACTACAAAGACATCTTATTGGTGTTGTGCTCCGTGTCGGACATTCTGTGCTCTGTACATTCAATCAATCACTTCAGCAGGCCGGCTATGCTAATGTGCGAGAGGTGCGAGCTGGTGTTAACTGCCGACTTTTGAGTGTGCTCCAGTTCTCTATTCAAGTGTCTGATCTAGGGCACTTTGAGTCATCCCACAGAGCCAAGTCAAGTATTTGTAAGCCCGTATAATTGCTTGGTGATAAAAGAGAGTGTGTTTTTTTTGTTGTTGTTGTGATTGAGTGTAGCCTCCCGAGCACTGAGTTCTTCAAGTGTGTTTGTGGGTGTAAACTCACCCGATCACGGGATCTCTGGATCTTCTCACGGTCGCTGTTCAGGTTGGCGAGGATCTCCTGTCCAACTTGCTCTGAAAAAGAAGAAACAGGTTGAGATAGGATCATAGAATATTTTTTAGCACGTTTAGTACATATTTTTGCATGTGAAATCCAATTATTTGAATAAGAATCAATGCAAATGAAACCTGCACTGAGAAAAAAATCAATATTTGTATGATTTATTAAATTTGTTTAAGTGGTTGCAAACAATTGATATGGGCTGAATTCAAACAAACAAATTCAATTTAGTAAAGTTCAACTTAATTTGTTCAGCCTATATAAATGGTTTGCAACCACTGTATCTTGAACCAAGGTAATAAATCCAAGGAAAAATTTTCTTTGTGTAAATTGATTAAGTGACAAATATGACATTTTCAAAAAGGTGTTTTTTTTTTTTTTTCATTCTCCACAATGACTAATAGACACCGGCATTATTACAAAACTTTAGGGTAAGCTGTAATTTACATGAATTAAACTAGGAGCTAAAATAAACCCTTATCAAGTGCTGAATTTGAGTAAAAGCAGCTCAGTTTGCAGTCAATACTGCTCCAGATGAACTCCATCTCTGTAAGTGCTGTAAGTTTGATTCTCTTAAAATATGCACTTGAATATGCCACAGGTGCCAAAAATCTTTTCCAGATTGTATTGGTTTATAAATCTGTTGTCAAATACACAATGGTTTTACAATAACATTTGAAGGCAAAGCAAAAAATCTGCTGCTGTTATAAATAAATAAATATATAAAGTTAATAAAACTGCAGTTGGGTTTTTTTTTCTCTCCATATTTTGATTATACATTAATAAAAAAAAAAAAAAAAAAAAAAAAAAAAAATTATATATATATATATATATATATATGTATGTATGTATGTATACTGTATGTATGTATGTATTTATGGCTGGCACAACACAAAAGCCCATTGGCAGATGTGGCAAGATGTTAGTTGTAGGCCCTGCATAAAAATATTGACCCAAAAAAAGTAGACCCTTTTTTGATTGTACTCTATTTTCCTGTTTTAGATGTAATACTATGTAGTTATAACAGTAATTATATAAATTGTGTAAAACTAAGTATTATCCTTAAACTTAACCTTAAACCATGTAGTTATCCTATATAACACAATAGTTTCTTAGACAAGTAGACTGTAAGTACACGTTAATTACATGTACTGTAAAACAAAGTGCAACCCAATTTTTCTCAAAGTTTTTGCTAACCATGATCTTTGGTGAGTGTGAAAAAACATACATATAAGATCCAGTCCATTTAATTACTTACTTTAAACTGTTAAAAACATGCTAATAAACTACGATGAACACATTTAATCAATGACCTCATAAATGTATATGCAAGATGAATAAGGTAAAACATTACAACCAGTAGTTTTGAACATACTTTTGCATCCAGTAGTTTAAAACTGAGAGGAAAAAACTGAATATATTAGCAACTTAAAGTTAAAGGAATCAAGTGATTGTTATATGAACACATGGCTCAGAAAAACTTTCAGCATATAGAGAGAAAAAAATGATACTATAGAAATGGACATTTATTGGCTAGTGCATGGGGAAAACAATGTTCAAAGATATATTTTGTATTAAAAATCTACAGATTACAGGTTGCAAACACAAAGTATAATAAGATGAATAGATAAATGTACATTTTAAAAATGTTTTTCTCCATTAGTCTGAAAGATGAAAAAGGCACAAAATCTCAAAACAGACTCGAATGATGGTTTTCCAGTAACATTTGAAGGCAAAGCAAAAAATTATGCTTCTGTTATAAATAAATAAATAAATAAATAAATAAATAAATAAATAAATAAATACATACATACAAAAATACACAAAGAAATAAAGCTAATAAAACTGCAGTTAGGTTTTCATATTTTGATTATACATTAATCATTTACTGTTTAAAATAAATATATTTATGGCTGGTAAACACAAAAGCCCATTGGCAGATGTGGCAAGATGTTAGTTGAAGGCCCTGCATAAGAATATTGACCCAAAAAAAAGACCTTTTATTGATTGTACTCTATTTTCCTGTTTTAGATGTAATACTATGTAGTTATAACAGTAATTATATAAATTGTGTAAAAAATAGGTATTATCCCTAAACTTAACCTTAAATAAATAAATAAATAAAGCTAATAAAACTGCAGTTAGATCTGTTTCATATTTTTCTACATTAATCATTTTGTATATACATTAATCATTGTATCAAGTATTTTTAAACTACGGGGGGAAAAAAACAGAATATATTGGCAACTAAAACTATATTTTTAACAGTATTTTTTTGCTTTGCCGGCAGCTAATAGCTCTCTGTTACTCTCACATGGTCATCCACTGAAGCTAAGCAAGGCTGCGCCCGGGCAGTGCCTGGATGAGACACCACATGGGAAAGCTAGGTTGATGCCGGAAGTGGTGTTAGTGAGGCCAGCAGGGGATGCTCAACCTGCAGTCTGTGTGGGTCCTAACGCTCCAGTATATTGAGGGGGACTCTATACTGCACAGTGAGCGCCGTCTTTTGGATGAGACGTTAAATCGAGGTCCCGACTCTCTGTGGTTGTTAAAAATCCCAGAATGTCCTTCGAAAAAGAGTAGGGGCCAAATTTGCCCACTGGTCTCTGTCCATCATGGCCTCCTAACTATCCCCATATCAATGGCTTCACATTAGTGGTGGATGAGGAGATTACCCTCAAAAAATGTGTCCATAAAAGCGCTATATAAATGTAGGGAATTATTATTATTATGAAATAAATCAGGTGATTGTTATATGAACACATGACTCAGAAAAACTTTCAACATATAGAAAAAAAATAAAAAATGAAACTATAGAAACAGACGTTTATTGGCTAGAGGATGGGGAAATTAACCTTCAAAGATATATTTTGTTTTAAAAATCTACAGATTTCAAATTGCAAACACAAAGTATGAATAAGTGGAAAGAAAAAGAGTGTCATCTCAAATTTTTCATCTTGATGGATATACAGATAATCTTTTTTTATTTTTCCCAGAAACACGGTAGTGATTTCTTTAGTTAAAAAAAAAAAAAATCCACTACATACTAAAACTCTGGCTCATGTTCCAAGTCTAGCTCCAACCCTGATCACTGCTGTCTGGGGGGATCTCAAACTACATCTCCTTTTCCCCAACACGCTGTCTTAAATATTTTGCATATCCCAGCATGCCGCATCAAGCCGAGCTCGATCAGCACATGCAATATTCAGCTGCTCGCTTACAAACACACTTCATCTGTCACAGACGTACACCCATTTACACGCTCGCACTTAAATAAACATCCCGTACACGGCGTTTGACAAGTCTGTCTGGTCACTGTCATATTCACATCCCAAGGGTCAAAAAAACAAAAAACAATGAACAAAACACAAACCCAACCCTCCCTTTCTCCAGCAAACCCCTCATTGCTTTAAGTAGAAATCACATTAGCAGTCTGGAAAGGAGGAGAGTAAAAAAAAAAAAAAAGTGAAAAATCTTTGCATGGATCAAAGCTACACTTTCAAATGCACCGAACAATCGTGAGTAAACAACGCACTCATGACTGAATTACGCTACACAGGTGCAGCTCTCAAAGAGTCGACGTGGAGCTCACAGAAATGGGCTACACATCTGCATTCGCGAGCAATAACAGAACGAGAAAGATGTGGTTAAACACACACACACACACATCTCTCTCGCCTTCATTAATTTCCAATCAGAGCGGGGACAGATTGAAGGATTCTCAGATTAGATGGAGCAGTCGCCGCGCGTGTGACAGATAGGCCAGATTAAAAGAGCGAACGGAGATATTAATAACCATCATAACTATGACCGGCCGTCGAGCCAGACACAACGCTGCCACCCACCCTTGAGTGGAAATCTTGTGTAAAGAAAATTAAGCACCGCTATCCGTCTCTGTCCGCGGACGAAAGGGGGCCTTTAAACAAATGAATGTGACACGGCCACAATGGCGACAATGCAATACACACGAGTGCAGACACGCGCGCTCATATATCATTTCAGATGATAGATGAGACAGTTGGCATGAAGGGGTCCGAGCGCAAATGAAACAATCCTGTCAGCGCTCTCTCTGTGTTCTATGCTAGATGAGATATAAATAAACAGAACGAAAGGGTGAGGGAAACAAAGTTGCTATGCATAATAGAAAATGTCATGTTCTTAGATGCTTAGAAAGCAGCTGAATTGTAACTGCTTTCCTTCATGCTGAGATGTTCGAGGTCCAAGGCTGAGCAATTTGATATCTACTTTGACATCAACTCGTGGCATCCGTGTAGTTTAAAATGAGCTGAAACGCTAGTCCTTGGTGATTTAGAAAATGAAAGTCAATAGAGAGAAGAAATAAAAACCAATACAAATCTAAAACAAAACAAAATATGTGGCTCCTGATGATATGTTGATGTCTTATTTAAGGGATAAGTTCACCCAAAAATGAAAACTACTTAACTTTATTCTCCCTCATTTGTTCTTAGTCAACATTTTTGAACATGTGAGTGTTTAGGAATAGATTACATCAAAAAGCACATGAGTAACCTTGACAAACTATACATCAGTCTAAAGCTACAACCCTCAAGCAGTGATTGGCTCCTGAAGATACTGTAAGGTCTAATGTAGCAAATTGATCAGACAATGCAAGGTATTGAACATTATTTACAACATTAAAACCTTTTTGATTGTTTAGCATCATAATAGTTCAGTGAATCTTCAGAAGGAGTACACATATCAGAACATGCTTAGTAGGAATACAGACAGTACATAGTAATAACAAGACACACATGCATTCATTGTTGTAAATCGCGGTTTAGTTTGAAAGATAAGCATCCACAGAACAACATCCCATAGAACACATTTAGACCAGCGACACAATAGTGTTGAATTATGGATGGTTATTAATGTCTTTACATACGAGTGAAAACACGCCTATATACGCTATACGGTTGATTTATTCTAAACGTTTTGCATATATACGCAACGGTAGATTTTTTGACTCAAAGTTTTGCATATATATACACTCCAGTAATTTTATTGGACTGTAAAACTTTTGCCTATATACGCTACAGTATATTTCTTTATTGTAAAAGTTTTGCCTATATACACTACAGTAGATTTTTTTATTGTAAAAGTTTTGCCTATATAAGCTACAGTAGATTTGTGGAATCTAAAAGTTTTGCCTATATATGCTACGGTATATTTCTTTATTGTAAAAGTTTTGCCTATATACACTACAGTAGATTTTTTTATTGTAAAAGTTTTGCCTATATAAGCTACAGTAGATTTGTGGAATCTAAAAGTTTTGCCTATATATGCTACGGTAGATTTTTTTTACCCTAAAAGTTTTGCCTATATACGCTATAGTAAATTTTTTGGACTATAAAATTTTAGCTTATATACGCTACATTAGATTTTTTTACCCTAAAAGTTTTGCTTATATACGCTACATTAGATTTTTTTTACCCTAAAAGTTTTGACTATATACGCTATAGTAAATTTTTTGGACTATAAAATTTTAGCTTATATACGCTACATTAGATTTTTTTACCCTAAAAGTTTTGCTTATATACGCTACATTAGATTTTTTTTACCCTAAAAGTTTTGACTATATACGCTATAGTAAATTTTTTGGACTATAAAATTTTAGCTTATATACGCTACATTAGATTTTTTTACCCTAAAAGTTTTGCTTATATACGCTACATTAGATTTTTTTTACCCTAAAAGTTTTGACTATATACGCTATAGTAAATTCTTTGGACTGTAAAATTTTTGCTTATATAAGCTACATTAGATTGTTTTGACTCTAAAAGTTTTGTCTATATATGCTACAGTATATTTTTCGACAAAGTTTTGCCTATATATGCTACGGTAGATTTTTTACCCTAAAAGTTTTGCCGATATGCGCTAATGTAGATTTTTTTGACTTAAAAGTTTTGCCTATATATGCTACAGTAAATTTTTTGACTTAAAAGTTTTGCCTCTATATGCTACAGCTGATTTTTTTACTCTTAAAGTTTTGTCTATATATGCCATAGTAGTTTTGTTTTACAAGTAGCTGTTTTTGACACAGTAGCTGTTGACTTTATTTTATAAATCACCAAGCTTATCTTCAGCTTTTAAATCTTCTTTAATGTTCCACTAAAACGCACACATACATACACACACACACACACACACACACACACACACACACACACACACACACACACACACACACACACACACACAGTACTAAACTTTACTATATTAACAGTAAATAAAACATTTTTGAGAGTCAACTATCCATTTAACACTCATTCTAATGAAAGCAATGTGAATGAAAAATAACTCGAAAACCAAAATTAGAGCAGATACCTAAAAGATTTTCCACAAAATTTAAAAACAGTAGAGTTGGCAGACTAGCTACATAAAACCGTTCCATGAAGTCTTCCAGTGCCACTGAAAACACAGAATAAAAGCTGTTAAACCAAACTCCGTATAATGTAATATTCCTGTGGCCAACACACTGTAAAACACATTATGAACTCCAGTTTCTGTTTCCCCTGTGCATGAGCGCAAAGATAAATATTTCTCTTAGTTGTGGGACCGCAAATCGATGTTGCCATTAAGAACGGGCTCCAAGAGCACACACACATACACAAAAACACACACACACTGTCGGGCGATTAGCTCTGTGTTACACCGCATCCCACGGGTGAGAGGAACTCCACCAAGCCACAATTCCACAGCTCTCTTCCTCTCTTGATATATCCGTTTGTCTCCGTATATATGTTTCACTAATAATCTGATCTATCTGTCTCTCTGCTCTCTTCGTATATTTGTAGAGTAATGAGACTTGGACAGGAATGTGGCAGGGGTTTGAGCAGAGAGTTTGGCTGGAAGAAAACAAACACTGTGAGAAGGGGGAAATGAGAGCATTATTTTCTTGCCTTCTCTATAGTTTTATGGTATTACGGAGGTGAAAAATCACTTACTACTGAAAATTTTAGAGAGATTAAAATTGCTGTGATCAGCATTTCAAAACCTGTTTGAAAGTTTTTGGTTAGAAATATTTCAGTTCTTTGCTAAGGTTTACAATTGTGTTTTACTCCCTGACAAAATCATAGCAATTTTTGGCTGGTCAGATTTTCTAGAGATTCTCAACCGAAATGTATGGTTACCTGTTCAGTATGTCGCAGTCATAGCTAAAAAAAAAGTTATCCTTTGTTTCTAGAAGAACAACGTTAGGCCTCTTTTTTCTGACTGGCTTCTTGGACTCACATCCACTTTACATTTGGAAAGAATTAGATATGCCACCTCTGGAAACTCAGCAAAATTTGATAAAAAGTGGGAACGTTTTTCTTTCTAACACAACATAAAAACTAATAATGTTTAATTTCTGAAGATTTGTAAGTTTTTTTTGGTCTCTTTACATCCATTGCGGTGTATTTTTGTAGGTTATATACAGTTGAAGTATTAAACCCCCTGAATTATTAGCCACCCTGTTTATTTTTTTCCCCAATATCTAACGGAGAGAAGATTTTTTCAACACATTTCTAAACATAATAATTTTAATAATTCATTTCTAATAACTGATTTATTTTATCTTTGCCATGATGACAGTAAATAATATTTGACTAGATATTTTTCAAGACACTTCTATACAGCTTAAAGTGACATTTAAAGGCTTAACTAGGTTAATCAGGTTAACTAGGCAGGTTTGGGTAATTAGGCAAGTTATTGTATACTGACGATTTGTTCTGTAGACTATCGAAAAAATATATATAGCTTAAAGGGGCTGATAATTTTGACCTTAAAATTGCTTGGAAAAAAATTAAAAACTACTTTTATTCAAGCCAAAATAAAACAAATAAGAAAAATTATTATCAGACATACTGTGAAAATTTCCTTGCTCTGTTAAACATAATTTGGGAAACATTTAAAAAAAATCAAAGGGAGTTTAATTCTGATTGCAACTGTATGTCTTGTTTGTTGCCTTTTCCTCTTGTTTCCTGCTTTATTTTATATTTTGCAAAAACGATTGTTACATGAGTTTCTCTGTCTGTTCAATATTTTTCTATACCTGCAAAAACTATAATAAAAAAAAATATATAAAAAAAATGATTTAATTTCTCCTGCAGAACACCAAATCAGCTTTTTTGATGAATATCTGAAAATATTTTTGTCAATACACTGTGAAAGTGAGTAAATCTGTTGTAGCTTGGAATCGTTATGCTGTGTTCACAGGAAACACGGCACACACAAATAAATCACACTATTCGTGTGTATATACACTCGTGAACATTTTGAGTTTACTCACTTCATTCACGTGTAAGATTCACTTCACAATACACGTGGATTTGTGTCATGGGCAAGGCGTTTGTCTGCCGGTGACTCTAGTTACTTTGCTAAATGGCTAACATGGATTTTATTGAGAGAACAGCTGTGTTTATGTGCTTTAAAAAGGTTGAAAAACAGCGCAGATTAGTTTGGCGTCGTGTCTGTGTCCACTTGATACTTTCAGAGGTGCACCCAGCTCTGTGAGTTCATCAACTCCTCCAGAAACTACAGGCAGTGCAGAATTATTAGGCAAATGAGTATTTTGACCACATCATCCTCTTTATGCATGTTAACTTACTCCAAGCTGTATAGGCTCGAAAGCCTACTACCAATTAAGCATATTAGGTGATGTGCATCTCTGTAATGAGAAGGGGTGTGGTCTAATGACATCAACACCCTATATCAGGTGTGCATAATTATTAGGCAACTTCCTTTCCTTTGGCAAAATGGGTCAAAAGAAGGACTTGACAGGCTCCAAAAAGTCAAAAATAGTGAGATATCTTGCAGAGGGATGCAGCACTCTTAAAATTGCCAAGCTTCTGAAGCGTGATCATCGAACAATCAAGCGTTTCATTTAAAATAATCAACAGGGTCGCAAGAAGCGTGTGGAAAAACCAAGGCGCAAAATAAACTGCCCATGAATTGAGAAAAGTCAAGCGTACAGCTGCCAAGATGTCAAGATCCCACTTGCCACCAGTTTTGCCATATTGCAGAGCTGCAACATCACAGGAGTGCCCAAAAGCACAACGTGTGCAATACTCAGAGACATGGCCAAGGTAAGAAAGGCTGAAAAACGACCACCACTGAACAAGACACAAGCTGAAACGTCAAGACTGGGCCAAGAAATATCTCAAGACTGATTTTTCTATGGTTTTATGGACTGATGAAATGAAAGTCTTGATGGGCCTGTGGCTGGATTGGTAAATGGCAGAGAGCTCCAGTTCGACTCAGACGCCAGCAAGGTGGAGGTGGAGTACTGGTTTGGGCTGGTATCATCAAAGATGAGCTTGTGGGGCCTTTTCGGGTTGAGGATGGAGTCAAGCTCAACTTCCAGTCCTACTGCCAGTTTCTGGAAGACACCTTCAAGCAGTGGTACAGGAAGAAGTCTGCATCCTTCAAGAAAAACATGATTTTCATGCAGGACAATGCTCCATCACATGCGTCCAAGTACTCCACAGCTTGGCTGGCAAGAAAGGGTCTAAAAGAAGAAAAACAATTGACATGGCTTCCTTGTTCACCTGATCTGAGCCCCATAGAGAACCCGTGGTCCATCATCAAATGTGAGATTTACAAGGAGGGAAAACAGTACACCTCTCTGAACAGTCTCTGGGAGGCTGTGGTTGCTGCTGCATGCAATGTTGATGGTGAACAGATCAAAACACTGACAGAATCCATGGATGGCAGGCTTTTGAGTGTCCTTGCTAAGAAAGGTGGCTATATTGGTCACTGATTTGTTTTTGTTTTGTTTTTGAATGTCAGAAATGTATATTTGTGAATGTTGAGATGTTATATTGGTTTCACTGGTAAAAATAAATAATTGAAATGGGTTTATATTTGTTTTTTGTTAAGTTGCCTAATAATTATGCACAGTAATAGTCACCTGCACACACAGATATCCTCCTAAAACAGCTAAAACTAAAAACAAACTAAAAACTACTTCCAAAAATATTCAGCTTTGATATTAATGAGTTTTTTTGGGTTCATTGAGAACATGTTTGTTGTTCAATAATAAAATTAATCCTCAAAAATACAACTTGCCTAATAATTCTGCACTCCCTGTTTACCTAGATGATGGAGTCCTTCAGCGCTTCAGTGCTTCAGACTGAGCCGAGCCCAGTTTGCTGAACTGTTGTCTGGTGTCGGCAAAAGGATTTCCCCTAGGGACACCAACAACAGGCACTACATCATAATCACTCCCCTACAAGAGCAAGCTCCAGATTGGTTAATGCGGCGTGAATGTCCGCTGAAGTTCAGATTTTCCAACTCGAGTGATTCGCGCGAAATGTGCGATATACGCGTTAAGCGCTTAAACAAAATGCTCAACTTTGCCACTTCATTCGCGCAAACTGCATCATTCGCGCTGCCTCATTTGCGCATATCACGCCACTGGATGTCTATTCGTGTCTTTGCATTGACTTAACATGCAAATCACTCGCGCTTGACGCTTCATCCGCGTCTGTTGTGAACGCAACATTAAGTTTACTTAACTTAATTGTTTACACACAGTTCTTGACTGTTACTTAATAATGTTAAGGCAATGGGTTTGCTCACTTTTTTAAAGTAAAGTCAACTAAACCCTTTTTAAAAATGCAGGGTTCCATACAATTCAATCATGTTGTCTCAACACAAATTGATTATGCCTCGGATGGGTCAGTTGGCATTTCTGTGTGGAGTTTGCAAGTTCTCTCCGTGTTCACATGGGTTTTCTCCGGGTGCTCCAGTTTCTCCCACAACTCCAAAGACATGTGCTATAGGTGAATTGGGTAAGCTAAATTGTCTGTAGTGTATGTGTGTAAATGAGAGTGTATAGGTGTTTCACAGTGATGGGTTGCAGCTGTAAGGGCATCCGCTGTGTAAAACATATGCTGGATAAGTTGGTGGTTCATTCCGCTGTGGTGACCCTTGACTAATAAAGGGACTAAGCCGAAAAGAAAATGGATGAATGAATGAACTTAACAAATTTTAACAGATTGAACACAATTAAGTTGTCCCAAAAATATCTCAAGAACTGTGTCGCTTCAGCTCATTTTAATAGGTAGTTCAGACTAGCAGCAAAAATATTTTTGGAGTGCATTGACAAAACAACACTGGACCCCAATTACAAACATAAAAACATAAGAGAACAAATGAACTCTATTTTCATAAAATTTTAAAATAAACTGTCCATTTAAAAAGACCTAAAAATGAAAATGTACTTATTTACTCATCCCCAAGGCTCCAAACTCTCATTGAACACAAAAGAAGATATTTTGAACAATGTTGGAAACCGGACACCATTGACTTCCATAGCATTAAAAACATAACATGGAAGTGAATGGCTACTTTTCAAATCATCTTCTTTTGCATTCACCAATATTTAAATGCGTTAACTGCAACAACACACCATCATGTGCAATAAAAACGATATTCTTGAAGCACAGCATGAATTATGGTCAGTTATTCTTTTGTATGCATCACTTTAGATACATGTCTACCTAATGAGGTGCTAATTAATTATCACACGCTTTAATGAGGACGCTGACATTCTGTAAATTGAGAGTGTAGCTGTGAAAAACAGCCATTGGAGAAAGAGGAGAAAAAAATCCCTAAATAAATAAATAACTAGACTCTATGCTTACGATCACGGCTCCGTGCTCATAATGATATAAAATATTCTTCCCCCGTTTAAGGCCCTATTAACAATTTAAATGACCCTGACGCCAAGCTTTTCCACAGGCCTGCTCTAGTTAAAGATCCAGATCCCCAAGGCCCATTTAACAAGGATATTACTAAAATCTATAACAGCACAATCATTACCGATGGGCCCGTTTTAATGCAGACTGTTTAACTGATTGCTGACCACCACTTGCGGACGAGACCTCGGATCCAAACGCTTTGTACGACTGTGCCAGTGCTATCATATTTTGATTTATTATTATTCTTTCTCACAATATTAAATAGACTGTTTATTTATTTATGCATCATTTCCCACAGATCACACAATAATGAAGCAGGTCATTTAAAAAAAATCGTGGAAAATCTGAAACTGGCATTTGAAGCAATTTTATGAGACACAACACTGGACAAAAGCAAACAATTGGTCATTTAATACTTTAAAAATGCACAATTATTTTGGACCCGACATCTATGTCAAACTCTAAAATGTTTGACTTTTTATAAACAGGAATAATGATTTTAATGTGCTAAAAACATAAGCTACTGTATGCACACTATATTGACAAGAGATCAATCCGTGACCTCAACATCCACTACATTTCAACAAACCTCAACTTTAGCATAGATCCCATTGGTACATAAAGACAAAATCTGCATAAATTTGGCACTATTGCAAGTATGACTGAAACTAACTCAAAGTGGCATAATTGGGTCAATTTCTAAAATATTTAGCCTAAATTATTAATATATTTCCAAAACCACATTAGCAGGTTCGCTGTAGTTTCCTCTAAACCACTTTTCTATGGCAAACGAAAACACACATCATATGACCAGTACTGCGTTTTGACAGTATTTATTGATATCTACTTAAAAGACTATTTTAAGTCTAAGACTAAGTTAAATAACTTACAAAATTTGGCGGCACGGTGGCTCAGTGGTTAGCACTGTCTCCTCACAGCAAGAAGGTTGCTGGTTTGAGTGGTTTGCATGTTCTCCCTGTGTTCGTGTGGGTTTTCTCTGGGTGTTCTGGTTTCCCCCACAATCAAAATACATGCGCTATAGGTCAATAGGATGAACTAAATTGGCCATAGTGTGTGTGAATGCAAGAGTGTATGGGTGTTTCCCAGTACAGGGTTGTGGCTGGAAGGGCATCCGCTGCAAAAAACATATGCCAAATAGTTGGTGGTTCATTCAGCTGTGGCGACCTCTGATAAATAAGGGACTAAGCCGAAGGAAAAATGAATGAACGAACTTACAAAATCATAAACATGAATTGTGCCAAAATAAGTCAAATTAATCTAAAAAACTGGTTCTTTTGAGAGAAACAAAAACATACAAGATGGCCAAAGAACTCTGATCATCAAAACAAATGACTCCTATGAACCCGTTGAACTGTTGAACAATGCACCTATAGTATATTAGCACCTGACTGTGTTCTGTGCTTTATATATTTCCAATTAATATATAGCCTTATTTTGAAAACAATATATGTTCTTAATTGTTTTGTTTGTTTTATTTATTTTATTGTCTGCTTAGAGCAACGTTGTAGCACCTTTTTGCCCAAGACAAATTTCCTCTCGGGGACAAATAAAGTTTATCCTATCCTATCCTATCCTATCCTATCCTATCCTATCCTATCCTATCCTATCCTATAATATCCTATCCTATCCTGTCCTATAATTCTTTTGAGAGAATCAAAACCTACTGTGTAATAAATTACTCTTGTGAATCGTATAATCAGTGAATCCAGAATCCCAACTGAAACTTTAACTGAAACTATTCAAACTAATTAACAGATTCTGAACTGAAATGAACCAAGAGTAGGACTGCACAACGTTGGAAAAAACTGACATTGCAATATTTTTATTTAATGCGACTATTTCACCAAATGATTTGAATAGCTTGTAAAGAATTCATAATTTTCAGATCAGTTTGGATAATTTCTGTAGGGGAGCAGATCTGCATAAAATATAATTTAAAAAATGGCAAACATTTTAAATACAACAGACACAAATACAAATAATGATTTAGGATTTTCTGGGAAGTTAAACAGTATTCAGCAACACAAATTAAATAAAAAGACAACGCAGTGGCACAGTAGGTAGTGCTGTCGCTTCACAGCAAGAAGGTCGCTGGTTCGAACCTCAGCTGGGTCAGTTGCGTTTCTGTGTGGAGTTTGCATGTTCTCTCTGCATTTGTGTGGGTTTCCTCCGGGTGCTCCGGTTTCCCACACAGTCCAAAGACATGCGGTACAGGTGAATTGGGTGGGCTAAATTGTCCGTAGTGTATGAGTGTGAATGAGTGTGTATGGATGTTTCTCAGAGATGGGTTGCTGTGCCCAAATGGCTTTAATTTGCTTGAAATGCTTGCACAGTCACAGGCCTTAAAAACACATGCAAATAATAAACGTTTACTCTAAAGGCTCGTACACACCTGGATACTTTTCGTTAAGCGGTTTTCAAGACGTTTTTCCGGATTCAAACCCAATCGATTTTCACTGGCGTCGAGCAGCAGAGTATGCAAAATCACTCCTTGACGTTAGATGGCGCTACACAACTTTAAGCTTCTGATACCCGCTTGTAACACACAAGAAGAAGACAGAAAGTTGACACGCTTGTTGTTATGGATTGTTAAAGTAGCAGCTCCAGCTCTAGTGATGAAGAAATGATTATTGTTCACCAGATCAATAAGCAGCTCCACGTTTATATCGCCTCTGGGCATCTTCTTTAATGTGCGCTCGCATTGACAGTTTTGCGCTTGAGCACCTCCAAGTGCTGTTTACTGTAACTTCAGCAGCTCTGTGCACGTGAACAAAAGTGCCAATCTGATTGGTGGAGAAGGTTTTGATGCGGTGTGTCAAAACAAAAAAACGAGCATGAGGCGATAGCGATAATAAAACGATATATTGTGCAGTCCTAACAAAGAGCATGATTGATTGTTAATTGATTGGGAATGATTGTTAATTTTCTCAATCTTTATCACGTTTCTTCAAAATCTAAGTCCATCGCTTCTACTTTACTTCTTTCCCCATCACCACACAGCACTGAAACATTGTGTTAGTGCAGTCAAAGTTTCTTTCATCTTTCGGTCTGTCTGTCTTTTCCTTCTGTGACTGACCGTGCCTGTCTGCCTTTGAGCCTGGCCTGCAGGAACATCAAATCACTCAGGACATCTCGGAGGTCCGAATGTCACTCGTTTTTCATCCCCTCATCCTGCCAGCCCGTTGGCAGTAAGATGGAGGCAGAACACACCGGGGAAGAAGCGTTTTCCACCTCTCCGTTCCCTCGTTCTTCTATCCGTCCATCCACCTCCCCTCAGCAGACACGTATAATTGGGCACATCATCAATTTTACAGCAGCTGTTTGAGTGTGAGTCCTCTCTGAGTTGTCTGAAGCCCTCTGTCTGTCCCCAGAGCTGAAAGGGTACATGCCCTGACACAGGCTCACTCTCAGGCTCCGGACTGCTTTTTATTACAGAGTTGCAGCCACTTTTTGAAGGTTACCACACACACTTCTATCTGGACACAATCCACAGACACAGCCAAATGAGAGCAAAAGCGCCCAGGGGAAGAGTAAAGGCAGGTCCAACACTGACTCTCTCACACACACACACACATGCACACACACATATATATATACACACACACACACACAAAGAGCAACGGAGAAACAGTTCCTTCCTCTTAACTTTAGACAAGTTATTCCCCTGTCTGGGAGCAAAGTGCTGATAGCACTTTTATTATTCTTGTTATTTGTTTACAGTATTCGACTGCTGACCCTATCAAACTTAAGCAACTTCTCTGTAGTTGAATGAACAAACGTGATATCAAAAATAAAAACTCTGTCATCATTTATTCACCCAAAGCTAAAAGTTTTTCTTTCTTTTGTGGATCAATACAAATGTATTTTGAAGAATCTTCAAAAACTGCTAAAAAATAAATAAATAAATCAGTCGGATCATCGGCTAGAAGCGGAACAAAAGGACGAGTTGTTCACTAATCTGGTTCCCGACTGAGTTAAGTGGAAGTCTGATTCGTAAACAAATTATTCAGTACAAATTGTGAACCATATTATTATAATTAATAATTGTGGCTGGACACTTGATTAAGTACACCTGATTGAGCTGAAGGCTAATGGAAATGTAACATTCATATCCAAATTTATCAGCCAATCACAAGGCCACACTTTCTGAACAGCCAATCATAAGCGCACAATTCAATATACTGTATTTAAGGTTGTAGCATGGCCAAGAGCATCTGCTAAAGTTCAAGCTGGAATGTGAAAGAAAGGTGATTAAAACAACTTATACAAGGCAGAACCTGCGAATCTACAGTATTTTCACAAACAACCATCTCTAGAATATGACTTGTTGATGCCTGAGGACAGAGGAGAATGGCCAGACTTATTTGAGCTAATAGAAAGGCCTACGTAACACAACTAACTACTTGTTTCAAACTAGGTTTGCAGAAAAGGGTCACTGAATACACAAGTCAAACCATGAAGCAGGTGTGCTACAGCATCAGCATGTTAAGACTATGAAAATGAGGCTTTGATTTGGATTGGCTCACTAAAACTGTTGAAGACTGTAAAAAAAAAAAGCCTGGTTTCATGAGTCTTGATTTCTGCTGGACAATTTAGGGGGACAAGGTCAGAATTTGATGTAAACTACATAAAAGCATGGATCCATCCTTTGTTGTTCAGGTGATGGTGTAGACTTTGGGTCCCTTAGTAGGAAATGAGCTTCATTTTAATGCCAAAACATACTAGAGGTGTTAACCTACAATAGTCTCATGGTTCGGTTACGATTATAATGCCATCGATTCGGTTCAATTCGATATCTCGGTGCATCGACGATGCTTTCCATACACAGTTTTATATTTTCTTCACAACACAACAATTATTGTACTAAAATGTATAAATATATTTATATACTATTTGTAATACAATTTTGTCATTTAATACAAACAGTAAGATATATAAACTGTACCTATAAAAAACACGAGCATTTATAGCAAATAAACAAATATAAATATCCCCCTCGCTCTCTGAGCCTTGTCTTGGTCACACGCTCAACAGAAAGGGCTGTGATTGGCGCTGGCGCTCTTCACAGATGAGTGACACTGATAAACTGCAGCGGCAAAAACAGCTGATCCAAAAGAGACAGGGTGGAGAAGACTGCAGACACCCGCCCGTGTCTGTATCCAGAAGTATCGCTGTAACAGCCGAGAGGAGAGGAAAAGTCACGCCCAGCAGGTCAAATGGGCCACAGTGAGAGAGAGAGAGAAATGGAGTTTACTTTCATTCTCTTAATCGCAGTGAAATAGGGGCTTCTGCTGTTAGTGTGAGTGAAAGACTGTCCAGCAAACACACACGCAGTGAAATTGTGCGTTTTTAAGAAGTTGGAGCATTTTAAATACTCGCGCTCGCCTTCCTCGCCATAGTAAGCTACCGCAACATAGTACATATGAGATAAATGACGTCAGTACATAATAACCGGTTATGATTATTACTGAACCAATACCGAATTGTCAGCGTCTGCTTTTTGACATTCCTAAAACATACAGTACCAGGTATTGCTGGTAAACAATTTCATTCATTTATGACCACAGTCTTCCCATTGTTGGGACAACACTGAGCATGTTTACATGGACACCAATAATTCGATTTTAATACGATTGAAACAGAACTCTGATTAAGAGTCTACCATGTAAACAGCGATTTTTGATTAATTTACTCCGATTAAAATTATTTTGATTGGCTCACTACTACTGGACAGTGGAAGACTGGAAAAGGTGGCCTGGTTTGATGAGTCTTGATTTCTGCTGGACAAATGGGGGGACAACCTCAGAATTTGACGTAAACTACTGTACATGAAAGCATGGATCCCTCCTTTGTTGTTCAGGTGTTGGTGTAGACTTTGGGTCCCTTAGTAGCAAATGAGATTCATTTAAATAGTAAAACCTACAGTACAGGGTGTTGCTGCTAAACCATTTCATTCATTCATGAGCACAGTCTTCCCATTTTTGCGACAACACTGAGTATGTTTACATGGGCACCAATGATTCGATTTTAATACAATTAAGACAATACTCTAATTAAGAGTCTACCATGTAAACAGCGATTTTTGATTAATTTACTCCGATTAAATCGATTTGGATTGGCTCACTACAGCTGCACAGTGGAAGACTGGGAAATGGAACCTGGTTTGACGAGTCTTGATTTCTGCTGGACAATTTGGGGGAACAAGGTCAGAATTTGACGTAAACAACATGAAAGCATGGATTAATTTCTTTGTTGTTCAGGTTGTGGTGTATACTTTGGGTCCCTTTGTAGAAAATGTGCTTAATTTAAATACCAAAACCTACAGTACCGCTAGTATTGCTGCTAAACAAGTTCATCCATTTATGACCGCAGTCTTCCCATTTTTGAGACAACAGTGTGATGCCAAAAAGTATACATAATAGGGCTGCACAATATATCGTTTCAGCATCAATATCGCAATATGTGCATTCTCAATAGTCACATCACAGCAATGTGGACTTGGGATTATTGTGGATCAGCAATGAAGAATGTACAGTGTTCACATTTTACATTCAATATGATTATTCAATAATAGGGGCAGAACAAAATAGTGATATGCATGAGGTGGTGTTTCTTGTAATGGCGAATCGAATATATATCAATGTTGCAATTCTAAGAAATACTGTACAGTATATGTGCTGCTGTTAATAAAAAAAAGAATCTTATAATTTTTTAATGCATTTTTCCTTCTTCATTTACAAATATCATGATATATTTTGGATGGTTTTCGCCTGATATATTGCTGATATCGTGATTTATCGTTATCGTGAGCAAAATATGATAGATATTCAGGTGCAGTAATACGATACAATACTGACTACTTTCTTCACTTTTATCTTTGCTTTATCTTATTAATTCTTGCAATGTCTTTGATTCACTCCTCTACAAGATAATTCCAATCAAAGTTAATGATTTTATTTCAAATAGAGCTATTCAAGTCATCTACCAAATTTGTATTCATGTCGCAATATAAATCGTAGCAAAATAAAATATTGCAATGTCAGAAGTTTCAAATATCGTACAGCCCTAATACATAAACTAAAATCTCTAAGAACTATTTCCAGCATCAGCCACAAAGCATTAATACAGAGCTGAAATAACTTTTTTTTTTTTGGTGCTTTATATACAGTTACTATAAACTGTATGTTAGAGATCTGTGAAAATGAGTAAAATGTGTAAACACTATAAACATGATGTGTAAAAACTATAAACGCAAAGTTAAACTTGGGCCTAATCTTGTTTGAAACCATGATAAAGTCACAAGAAAGCATTTAACAGCCTAGATAGACTGAGGAGGGACAGAATTATATGGATATGAAGAAAATGTAATAGCTTCAGCAAAATGAATGAGAGAGATAGAGAGAAGTAAGGTGAGGGCCATGGCCTGTCTGTGCAAGAGCAAGCGCTGGGTAATCAGGCCCCATTTCATTGGCCTTTTTTCACTCCGCTGGGCTCTGTTTTATTCATTGGCTCAGCCCTGACCCTGCCGCGCTTCTGCTCTGACAAATCACTTCTGATTAAGACAAATCTTTATTAGCCGGCCACTCAACTTTCCCTATTAATCATTCTCTTCTCCCTCAGTCTCTCTCTGTCCAGCTCACACACACAGCACATCTCACACACTCTTCTAAAGGCCTGATTACTGTCGATTGTTGTGTGTGGAGATGTGAGGGCTTCTTTTGGCTGATAAGACACAGGTTTAATGGGTATGAATGACCACGCCAGAGGGAGAGCGTTCACTAATAGAACCATTTGTTTAAGCTGGGTGGAGAACAGAGAGAATGAACACTGATTTCCCCTCCTACTTCCACTCCTCCAAGATTGAATTTTGAAAGGAAAGACTCTGGATGGGCTGGAGGACAAGGCATGCCGGAGAAAAGGTTCAAGAGCAAAAAGGACAGATGAATTATAAAATAAGCAATAATGTGAAACACATTCTAGGAATATTATTAGCACGGTACTTCTCCATTACCAGGCTTATTTATAAAGAATTAATAAAGAATGTAAAATCTAGAAATTAAAATAAAGAAAAATAATATAAGATATAACTTTCTAACACAAAATGTTTATAGCCTGAAAATATAAAACGTTCATAATTATTGACGCTTTAAACACATTTTTAAGAGTGCTGAGAGATTCGACAGATTCATTATATATAACAGAATTAGCATCAATTTAGTGTTTGGTTTTATAACAAATTCTGTCCATTTTTATTATTAATTTATAATATGAATATTAATATAATTATTTTATTATTATAAATATAATAAATTATTATATATATATATATATATATATATATATATATATATATATATATATATATATATATATTAATATATTTTTATAAATTTTTCTGCCTCATCAAGTTGTGATTATATCAACCAACATATTTTATAACAAACATAAACAAAAACACAGCAAAAACAACAGTAAAAGCTAAGCGTCATTGACATGGTGGGTGGGAAAGGTGTAAGGCGGTTAACTTGCTTGCAGCAAATTGCTTCAATTTAATCAACTGGCATTACTGAAGCATCCAAATGAAAACTAATAGAGTCTGGGGCAGGTCTTGATTGCCTCACTTACAAAAAAGTGCAGGCTGCCCATTGCTTTCAGGTCTCTCAATTAAACAAGCAGAGTTTCCATGGGCCACTGGAGAGCCATACATCTACCTCACCCGAACCGGTCAATCTGCACCCATCAAATGGACCTCTTTCACTCGTTCGCTTCATTCTTTCAGAGCAGGAAATGATTTCTTTGCGCAGATTAGGCCCCAGCTGAGCTGAAATGTGCACCGAACGTGACCGAGCAAAATTAATAAACAGTGGTACACTGTCAGTTGGCTTTATTAATATTGATGCATGCGCCGCCACTTTATTTGGCGCATTTTCTCCATCTCTTTCAGAGCAAAGAAGGCCAGCCTAAAAGATTACTCTTTGTGTACAGTCTCTGGCGTTCAAAGAAAGACAGAAAACACATGCATTCGTCTTCATATGTCATAATAAACACGGATCACATCAGAACACTTCAGTGCACTTTTTTCTGCTGCCAATGCCACGGATTCACATGAAAAGGCAGAGATGCGGAATGCGAATAGGAAATGTGTGTTGTAATTCACTCTGAGCTGAAGAAGAGAACAGAAAGAGCGTAAAATAGTGAGAATTGGAGAAACGCAAGCTGGCGTGGCTGTTGCAGTGGGAGGCCTGTTCTTATAATCACCTCACTTCCTCCTAATCACATGCTGCACATCATTTACTGAACACCAGCAAACTTCACACCCTGCCAGACTCGCAAGCTTCAATGTGTCGGACTGGAAGAAAATCCTGACGTTCTTTTAAACAGTTTAGAAACGTTAACGATCCCATTACTGTTGATTAAAGCCTGTAACGCCTCTAATCAAAAAGTTGACAGGCAGATCAAACAGCCAAACACAAATGTTGCCTTTTAATTATCTGTAAAACACAACACCTCAGGGTGTTCATCCCTGCCTATCTCTGACGAAAACCTCAGTCGAAACGATGCCAAGATCTAACACTTCCTAACAGTTCATTATCCAATAAGAAAAAAAAAGCAAACAAAAACCCAACGAGCATTCAGATCTTAAAAGCAATCTTCACAATTAGCAGAGCGCTTGGGGAGCCCTGCAGTCCTGTGTATCGCAGGACTCCAAATTGAAACACCTTAATTATATTTGTCAAAACAATGTGCCGTCACCCTCATTTGCATGTTCTGACAGCCGCCCCCGAGTAGCGCTCCAGACTTTAGCACATTTAAACACCTACTGATTTTAGTTTCCACTTGCTCTCTCTTTTTAAATTATTCCAGAGATCTATTGAGTTTTGTTTAAATGTTCCCTCCTTCACTTTGTAATCCACTCAAAAACAATGGTTTGGACAATGGTGGACTGTTATCTGATAGTACATATTCATATTAAAGAACTAGAACAAGCTTTACCTCTGCCTAGAGTAAAATAACAATGCTCTTTCAGCCTACAGGTGGTCAGATGTGCTTTGATTGCTTCAGCTCAAGTAGATTGAAAACAAAGTGAGTTTCTCAGATTTTTTTTTGCAATCGATTTTGGTCCAGTATTCACATTACTTGCTTTGTAAGAAAAGAAAGTTATCACAAGGCACATAGTACAAAGACAAAAAACACCATCAGAGCTGCATGCAACAGTAACTTTTTGTTAGTAGCCTAAATTAAGAAAAAAAATGTATTTTTACCAGATACTTTACAATTCATGTCATTCCAAACTTTTATGAATACATATTTTATGTAAACGACCAAAAGTGTTTTTTTGTATACAGAGAAAGTCAAAATAACATTGGACTCCATCAGTGTTAATTTCGTTCACGAAAAATTTGTCGTAATTTTCAAAAACTAGACGAAAATTAAAAAAAAAAAAAAGTGATGACGACTTCTATAATAAAAAATATACTGACATTTTCGTTGACTAATAAAAACGAGACGAGAATGTGATTGAGGGACGTTTTTTAGAAAATATCCAATCAGAATTAATATTGATGTGTGATGCATGACGCACACACGCACATGCACATGCACGCACGAACGCAAGCGTGCACACACACACACACACACACGTTTTCACAAGTTTTCAAAGAATCCCCTTTCACACCTATACCCCGGGTCCAGTCCAGTTTGTCCAGCAAGTCTTTTTCCAGACTATAACTGTTTTAACTAAAAGAAACTTCAGTGCCTTTGTTTTGTCTTAAGATTAACATTGGTTATGTTTTTTAAAAAGAACATGAATAAAAAATACTTTTTTAATCAAAATTATTCATATAAGAAAATTCAGATCTGAGTTAAGCTTCGAGTGCTTGGAAATATTTAAACTTCTGTGACTAGACTGTATGTGAACACCCAACCAGATCTGATATACACTCATAATATTGAACAATGTTATCAGAATGGTATTGTGGTACTAAAGTATGAATTGCATAAAATGACAGAATGCCATTGTTTATGAGAACAGCACTTTTTTTTTGCCCTCGATGAAAAACTATTAGTCTTTACTAACAATTAACCAAAGATATAGAAGAAACCAAGTCATACTGGTTTGTAAAAGACAACCACATTTTCATTTTTGGGTGAGATTTTCTTGTTAGTGAAAAAGTGTAACAAATATGGTCATGCTAGTGCTCAAACTCAAAAAATGGTCCCTTATCTGACCTAAAAAACAGAAAGCAGAGAAGAGACGATGGCGATTATGCCTGTGTGACAGACTGATCTCTGCGGGACAGCAGAGTTCTCCAAGTGTTCGGGTCCTCAGTCTGTGCTTCATTATTTAGAACATCTTCACAAAGCCCTGTCAGCTCTCTTACAAAGACAGCCCTGATTCAGCCAAAACCCTAGCAAAAATCCATCATGAAAAAAATAGCTCTCTCTCTCCACTTATATGCTGCTAAATACATCAGCAATGTGCCAATGATATGTAAAATATGTATTCTCACAAAACAAACAAAAATTCTCAGGAGAATTAGGACTGTCTGCAGTAATTTGGCTTAAGTAGAAATGGAGGGCGTGAAAGCAAGACATCAAACATGAGTTTGAATCGGAAGCACGCGGCAGCACGCTACTCTGTGCTGTTAGGATTCGTAGTGCTGACAGAATTTGACAGTTACCAACACTTAGGGATTCTCCCACTCGAGCTTTGAGTTCATTAATACTCATGAGCCAAACAGTTGTCTCATAACACACAGAAACTGCACTGGTTAAACATGTTTACCGATCAGCTTATATAAAGCTGCGGTTGAAATGGACCCGCTTTCTGAAGAAGAAAAAAAAGCCACTGCAATCTGAGAACCTTTTAAAAATTAAATGAGCAGAGATTTATGGGAACCTGGGGAGATCAAGGCTCAATCTGCTTGATGTTAACTGATGTTTTTCAGCAGTGACATTTTTGTTCTACACTTTGGAAAGTTCTGTAAGGACAACTGTAACAGTAAAAAGTATGTTTACTGATTTATTTGTATGTGGAGCATATTTGCCATAGTTAAGCAAAACTAAAGTAAACCTTTGTTGAGAATTATCTTGTGTGGACCAAGGAAATCTGGCCAAAATTTAGAGATTAATTTATTTAGTTTAATTTACTTGGATCCAGTGTCACACAGTAAAACAGGTAAAGCAGGCCCTCAAATAAGAAATAAAAATGGACAACACAAAGCCCTAATCTAAACCTTATTGAAAATCTCTAATCTCTAATCTGAAAATCCTTGCCAACAAAGTTATGACTAAGAAACGAACTATATATAGTGAACTGGGGAAGAGTCTGAAAGAAGAAATCTACAAGATCACAGAAGTGCAGAGTGAGAGACTTATGATGTCCAGTCAAAGTTATGGCCTGTATACCTCCTTCTAACTTTTCACTGCTGTAACTTTCAGAAATGTCAGTTTTTAATCTTTCTTTGCGCTTTGGTTAATTAGTAAAACTGTACTAGCATGGAATACCCACAACTAACATAGATAAAAAATAAAAAATAAACATTTTTAATCAATTATTCTCTAATTTTGACCTCCGCTGTAACAAAAAAAGTTAATTTAAAAAGTCATAGACTTATTTTTTTAGTGACTCTCTCTACAGACCACATTTTAGTTTAGTGGCTAGGTGGCTACAAGTCACAGATCCGTTCATTCATCAGATTTTTTCAGAAAGAAATGATTCACTCAACCTATTTGTTTGTAAAATACTGATTCATTTACTCAGCAATGAAGTAATTGGCTTTTAAGAGTGAGTTACTGCACCCTTTTAACCAATTAATACCAAAAAATTAACACTGAATCATTCAAGAATAATAATACTGCTGCAATTTTTGCTTTTATTGATGTACCAGAACAGACAAAATGTTTAGTGGAATTAATTACACTGCTAACAAATGAAGTCTCCTGTTTCCATTTTAAAATATCATGGTGTTCACCAGAATTTGCTGGTGATGAACATCTAGAATGTCATTGTCATTTTATTTTTTTTTAACTTTTTTAAAAATCCTGACCAGGCTGAGTGTCTATTTTTGCCAGAACACTACCGTATTATAGGGCCTAACAACACCAGTTTGTTTGTTTCTTTAGATTAATACCACCACACTTCCCATCTCTGGAGAACGGCAAATAAAAACGCTATTATAAGCAGGAGATGAGGCATGGCGGGAGCGCACAAAAGAGACGCATCATGCGGCTCATTTAACAATGGCCACGGCTAGCTCGATGAAGAGAGATTATTGTCAGATGCAAAAGTAAAAATACACAACAATAACATCAGCACAAAGAGCATGCAGAACTACACAATTTATATCTGTATGTTTTAACTAGAACAGCAGGTTTAAAACTAAGCAATACGTTTAAATCTTTGACTGTGCCAGCTTCATAAACTTCAGATTTCTTAACTTAAAATACTTCATATTCATTGTCCAACATATACTGTAGTAAGAACTACACAGGAAGAAAAAATTGAAGAATTTGAAGAGACCATCAAAATGAAATGATTTCAAGTGTGTAGAGGCATAAACCTCCAAAATGACACTGATTTCAAGTGTGTAGAGGCATAAACCTCCTCACTGAAAATGACTCCTGTGTCTAGACATTGTTTTCTGAATTAAATGTAATCATCTAATCACAAACGGTATGCACGGCTGCAAAAAGTCAAGGTAAAACTGAACAGAACATGATAAATGCAAGCAAAGCGACACTGATACAACAGGACTGAATTACACACGCAAAAAGTTTCCAGACATCAACGTGGCAAGTGTGCAATAAAAAAAAACAATATTTGAGATGCTTACATGGCTACCATTAACTGTTTTCAATGGGTTTTTAATCAATGTTTCTGAATGTTTCTACCTGGGTTTTTCTTTTTAAATGCATAAATAGATTTTTTATTATTATTTATATAGTTTAATAACATTTTTTTATTTAAATCTGACAAAAAACTGAACCTTTTATAACTGATTTAAATGGTAAAATCAACCCAAAAAAATTATCATAAAGGTTCAAAAACACCCACAAATAAACCAAAAACCAATTACCATGTGTACCAAAAAACTGTCATCATCATATGCAATGCATTACAAAGAAACATTTTAATGGTACACTGTAAAAAGATGCATGCTACCACACAATTCATTCATGTTAAGTGGACTGAACAAAACAATTAAGTTGTTCCAAAAAAAATCCCAAGAATTGTGTTAAGCTCATTTTAAATAAGTAGTTTGAACAAGCAGCAAAAAATATATAGGCCCTAATACACCCGGCGCAAAAAAGCGCAAGAAGTGTATAACGCGATTTGTTGCTATTTTCAGACCAGCGAAAGCCTAATTTTCAAGTTTTGCATCACGTTGCTTAAATAGCAAATTCATTTGCACTACTTTGTGGACTCATGGAGGTGCTGGTCTAAAAAAGAGGTGTGTTAAGGTGCAATGTTGGCACATTGCTATTTTGAGGAAGTTAAATAGACTTCGCCACTGACCAACTAAAAGCTGCTCTAAAGTTTAGCACAGAGCACCTTAGTTATGTGCCTATGCAGTCCAAAACGCTTACACATTGCTTAATGCACACAGGATGTAGAGCAAAACACAAATATCTTTACACTGCATGAAAAAAATTTAAGGATTAAAAATTTACAAAAAAATATTATTTACTACATAAATATAAAAACCACTACCTCCATGCCTTCTTCACTCTGGGGTTGGTGGGTGGCTTTTTCAGTTTATTCATGACAATTTGCATGTGTATAATGTGATTATTATTATTTATTATATGCATATTTATATTTGTTTTAATAAAAACAAGATCTGTCCACCTGTCAGGTTTTTGAGACGTACTGTATGCATCACCATATGGGGCATAAGAATAGGACGTGTGTTTGGATATAAATCAGTTTTTTGACCACAC
The DNA here is from genome assembly GCA_903798195.1 of Danio kyathit. Lineage (NCBI taxonomy): Eukaryota > Metazoa > Chordata > Actinopteri > Cypriniformes > Danionidae > Danio > Danio kyathit. The sequence continues at coordinate 35,114,285 of LR812530.1, forward strand.
TTCGTTACTATTGCTCATTTATTAGTTTGCTGGAAATTAGAACTGAATTTAGAAATAGTTTTGAAACAAATCTTTGCACTTAACATACGAAATTAAATTTATAATGGATGTCTTCAGTGGAATAAGTTTTCACGGTTTCCTTACTCCACGAAAGTAAAGGAGCAAAGTAAAGAGTAAAAGTAAAGTAAAGAGGATGAATCGAGGAGGCTCGTTCTTTATCATTTTCCACTTACAAACTCCGCCATGTAAATAGCAAATGTGCCATGGCGTGACGCGACTGACTCTTAAAGGGAATGGAAGATGAGTCTCTGATTGGTTTAATGCATGTTATGCTCAAAACACACATAAAGCATTAAGAGAATAAGCACAAGCCTTTTAGACCATGCGCCAGAGCACTAACCTCATTGTTCCATCCCTAAAATAGCAAAAGTGAATTCGGACATGCCATTAATGCTTTTGCGCTTTAGACTTTGCACTTAGATCGTTAAATTATAGCCATCTGTTTTTTGAGTGTACATTGCAATACAGAACAGTAAGTGAGGGCTCTGCATGGTTTTAAATGTTGTTAAATGGCAGAATAATCTATGGAGCAATTATCACCCACAGCAGCATGTAATCAGTGGAAAGGAAGAGTTAAAAAAAAAAAAATTCACCTTGGCACTCCTGAATTAACAGCAACAGCCCTGACAGGCCAAGTAACCTCTCTGCCATCTCATCCACTAATGAAGCATATCTAACTTTTTAGACATGGCAGAACTAATTTAATCTAACTTCTGAGAGTGCGGCGCCATCAAATTAATTATTCATAAAGGACAGGATATTATAACTCAATTGTCAACTCTGTCGCTGTCCTTTTCAAATCCCTCTGTCTGCCTCCTCGCTTTTGTCTTCCGTCTTCATCTCGTTCCTCGCGCTTGTACTTTTAATCTATTACAGAGAGTTACACATTGCCATGGTCGCAGTTGAACAAAATAATTTGCTTGTGTTTTATTGAAGTTGGTCGGTGGTGGCGGGCGGTTTTATTTCGCGAGTAGCTCCCCACGGGTGTCTGGGATGCGACTGCAGGGCGAACTCCACCAAAGCACGGAGGCACGATGCGGGTAATAACAAAACGCATATACCTTTAGCACTTACATGAATAATACATGTCATCTAACAGAGCCCACCTTTCCTTTATGTTGCTTGGATCAGTGGGCAGGAAGAAGTGATGAGTTTGGTACCTTTCACAGCTGCCTGTTGCCACACACACACACAACACAACACACACGTTCTTTAGTCAGCATGATGGAGTGTGACCCCAGCGTGAGTGACAGGAGGAAAAGACGTAGTTTCATCAGGATGTCCCGCAGACATCAGATCTCAAAGCCACACAGCACAGGTGAGACACTTGCAGGGTCAGACGCAACAAACACACACACACACACACACTCACACACTCAAACAGACTTAATGTGCTACAGCTGTATTAAAGATCCAAATTCAAAGAGAAAAACCAGTTCGGAGGTCTTTTATCATGCATAATCTACATACTTTACATGTTATTGCGAGATGAAAGAGGTTTCGAATGTACAGGTCTCACACAAATGTAAATTCTGTCATCGTTTACTGACTCTCAGATCATTCAAAGCCGGTACGATTTTCTTGGGTACCTGGGTAGCACAAATTGAGATATTTTGAAAAATGTTCAAGCTGTTGTTTAACATACAATAAAAAAAGAAGAAAAAAAAAAAAGAAATAAATTGGACCTCACATCGTACTGACACACTGCCTGCAAAACTTTCGTCTGTCATAAAAAAAATGTAAACCAGGTTAGTTTTTTTTTTATTTTTTCACATCCGAAAAAGCAATTTGAGAGGTGTTTTGACAGTTCATAGCCACCGTACAAGCGGAAAACACAAAATGTCATCACTTGAGCCACAGATAACTTAACCTATAATCGCCTCAAGGTCCGGTTCGGTCTGTTGCTTCGATACATCAACATGGCCGCTATCTATTATAATGTCTGTAGGTACTGTCAGTCACTGTTCTGAATTTGTTTACATACGTAAATGTGTGAAGTATCACAAGCAATGTATTAAAATTCCACTGATTTCCTGAAATAAACTTTGCTTTTGGGGATAATCCAGAACAGCTCTTTCATAATGAGCTGAACTCTCCTTTTAGTATTGGATGAACACAATATGCAGCATATTCCTCTTTCTTTTTCTTTGGAGAAGAGCAGGGTATATGCAGGAATCCTAAAGGTAATATCACTACCTTTTTAAGACTTTTTAAAGACCTTCTCTGAATATTTTAAGACCTCATCTCCACTTCAAGTTCTAATCAGTATCAAACCTTTAACTTAATAAACAGTTGTAGTTAAATAAATCAATGGAGCTCAACCATGCAACAGAACTCCGATAAGCTCGGAGGAAACAAAGCTTAAAAAGAATAAATTACACGTTTGTTTTCAATTACAGGCTTCAGCCACTATTTAAATTATTTTATCTTAACACTATTTTATCTTTCTCCAACCAGGAGTACACAAACTTACATTTTCCCATTTTGCTGTCTGTTTTGCTCTATGGTTTGACTATATGTGGAGAGCATCACATCATCTTCCTGCATTTGTCGCAAATTACGTGACCTCACCCGGACAGAGGAGCTTGGACAGACGCGATCCGGCCTGAACCAATTGCTTGGATCGAGCACACCGTTGTTAATATTAGGAGACAAATAAATTTATTTATGCTTTTTTGAAGTCAAACACTTTGGACAGCGCTTAAACTAAATTTAAGACCTCGTAAAAATGTGATAAAGACTTTTTAATACCTTTAAAGGGCTGTCATTTTCTCATAATTGATTCATCAACTTTCAATAATTTTTAAGACCCCGCTGACACACAGAAGAAAGAGGAGAACAAAGTATCACTGCTTGAATTGACTTAGAAATATTTTGCATTTTTTCAGAATGGATTAATTAATACACATTGCACCCTGTGTGCAACTGTGTACATGACAAATTTTTCAGATATGAATATGAAAAAAACGCATAAGAAAATTTCGGACTTCAGTGTGCGAAGACCTTTACTTACTTTTTTTTATCTTTTTTCACAACTGCTGAAATTACTGTTATAGGAAGATAAAAAGACACACAAAACTATATTATAATGTAAACTTATTTACTAACATCAACTAATAATGAACATTATTTTACAGCATTTATTAATCATAGTTCAACATTTAATAATGGATTATTAACATCAAAATTCAAGTTTTTTTAACATTAGTTAACGCACCACAAGTTAATATGAACTAACAATGAACATTATTTGTTCATGTTAGTGAATGTATTACCTACATGAACTAATACAACCTTATTGCAAAGTGTAACAATGATTTTTTAAAATATATATAATTAGGATAATGGAGGCACGGTGGCTCAGTGGTTAGCACTGTCACCTCATAGCAAGATGATCACTGGTTCGAGTCCCGGCTGGGTCAGTTGACATTTCTGTGTATGGATGTTTCCCAATATTGGGTTGTGGTTGGAAAGGCATCCACTATGTAAAACATATGCTAGAATAGGTGGCGACCTCTGAAATGGAGACTAAGCAGATAGAAAATAAACGAATGAATGAATGAAGATAATTTATAGAGATGAACAGAATCTTATTTGTAGCTTTCTGGCACACATAAGTGCTTTTGGTGCTTCGTATGATTACAGTCTAACCACTGAAATGAAATGTAAAGTTTTATGTTCCCTTTCTAGACAGTTTTTGGATTTCATCTAAAATATCTTTTTTGTTTTCCCTAATTTGTTTTCCAACGATGAATGAAGATCTTTAGAGATTGGAAAAACATGAGGCTAGCTAAAAACAGAATTTTGGGGTGAACGTAACCTTTAATAACAATATATGTAATATATGAGTATGTCTGGGTTGGTTATGTAAATTACAGTTCATAATCTGAGCAATGACATGCCAGTACTTTTTCAGTTATCTTATTGATTTATTTGTAAGTGAAGAATACAGTACACAAGTTGAATGTTACTTTTGTGAAATGACATGATCTTTTTGATGGCATAATTGTTATATCAGATTAAACTAGCCTTTTAACTTAGAAAAATGCAAAGAAACCCACAAAGGAATACACAGTCAGGGCTGTACACACACACACAGAGGGAGAGATCTGCGAGACAACAGCTGTGTGGTCATGCAAGACAGGGGCCCTGCTGTCAGTGATATGCTGCTGTTTATGGACTGACAACAGCCTCACAAACAGGACCCAGTACCAGGACCACAAGCTTCCCCGAACATCAACTAACAAAGACGTGACTGTCTCCAACCTCAGCCGACCAAAACCACACATTGTTCCTCTGCTGACCGGAGATGTGTGACTGCGGAGGCAGACAAAAAGTGAATTCCTGGACCACACAACAATAAAAACAAGATCAGGGTTTTGGCTTTCTCTTTAATTTAAACTGCTACATAGCCTTTCACACATCATATTCATATCACGGTTCTTTTCACCCATCTTCCTGCATTTTCAGCTTTTATTTATTAATTGATCTTATTTTTGTAAGTTTAGTGGGAATTGAAGTGATTGTACTGTACCAAGGTAAGAGCTCTTTTGTCCTGGAAACCAGTTCTCTCATGTAATTGCTTTGCCCAGCACAAAAACATATCATATAAAGCAACAAGAGAGCACGCTTCATAGTTTCAGTCACAGAGAGAACGTTTCTCAAGGTTAATGTAAACAGGTCTCTTTGTATTAGTCCCAGCTCAGGGAAATAGAGAGCTAAAGGGAGTTAAGGAAACTCAAAAGATGCTTTTTTTGCCACACAGCACTTCCTGCTGAGTGTGTTAAGGTCAAACAGACTGTTTGACTTCGTGCATAAAGAATGGACCGTCTATCTGTTAAAGTGCATTCACTGATGGGCTGAAAAATCTAAGTTGCTTGCTGTAAATCTGTAGCGCTCTAAAACTACAAATGTACACTAATTATCAATGTCGTAAACTTTTTTTTTTCCTGATTCATAGTTTTGAGAAAACTGTAATCCTTTTAAATTTTTTCAATTCTTCAATATTGGACAAATTAAATTAATGAATGATTTAGAACCCAGTCCAGTAGACTCGTTTTAAGCTGAATTTCTTTATTAAGGCGTGTTGGTTGTTCTGCAACTTACAAGTCTGTAAAGTCTAAAGCAAGTCTAAAATGAGTGTGATTTGAGATAGAGCTGTCCTGTCTATATTATGTCTTTAGGAGGAGGGCAGTGGCTAGGCAAGTTGTTGGAAAAATAAATGAGTCCAGTCCAGGAGACTCGTTTCATGCTTAATTTCTTTAAGTCTTGTTGGTTAGTCTGCAGTCATACAGCATCTTCAAGAAGTCCACGAGTCTGCAAGAGCCTACAGGAGTCTCTTATAAGTCTGCAAGTTTTTCACAAGTCTAATTTGAGTCTGATTTGAGACAGCGCTGCCCTGTCTATATTATGTCTTTAGGAGGAGGGGAGTGGCTAGGTGGAGATGGCTGAAGAAAGCATGTAAATGAAGTATTGAAGTCAGCAAGATAAACAGCATTTCCCAGCCCTGACATGTATAGGTGTTAGAAACCTGCCCAGCTACTGACCACACAAGTTTATCAACAAAAGGCTTTCTTTGGTCTGAATGGATCCATAAAGATAAAGGCACAGTCGTTGAGATCCAGCCCGGTAGTCATGAAGTGCATAAAGACAAAAGTTAAAATGCCTCCAACACTTGGCCTGCTATAGTTTTCAATGAAATTATATAATTAAAAAAACAAAGAATATAACTTGTCAGTTATAAATATCACTGTTAATTTGAAACTACAGTAGATTATATACATTTTTATTTCTACAGAAAAAAATGCTGGGTTCCACACAATCAATTTGTGTTGATACAACATGAAGGAATTAAGTTACTTATTAGTTTTTACAATGGTAAATGGATTGAACATAAAACAATTAACTTATTAAATATAAGTATTGGGTATTGCATGTTTGAATAAGCAGCAAAAGTAATTTTTTCAGTGTTTGATGAAAAGAAAGGTCAAAGCAAAAGCATTTATTTGAATTGACTTACATTATAAATGCATTTTCACTATTGAATACTTAATGTGTCCTTAATGAATACAAGTAAGTTTAAAAGTATTCACTTTTAATGCTGCAATAATGGTACAGTTTCCAAAAAATGTGAAGCAGCCTAATAGTTTTAATCACTGATGATGATAACAATAATACCTGTTTTTCGTGCAGCAGATCATGATATTAGAATGATTTATGAAGGATCACTGAAGATTGCAGTAATGACACTTGAAAAGTCACAGGAATAAATATTATTTTAAATTGTAATAATATATATTTTTAAAAAAAGGTATAGCATATCTGATCAAGGGGGCAGCATGGTGGCTTAGTGGCAAGAAGGTTGCTGGTTCGAATCCTGGTTGGGTCAGTTGGCATTTTTGTGTGAAGTTTGCATGTTTGTATGGGTGTTACCCAGAAATGAGTTGCAGCTGGAAGGGCATCCGCTGCTTAAAACGTTTGTCAGAATAGATGGAGGTTCATTCTGCTGTGGCGACCCCTTATAAATAAGAAACTAAGCCGAAGGAAAATTAATGAATAAACGAATAAACGAATAAATGAATGAATGAATGAATGAATGAATGAATGAATGAATGAATGAATATCTGAACAAATAAATGAAGCCTCGGTCAGTAGAATAAACTTATTTTTAAAAATGCAAAGAAATTCGACAAACTTTGATAGGTAGTTTACTTATTTGTGTGGGATCCTGTTCCATTAATACTCTGCCACTACAGGTAAAAAAAGGCAGTGTTCATTGTTCAGTTTGTGTAAGATTGCAATAGCATTACGATCCAGGATGTGTGTGTCTACATTAGCTGTGGTGTGGACCAGCTGATTGTAATTGGTGCTGACGCGTGACAGGCCCCTGTTCCCAGCTATGCGGTGACCGTGGCAGGGGCCACTGACAGGGGGCTCACTTAGGGTGGCACAGTATTATGGCCTGGGCTGGCATGGTACCCCAACCCCAAGAGAAGTGGCCACCCCTGTCAAGAGACGGCAGTGGGGCTAACGAGGGTGAGGACGTGCTACTTAGAGATTCCTCCACATCAGGGATTCTGTGCAGGGATTGGCGAGAGCCCCACACACAACTGCTAGACTCCTGGGTGGTCTGTGTGGTAATAGTATAATATAATATAATATAATATAATATAATATAATATAATATAATATAATATAATATAATATAATATAATATAATATAATATAACATAATATAACATAATATAATATAATATAATATAATATAATATAATATAATATAATATAATATAATATAATATAATATAATATAATATAATATAATATAAAAATAAATTCAAATGTATTGTATTGCGCAATTTTATTTTAAAAGTTCTGGTATATCAAGGACTAATAACTAATATCTTGTAAATCTTAATGTAAACATTAATGTAATAAAATTAATTCTAAAACCAAAGCTATTTGCCATTGGCAGGACATTTACTGATAATAAAGTGATCATTACATCAGTGGTTCTTGGTTTATGTTCTTGCACACCACTGTTCTCAGGTAACCAGCTCGATAGATTGACAACTATATGCATGAACTGGGTCCAGAATTACAGGGTCCCTACTCTGAGTATTGTTACTCACCTGAGCACAGGAAATCTTTACTTCAGAACTTCCATTCACAGATTTGTGCAATGCCAATGCCTGCAGCATATGTATTATAATATATACATTATATATAAAAAAATAAATACATTAATAAATGTATAAATGACGCAGATGTGGAATTTAGTTTTAGTGAACATGCATCAAAGGTTTTTTTCTTATCCTTGTTTTTTTTTTTTTTTTGAGGTCAGACTTTTCTTAAACTTAAGGCCGGCTCACACTGTGCAATGTTTTATAATCCTGAACGATTCAGATTTAGAATCCTGATCCTCCCATGTCACACTGTAAGATCTCAGCTGTCACAAAGTCAGACTGAACGACAATGAAGACGTGCCAAACTTGAAAAAAAAACGCCCCCGGAGTTTGACGTCATCCACCCATGACATTTTCACTATCCCGCGTTCTGAAATGATTCCTCACAGTAAATGTAAACAATTTGTAGTGGCAATTTTGCACACGCCGTGTCTCAATAATAAAACCAGGAAGAAAAAAACAGTTTTGACATTTCCCCTCGGTCATTTGAATTGTCATTGAATTGACGCATGAATCGCGTCATCAAATTCGGAGCTCCTATTGGTTCTTGGATTGACGCTCATCGCAGCTGTTGTCACACTGCAGGAAAGTGTCTGAAATCTCCAGACACTGCCAGAACTTCATCGGAGGAAAAATATGATTGTCACGGGTTTTAAGCGGCTATCTGTGAACATGTCAAACTAACGATCAGAGACAACAGATTTTAGCCTAGGATTTCAAGAATCTTTTAGGATTTCCCAAATTTGTCTCAGTAGACATAGATAAAACTAACTAACTAACTAACTAACTAACTAACTAACTAACTAACTAACTAACTAACTAACTAACTAACCATCTAATTAACCAACCAACCAACCAATCAGCTAGCTAACTAACTAACTAACTAACTAACTAACTAACTAACTAACTAACCATCTAATTAACCAACCAACCAACCAATCAGCTAGCTAACTAACTAACTAACTAACTAACTAACTAACTAACTAACTAACTAACTAAGCAAACAACCAACTAACTAACTAACCATCTAATTAACCAACCAACCAATCAGCTAACTAACTAACTAACTAACTAACTAACTAACTAACTAACTAACTAAGCAAACAAACAACCAACTAAACAACCAATTAACCAACCAACTAACAAAGTAATTAAGTAACTAAAGTAAATAAATGAATAAATAAATAAATAAATAAAGGGTATGTGTATCATGTTACCGCACCCTGACCTGGCTCTTCTCAACACAAATGCTATTCATATCTATGCAATTCTCCATCACAGCTCTAGTTTGCAGGAGCAGTAAATAATCAGTGGGAAGTAACAAATGAAACATAGTTTGTAACATGACCTTGATGTCAGATACGGGCCGCTGCACATTATAAACAGATAACATCAAAAGAAGAAAGAGCTTAGGTTTGATAGAAGAAAGAAGCAAGAACATTTCGCACCACAGAAAGTGTCTGTGAAACATTCATATATCGGTTATACCGATGTGAAATAGATGCTATTACATTCTGCAAGCTCTATGCCACACTGATGTGTTGGTTAGCGTGGTCATATCTGATCTTAAGAGAACCGCAGGGACCAGAAAGCGGTCCGCAGAACAGCATACTGCAAATTAAACTTTCCCAAAGTGGAACTACTGAGATGTATAATTAAAAGGGAATGGTGAGAGTGGTGTTTTTCTCCATGCTAAATTAAGCAAAAACTAATAATTCTCCCACCAGGAATGAAAAAAGAAGACCGGCTTCTGGGTCCAGAACACGAGAAAGCCCATTTGGGAAGATCCGCCTTGCACGGACATTGATGCGCTACAACTAATTCCAGTGTAAATCTCAGATGTCGTTCAAAACATCAAGGTTTGCAGCATCATCGTCCGTCTTCCTCCAAAGCTTAAATTAGCAAAGATTTAAGATCACTGCTTTTTTTTTTTTTTTGAGATATAAAAAATGGATTAAATGAAGCTGAAGTCGGCTTTAATGAGCCCAGTCGGGACATGCTGAGAGCTTTGAGGAGGAGGAAGTGCCGGAACACCTCCCAGAGCTGCATCCGCTCTTGGCGTCAGCAACCACAGCAATGCCACAGGCCAAAGTCCAGTGAACACACTCCACCTGAAAACACACATACATACTCTCTCTCTCTCTCTTTTCTGGTGTCAAGTGTCCTGGTTGATGCGCAGTTATAACAGCTTTCAGGCCACTAGCAGATCAAGTCTAGTCTTCAATTTAATGTGATGGATTTTCTGTAATACAGACACCTGAAGAGCTGGTTCAACATAATTGCTTCAGTGTCTGCTACAATCTGCAATTAATCATTTGAACTGCAGAAACTAGATACGGAAACTACTAGAAACTATAGAACCTGTAGACATTAGATACTGTACAACAACCACAGATTGGTCTTTTATAAGGTGTGCTGTATAAATAAACAGATACCAAAATTGCTAAGATGCTGGAATCATTGTTCAAAATGAACTGATAATTCTTATTAAGTCCTAAAATCTATACCAGACCAGAATTGGCTTAAACCACCTCTTACTCAAATCTGACATCCATAGATTTATACACTGTATGTATTAAAAAACACAAAAAAGACCCAATGAAGTTAGTCTGAAATAACCTATACGATTTTGTTGTAGGTGGTGGTTAGTAAAAATCCTGCTGCCATGCTGAATGATTAGGCCAGGGGTTCCAAAACTTTTTCGCCCGCGTCCCCCAAAATAACGATGTCAGTGACCCGCGACCATCAATATTCTCTAAGGTGGTTATAAATATATAAACCTTGCACACAACGGCGCACACATTCCAAAAGGCCCAAGTCTATTCATTGTTTAATTTTGGAGATAACCACTATCCTCCATGTTCAGTTTATTTTTAAGGTAAGCGAGTGCTGTAAAGGTGTCAGAAAGTTTAACCTGGTGCATAGAATCAATGTGCTAGCAGCGGTATTGCTGTGTCTTAATATAGCTTAATCACCCTAGAAGTCGCAAAAATAAAAACGAAAGGCTGATGGCTTTTTATTTTGAATGTTGTTTTTTTAATGTTTATTATTAACATGTTAACAATGTTACTATTAACTACTATTTTGTTCTTCAGTAGGTTATGGGTAAATACGGTAATTCTAATAGTTTAATAAAATTAATTTTATTTTATTTATTTATTTATTTTTTTTTTTTTTAAATCGCCAAGCAACAACCCCTCATCTCAACCCCCACTTTGGGAACAACTGGATTAGGCCACTGTTCCATTACTTTCATTTATTTATTTATAGTACCTATTTATTATATTGAACTTGTCCTATTTCTTAGTTCGACTTCCAATTATGACCAGTGGATTCAATAAAAAATAAATAAATAAATAAATAAATAAATAAATAATGATAATAGATTCCAAATATTGTCTGCAACAGTACTATTTAACTCATCTTCAATGATGGGCTTCTGCACACAAAAAGGAGATTCCCTGCATGAACTAACAGCATAATGAAGACTGTTTTTTTCCTGATGGATCTCATACCTATAAAATGAAATTGCGTGTGCAAGGTTATACATCTTTGTTCCTTTTCTAGAGTATGTGCTCAAAATACACTAATACTCATTCATTAAAATCAACAATTGGAGGATAACATGACTGAAGCCGTTTTATTGTTTGTTGTGTGTGTCCTGATAATAGAGATAGAACGTAGACATACTTTACAAGGTTTGCAACTGAAACTGCAACAGATAAATGCCATTACCATTAACTTTCTCAATATGTTTATAATTTTTGAAATACTGAGCAGGTGTTTTGTATGGCATGCATTCACTCAATCACTGGTTGTTCCTGTTGTGCTGGATTCGATCCTGCTCTGAAGTTGAAGCTAATTTCCAGTAGTTCCCCCAAATGGTGTGCCTAGATATTATATATTTATCAGGTCTTGCAGTGAGAACATGTCAAATAAGTAGATACTTTGGTCAATAGTTCTAAGAACTGTAATAGTTCTCATCAAAGCCACATGACGTTTTGCAGTAAGCAACTGTATATATGAAATATAGTATAAAATATAATGCATTGCATATTATATTATTTTAATAGCCTGTCATTAATTATTATTTGCTAACAATAAGAACATTTCCAGTAGTTTCATCTGTAATCTATATTAACTGTAATTTACTGATTAATCAAATGCATAGTTTTGCTTATCACCATGCAATAAATGTTACTAATTTCATGAGAGCATTTGCACATCTCAATGTGTTATATAATAATTAGAAAAAATAAAGCATTTATCAAAACTGATTTAATGTAAAATAAGAAGTTAAACGAATACTTTTTTTTTTCCATTTAATTTTAGTGCACTAAGAACTGTCTCAATAAATTAATTAGGAAGTGCTATGCTGTATTGACACTTTAAAAATGGCCAAAGGGGATGACGAGAAAAGGCAAAAGGCTGGGACCAAGAAAAAAAATGTGGGAAGAAACGGGACGAGGGGGAACGAGGCCCTCACAGGTAGTCCTGGACTGAAGCCAAAGAGAGCTCTGTCACATTCCTCAGCTACTGCTCCTGTCAGCGATTAGCACCTGTCAGAGTTCTGCGCTGTCATTTACAAATAGCCCAGATTAAAATACCTCACCAAACATGCTGGAAATGTGGGACAGGGGAGGGGCATGAGGAAAACAGGTCAGAATCAGGTACGCAATGAAACACAGACAGTCGCAAACAGACCTTTATGTTTAGCTAAAACTTTAATTATATGTATTAAACACTTGAAAGTAATGAGAAATAAAGAATAACCCTGGGATATGAATAATTTCAAGGTTAACCACACATTGCTCAGCATGACTATATGTTACAATTTCAGCATGAATATATTTTACAATTTCTCAGAGAATAATGCCAATAACTTTAAACAAAACAGTTTTATTAAACAGTTATAGCCATTAAAATAAAAGTTTGAACACCTAACATCTTTAGGAATAGAAAGATAATACATTTAAATTCAAAGAAGTTAAGACAAAATGTTTCATGTTCTGTTTCTTTGGATTTTTCCTGTTTATTATAATTTGCTTTAATATTTTTTCCAACATATTCATTTGGGTGTACAAACTTTTGAACTGTGATCTTAAAGATTTTTTTTAGGTAAGTTCTGGCTTTGGCCTGGATATAATGACTTATCTAATGTATATGCGCTAAAATATTATTGTAAAGCGTCCAATATTAAATATTAATTTAAATGAGAGATCTGTATTTATTTTCAATTACTTTAAGCTCAATTGATTTATGCTAAGAATATATGCATATATGCGATTCATTATATGATTATATTTTATTTGATATTTTACATTTATTAAAAGTAATGTATAAAATATTTATTATATTTTTAATTAAAGACTAACATGTTAAAAATGTAAAATTTATTACAATCATTTATATTCTGTCAAAAGTAGACATTATAGAAAAAGATAGCATATATTATTATATATAATATAGGATTTTACAGCATATATATGTGAAAAAACAAATAATATTATTATTTTTATTATATATAATATTATTATATATAATATATTATTATATACAGTGCTCAGCATATACATCCCTGACAAATCTCTCTTTTAAATACATAATTTTAATAGGAAGCTATACAATATTATGTTTGTGAATATAAATTGGATTAGTCAGTCAAATCTGGAGCTTATCTAACTAAAAGTTACGATATCGGTACAAAAACTAGTACAGCCAAATGTATATGTTATAGAAAAATATTAAATACAAATTTTTTTTTTTTAAAAAAAAAGGAAAAATCAAGAGAAGCAAAAAAAAAAAAAAAAAAAAAAAAAAAAAGAAACATTTAGTTGAAATTTTGTAGGTTGTAATTATTTTTTTGCAATATTTTGCTTGAATTTAATTGTATTATCTTTCCATTTCTAAAGATGTTTGTTTACTAAAATATTATTTTAATAAATATATAAATATATCTGTATAATAAATCTGTTTTGTATAAATGCACCAAAATACATTGCCTATATTCACTGAAGAATGGATAAAAATATTCATTTTCAACATGGGGTGTACTCAATTATGCTGAGCACTATATATATATATATATATATATATATATATATATATATATATATATATATATATATATATATATATATATATATATATATATATATATATATAGTCATATTTGTTTAATTTGGCTAGAATAAAAGTAATTTTTAATTTTTTTAAACTATTATAAGGTCAAAATTATTATCCCTTTTAAGTTTTCGACAGTCTAAAGAACAAACCATTGTTATATAATAACTTGACTGATCCTGCCTAGTTAACCTAATTAACCTAGTTAAGCCTTTAAATGTCACTTTAAGCTGTATAGAAGTGTTTTGAAAAATATCTAGTCAAATATTATTTACTGTCATCATGGCAAAGATAAAATAAATCAGTTTTTTAGAAATGAGTTATTAAAAGTATTATGTTTAGAAATGTGTTGAAAAAAATCTTCTCTCCGTTAAACAGATATTGAGAAAAAAAAAAAAAAACAGGGGGGCTAATAATTCAGGGGGGCTAATAATTCTGACTTCAGCTGTATATAATTGGAAAGTGCCATTTCAGCAGGCTCTTTGCATTCTCACTGTTGAGCCATTTCTAATCATCCAGGAAAGCCAGGACACAAGCAGAGGCATCGAACTATAAGATAACTCAACGCCAGAGCTAAAAAATCAAGTTAGCAGAGACAACACAAGATTACACTTTCTCACCATCCCTCCGTCAACCCCAATGACAGACCCCGCTATCATTACGACAAGCTGGAGAGAGAAAGAAAAAAGAAAACACCAACACACGCTGGAAGCATATGCTAAAACAGGCTTAATGAATGAGATGTAGGAGTGTGTGTGTGTGTGTGTATTTGACACAAATAAATGAAAAATGAGCTGTCTCTCAGTGCCATTCAAGAAAACATAGTTTATGACAGTCTGCGTAACCCCTTCATTACAATCAACAGCCCATCTATTCTTTACCTGTGTGGCGTGTGTGTGTATCTTAGACGTAACTGTGGATATGTGTGTTCTCAAAGTGTTCACTGGGTGACGCTGGAGTTTAAAAGTGTCTCCCAGGAGCGATATATATACATGTGTTTGTGTTAGTCTGGGAAGAAGAAGGTAATGTCAGACTTAAACAACATGGGTGATCGATGTAGCAAGACATGCAAAAATACTGCAAATAAACTACTCTGGTTCAATTTGATGTATAATATGGAAAGCCTGTATTATGGTCACAGTTTTGGGATTTTAAGAGAGGATTATATAAGGTTAAATAGAATAGAATAGAATAGAATAAAATAGAATAGAATAGAAATAATTGAACCAAATTAAGGATAAATTCATATAAAATAAAATAACATAATAATAATAAAAGTAACATTAATATATAATTTAATAATAATGTTACTTACATAATAATTAATATTATGTTAGTTTATTTTATTTGAATTTATCCTTATTTTTTTCTAATCATATGAATAAAGGAAATTGAATTAAAGAACAAAATGTTTAAAAACATTCTAAATAAATGTAAATGTTTATTTGACAAAATGAAATATTTTGTTAAATATTTAATAAATAATATATTATTTAGCGCATATAAATAAAACTTTTTGAATTAATATTGCTGTTAACTACATTGATGTAGAATAGAATAGAATAAAATTTTAAATAAGATATAAAGAAAGGATAAATTAAGTAATATAAAATTAAACATTTATTTAACATTAATATTAAACAATATATTATTTTTCTAATAATATGAATAAATTAAGGTAATTTAATTAAAGACTAAAATGTTTAAAAGCATTCTAAATATATTTAAAATATTTATTTAAAATATTTGATTAAATATTTATTAAATAATAGATTATTTACTGTATATAAAGTAAATATTTGAATTAATATGACCATTAACTATGACATTATTATCTATTAAATATTCTTTGTGAAAGGAATTTTATTATAGAGTTATATTATATTATATTATATTATATTATATTATACTGTCTTATATTATATTATATTATATTATACAGTATTATATTATATTATGTTATATTATATTATAATATACTGTATTATATTATATTATACTGTATTATATGATACTGTATTATATTATATTATACTGTATTATATTATGTTATATTATATTATATTATATTATATTATATTATATTATATTATACTGTCTTATATTATATTATATTATATTATATTATATTATACTGTATTATATGATACTGTATTATATTATATTATATTATACTGTATTATATTATATTATATTATATTATATTATATTATATTATATTATATTATATTATATTATACTGTCTTATATTATATTATATTTTACAGTATTATATTATATTATGTTATATTATATTATATTATATTATACTGTATTATATGATACTGTATTATATTATATTATATTATATTATATTATATTATATTATATTATATTATATCTGTCTGGGTAAAATCAATTTCATTTTTAAATAATAATAAACTATAAACTATAATTTTAAAAGACTAATTAAAAAAATTAAAAATTTAATATTAAGTTAATATTGTATTATTAAAAAACATTAAATTCCAAAAATACACTAAACAGTGCTTAAACCAAAGTCTGAGTGCCAAAAACAAGAAGAGCACATGGCAGTAGATGAAGTTCCTCTGACAGACACAAAACTATGGTGCGTTTTGAAAGTTAGTGACAGGACAGGACAACTCATATTTGTTCCTGAAGGCCAGACAGTGCTTATCATTAGCAGCTCCACACCGCCTGACAGAGAGAAGGAGAGAGAGATGATAAAAGCCTGCCCTGACCTGCTGCTTCTGTACATAAACACCTGATTGTTATCAGTGACACTGTCATGTTCCATCACTCCATTACAGCAAGTGCCTCTGGGACACAAACAGCACACACACACACATCATTCATTCAGTCCATCCACACCCTCTGTCTGCAAAAAAAAACAAGAAAAACACTTGCTAGTCCTGTACAGTCCGACACAACCACTCCAAACACTCATACACACAATAAAAAAGAAAGTAACTGCATGTCAAGTAGTTTCAGCAGGACAGCGTTTTCTTTTTTGGAAAAAAGACATACAGCTATAGAACAAACTAAGAGAGCACTTGAAGATTTATTCAGTTTCTCTGGATGTAAGATTTACAATTATGTTTTTGAGTAAAACATAAGGTTGTTTATTTTTTTAATATTTTTACTACTGTTGAAAATGTGTTCAATTTTAAAATAAAAGGGCTGATGTTTAGAGAGAAGGGCTGTCGGGGTTTTTTTTGTTTTGAGACAATATCATTTTCATATTTTAGACAACATAATATAAATGTTTTGACTTTAAGAGTGTAGAAAATAGTATATTCAAATCACGACAATTGATTGTTTTAATAATCAGGCCATTATTTTCTGTAAGTAAATAAGTGAAAAAAACAAACAAACAAACAAACAAACAAACATAAATGGCAATATTTTACTTTATTTAAAAAACATCTAAATACTATATATTCTTTGCAAAAAAAAATCAAAAACATTTTAAAACAAATAACTATTATTTAAAAAAAATATTAATATGCTTTAACTTTAAAAATTAAATAGTCAATATTTGGTGGTGAAAACTCTCATTTTCAAAACACAACAACTAAAAATCTTTTGTTATTCTGACCATTTTCTATGAATAAATAAATAAATAAATAAATAAATATTCTCTAAATATTTTAATTTCAAATTTGAAATAAATGTTGTCAGGCCTTTACAGGATAATACTATTTTATTAGTGCAAACAAATGTTATTTGTTTTTAATATATATATATATATATATATATATATATATATATATATATATATATATATATATATATATTAAAAACAAATAACATAATATAAATTAAATATTTTTTAGCAAATATTTTTATTTAATAGTGGAATAAATAAACAATTCTACAAAAGCTACAGTTCAGAATTACTAAACCCCCTTTGATTTTTTTTTCTTTTTTAAATATTTCCCAAATGATGTTTAACAGAGCAAGGAAATTTTCTGATAATAAATTGTCTGATAATATTTTTTCTTCTGGAGAAAGTCTAATTTGTTTTATTTCAGCTAGAATAAAAGCAGTTTTTAATTTTATAAAATCCATTTTAAGGTCAAAATTATTAGCCCCTTTAAGCTATATATTTTTCGATAGTCTACAGAACAAACCATAATTTTACAATAACTTGCCTAATTATCCAAACCTGCCTAGTTAACCTATGTAATCTAAGCCTTTAAATGTCACTTTAAGCTGAATATACTATCTTGAAAAATATCTAGTAAAATATTATTTACTGTCATCATGGTAAAAATAAAATAAATCAGTTATTAGAAATGAGTTATTAAAACTATTAAGTTTAGAAATGTGTTGAAAAAAATCTTATTTCAGATATTGGGGAAATAAACAGGGGGGTTAATAATTCAGAGGGTTTAATAATTCGGACTTTAATTATAACAAAACACACTTTCTTTTAAAAGACGCTTTATTTGAATACAACACTACATGAAAAATGACATAGATCACGTATACCTAAACTATAAATTAATTTCAATCTTTATAACTCTGTAATAATAAACATTGAAACTATTTACTAAATGTTACTGCTCTTATCAAGTATACAAACATATTCTTTTAAAATTTAAATTATTATTATTATACCATTTTCTGTAGAGGTCAGTGTATTGTTTGTCTGTTCATTTTATTTTGTTTAGCTCTAATACTGTGTGTGTGTGTGTGGGGGGGGGGGGGGGGGGGGGGGGGGCTGTAATTTAAAACACTAAATTATGCCAGGTTAAAATAAACAACAAACACAAAGTGATTTTTAACAACAACGAGCGAAGCACACATACAGTACACAGAACCACTAAAGGCACCTATATATGCATTTATAAACCATCAACTTCGGCTTTAGTGAAAATCAACTGCCACTATGGCAAGCCATACTGCCTCCACCTAGTGGCAGGAGGACTCACACTCGCAACAAACACCCACATTGACACAAAGACAACCCCTACAACGATGCAAAAACACCTTTGTCATTATTCATACCAAGCTTCTCCATGATGATCATTTGTATAATGTATAATACATATCAGAGCCTCCCACTTCACAAGCACACACACACACACACACACACATGTAAATAGCCAGATGTATGTATATATGCGTTGGACTGAGGTGTATGTATGGTAGAAGAATAAGTGTGACCCTTGCAGCTGCTCTCCAGGGCATAAATAAACATGCCGGCGCTGGGCAGCCCTCTAATCACAGGCCCCGAATCAAATTTATTCCACCATTAATATTTTAGCACACAGCCATGTGAGAGAGCATGAATGATTAATTTAGACATCACCTCTGTCACAATGCGTTACCCATCTGGCCCCTGATCCACCTTTGAGAATACTAAACAAAGACCTTTTTTGGAGTTTTTTTGGCATTAATGTCTAGCTTTGGGGAGGAATGACATTTTGGGAATGTTTATTTGCATGTATATATACGTGTACAATGGAAAATATATGCATGCAAGATGAAGAACTTGAATAAGATGTGCTTCTGATGATCGCTGTGGGTGTTATTCCCCCCGAAAAAAATCTCTCTGCTAAGTATTATATAAATTGTAATAATTTGCTCTGCCTGTAAAGCAATTTTTTTTATTGGCGGATGTTACGATACCTGCTTAAGTTAACCAATGTGAGTCAGCATTGCTTAGAATGGGGAGTGGCTAAAATGTACCTCAAAATGTACAAAAATATTTAGTACTAAGTAGGGTTGTCACGATACTGGAATTCAGTACCAATCAGTACTGAAATTAAAAAACGTCCATTTCCCGCAAACAATTGAGCGCTGTTGAGCACATTCTTAAACACCGATAATTTTCCATTGTCTTCAAAGAAAAATTACTGTGATTGGCCGTGAAGGTCATCAGTTCATTGAACTCATAAATGTTTGCTGAGTGTAACCACAGAAACAAGGACACTGTAGCGTTTCAAAGTCAAATTGATCAGCTGGTTTGTCCATAAGCTGACATGAGCAATCCGCTGATAAATCGCAGCTTTAAAATGCTCCAGTGAACCAAGGTTATTATAGTTAACAAAAATGAACGAAAAAAACTAAAACTAAAATTGAAAAACATTTTCGTTAACTGAAATAAAAATAAAAACAAGTTTTTAAAAAAAACTAGAATTAACTGAAACTGCATTATGTATATACAAAACTAACTGAAACTAAACTAAAATTATAGCAAAAACGTCCTTCGTTTTAGTCTTGGAAAATGTATTTAATACATGTTGTAAAAGTAAATCTATATACTTCGCGATACCAGTTTTATGCCAGGTGTTTGAGCTGTACGGCACCTCAGAGTCTGTAATCCTGATGCCATTATCCAGACCAAGCTGGTCCTCCTCCAGTCTGTCCTCCCTGTTGCTCCCGCAACAAAAACAATGGCTGGACATGACAGCAGCATGGTGACAGATTTTATTTTAAGAGAACCGGTTGAACTAGTTCATCCCATTGAATTGAATCATTTGAAACAATTTGCGTCTCCAGTAAGAACTTATCCACAAAGATTTACTTTTTCATTTGCCTGATACCCCCTCTGACTCGAAATAAACAAATTTCCTGAGTTATTCAGTTATAAGAACAGTACACAGAGATCGGATTTGAGAATAAAAACTAAACTAAAACTAAGCAATTTCAAAATATAGAAACTAATAAAAACTAATAAATCTGCCTCTAAAAACTAATTAAAACTAACTGAATTTTGAAAACAAAAAGTCAAAACTAAATAAAAACTAAAACTAATGAAAAAATTTAACTAAAACTATTATAACCCTGCAGTGAACACAATGGCAAATCAGCAGTGTTTAAGAATGAGCTCAACAAAGCTCAAATGTTCGCGGGAAATTAACTTTTTTAAATTTTCAGTATCGATTGGTACCAAATTCCAGTATCGTGACAACCCTAGTACTAAGTACTATTTTATCAAAAGTAAATAAATAAATCTTATTTTATAATATTGTGCCAAAATAAATGAAAAGACAAAGAAATAAGCTAAATATATTTGAAACTAATTAATACACAGATTATTTAAAAACAAAAGAAATGAAAGAAAATAAACTTCAACACAACTAGATTAATAAAAAAGTTAATAAAATAACTCAATTTAATTAAATCAATAATTTATTAATAAAAATTCATAAATCTATCAATTTTATACAATTTTGAGCATATAAAAAATAAAATAATTAAAATGCTATACTATTTAATTCAGATCCCTTAAAAAAAACTAAAGTTCCACACAGTTTGTTGAACATAAAACAATGAAGTTGACCCAAAAATAACTTAAAAATTGAGTTGTTTCAGCTCAATTTAAATAAGTAGTCTGAACAAGCAGCAAAAGTATTAATAAAATGCTACACTAGATAGATTATATCAATATTTTCTAATAAAAAAATTAACTAAATATTAAAACGTGTACTAAAAAAATATTCAAAACAAACATTATATTTTAAAAAGTAGGCATCATCTCTTTCAACACAAAATTACCAACAGTGAATTATACTCCTTTAATTTATAATGATCACAGCTTTTAACTAAAAGAAGGGCATCTTTTATTTCCACTACCCAGCCATTCATGTCTTCCATCTTAATTCTTAGCAAAAGGGTTATCCTATCTAAAAGTTATCACTGCAGCTCCTAGCTGTCCACCATGACCTTGGCAAAACTCCCTAGATGTGTCACACACACACACAAAACCTGATTGGCTTAGGTTGTGCTTGTCTAGTAAACAGAGATCACAGATTACATAGAAACGCAATCATGCCATCCCTGCCATCTAAAGGGCCTGAGGGTTTGGGCAACACCATGTATGTGTGTCTGTGTTTGTGTGTTTGTGTGTTTGTGTGTTTGTGTGTGTGTGTGTGTGTGTGTGTGTGTGTGTGTGTGTGTGTGTGTGTGTGTGTGTGTGTGTGTGTGTGTGTGTGTGTCTGTGTGTGTCTGTGTGTGTGTGTCTGTGTGTACCTGTCGAGACACAAGCCGTCATAAGAGGAGGAGGAAGGTGTCACTCTAGTGATGTGTTGGCATGTGCCCTCGGGTGCTTTCAAGTTGGTTGTCATTTTGTTATTCCTTTCCGCCTCTTGGCCCATTATTGAAATAAATAACAAAAAAAATTAGTGGTGTCATTCTGAGCCGAGCAAGATGGAGGAAATCACATTGACACTTGTCACCAGCACGCCTCGCTTCTGCGTCTCCTCGACAGGCCTCTCTGGAGACGCTAGCTTAGCTTTAGCCTCCCTGGAGGATCCACCTTTTTCCACACGTGACGAATGCGTTTCAAATTATGGGCAGCACTTGCAGTTTGGAGAACTTCCATTCAGCAGAATTGAAAGAAATCCTTCTTAATAATAAGCGTCTGCTACAAATAATCCATATATAGAGTGACGTTTGGATATGTGCTTTATTGTTACCCTTAGGAAAATAACATTACTTGTGGTATTTTTAGCATAACATTATTATCAGAGCATATCTGTGGCCAAAGCTCTTTTGAGTTCAATGTGTTTTGTTCAACAATACAGTGATATTAAATATATGTCAAGTCAAGTCAAGTTGAGCTTTATTGTCATTCCACTACATGCCTGGACATACAGTGGAAGGAAATGTCATGCCTCGCAGGACCACGGTGCTACATAAATAAACATAATCATACATATGAACACCATTGGACGTAAGAGCTATTTAAACCTATACATAACCGACATACCGAAGAGGTAATCTAACTAACTACTAACTATACATATACTGTCCATATACTACATACTTAACTATAGACACATAACTTAAGACACACTGTACAAGTACTTTTACATAAGACAGAAAAATATTGTGCTGAAGAGGTATTTTAAGGTTGAAGAAATCAAGTAGTGCAAGAGGATTTGTGGTACATTCACAAGTAAACATTGTTTCCTTATTTAGTCCTGGTACGATGGACTTTAAGCAAAGTGTCCAGTGCATATAGAGAGCAGAGTATTTCTACAGGTGGTTTGTCAAGCCCACTCACCTGTGTGAGGTAATTTGTTAATTCAATTAGGTTTTTTTTTTTATTATTAGACAGAAGAACATTGAGGAGAATAATGACACCTCACTGTGCCCATTTTTATCCCCAACGTTTTGAACGTAACCATTAAAATGGCATGTTCAACTTAAATAATAACGCAAATTTCAACGTTTTGCTGCATAAATTTAAGATAGGCCTCATTTTAAAGAAGACAGATATACGATTTTAACTGAATTTTAAAAGTTTCAAAAAGTTAAGCAAAACAACTTATTTGCATTTATGTTTAGGAAAATAATAAAACAATAAATGTATATTTTAACGGAGTACATAATATATATATTTAACATAAACTGTTTTAGCATAGGGCGTCACGGTGGCGCAGTGGGTCACGGCTGGGTCAGTTGGCATTTCTGTGTGGAGTTTGCATGTTCTCCCTGTGTTCGTGTGGGTTTCCTCCGGGTGCTCCGGTTTCCCCCTCAGTCCAAAGACATGCGCTATAGGTGAATTGAATAAACTAAATTGGCCGTAGTGTATGTGTGTGAATGCAAGAATGTATGGGTGTTTCCCAGTGTTGGGTTGCGGAAAAAATCAGAAAAGCAATGAATGAATGTGTTAGCACGAAATTGACAGAAAATCTAAGCTAAATATCTGATGAAATTATATTCCAAATTTTAAGTTGCTTTCAGTAACATTTTGTTTGGGCGCAGTATCAGACATGACCACTATGGTCCCTGTATATAAGGGCGTCCCTGTTTCAGTGAATGTTTTAAAGACAACAAACTATATTTTTTCATACTTTTGACGATATTTGTCAAGTAAACAACATATTTTCATTTTGTATGGGCAGTTTGGTGGCATTGGATCCTAATTTAGCCTCTAAAAAACAAATAAAAATAGTTTACATGTTGAGTGCTGTAGCAAAGGAATGTTTTAATGATTGTACTTTTCGCAAATAAATAGCTGTTGCTCAGTAATAATTCAAATATGGAAACTAGACACTGAAGCTTTCAAATTATATGAAGAGTTCAGATGCAAAAGCCTCTAAGTGTCATCTAAAGATTCCTTCTTAAATTTGTAATTTCCACGTTTGGTTACTTCACTTTAAATGCAATTAAAAGAGCCTAATCTTTCCATAAAAGTGAAATTTCCAAACCTACACACAAGAGCTTGAAAAAAATGCATGAGATGCAAATATGGCATTTAGAAGTTTTTGCACCTGAACTCTTCATATATAGTTTGTTATGACTGCTTTATAGTAAATGGGTTTTGATCTATTACTCTTCCTACATAACAAAAAACTAAAAAAAGTTAAATATGAATGCAATATATGACGTAAAATATGAATTTGGAAGACTTAGGCCTTTCCAACGATATATATAGTTTGCTATGATTAGATTCGAATTTGACTGCAATATAGTAAAATAAACTTAAGCCTCCCGGTGGCGGGACGGTGACAGTTAAGTTAAAACACTTCACTGATCATTTACAGTTTAATAGAAGATATTCCCATAATTCTTGCAAAGCCTCATGGGAAGCAGGAAAAAGGTGGATATGCTCACATCTCCCAGATGCCAGTTTCTTCCATAGGGTTAAGCTCAAACGGCCTTAAAATTTGCACCCTGCGCATGATGCAACGATCTGGCAGGAAGCAAATAATTTTCATAAGAGTCTACTACGAACGTCTTCAGAGACATCTACTGGAAACATGAAAATGAAAAGGCGGAACGGCGCGCAAAAGAAAATCTCCATCGACATTAGAGAGCGGCAGGGTCAGGGAGCTAGTGAGAGCCATCCTAGTGGAAATGTGTGGGACCGGGAACAGAGGAAGGCCTCTGCCCAAACAGGAACGCGATCGATATGTCATCCGCTACCGCGTTACTGGATGATCTTGTGCCAGGGGTTACCCTCACTCTCTGACAAAGCAGAGGAGGTGGATCCAGAAGAAAGGCCAACGCGGAGGATAAAAAAAAAATAATAAAAAACTCAAAAACTGGCTCTTTTCTTGTCTGCGTGCAGTGTTGAGGCTGTGGTAATGGATTTTGACATAGAGCCGGCAGGCCGGAGTGAAGAGAGGGAGCCGAGTGTTCAGTCGATATCTGAGTAGTGCGGATGGGCTAAACCCCTGGCACTCGCAGGCAGGCTGACCACTGATCATTAGAAAGTCAATGAGTCCTCCAATGCTTGAAGCCAACTTTCAGAGGGACAAAACGAAGCGTTAGGCTTGCACTGGATGGATGCACGGTAAACATACAGACACGTACACAACCTGCTGTGCACAGGCCTGAATGTGGACATGAACAATAAAGCAGAGCTAAAACAACCCCCAACTGATACAGACAGACATATGGAATCTTAAAGTCAGCATAATATTCTGAGCACAGGTCTTGCTTGACTCAGCAGTACATGATGTTCTAAGGAATAATAATGTTAGATTAGCAAAATCACTACAACAATTATTTGCTTCACTGCTGAAACGACTACACTTTCATCTGATGTCAACAAGCACACTTACATTTTGACCAGTGAGGAGTCTTTAAAGGCATAGCTCTCAAAAATACTCACTATTTACCTGTTGAATGTTAAAGAAGATATTTTGAAGAAAGCCTGTAACCACTGAATGTCATAGTAGGAAAAACAAATACTATGGAAGTCAATGGTTACAGGTTTCCTATTATGAGTTTCTTTTTCTGTTGAACATCAAGGAAGATATTCTGAAGAAAGCTGGAAGCATGTAAAATTGAATTACAAAGGAGGAAAAAAAATACTATGGAAGTCAGTGGTTACAGGTTTGCAGCTTTCTTCGAAATATCTTCATTTGTGTTTAATACAAAATTTGAAACAAGTGAAGGGCAAGGAAATGATCAATGAGTAAACTATCCCTTTAAATACACTTCTATTAAAACATTGGCCAAAATAGGACATTACAAATATTAAAATTCTACACTATTTGAATTCATATTATACAACTGATTTCAGATGTTATAAATAACCACTTGATAGCTGGCCAAAAATGATAAGCTTAAATCCTAAATATCTAAAGCTTCGTTGAATTTTATACAGTTAATTACGGTGGCCGAGAGAGCTTAATGTGTTGCAATTCAAGAAAACGCATCCAAAAAAAACCCCTAGCAAATTAAGAAAAGATCTTCATCCGTTTGACAGCATGAATAATTTATTGTTGCTGGTTAATGAATAGGAATATGAAGTATATTCCATGAATATTAATTTTACATTGTTTTTTAATGTTATTTGTTTAGAATTTAACTTGTTTAGTATTGTTTTAGTTTTTATTGTTCATGTTTTATGGTGTTGTTATGTTTACTAGATTGATTTATGTTTGTTAAAATATTAAAGCAAGTATAATTCATATTTAAAATATGTAAATAATATTAATATGTAAATAAAATATTATATAAAACTGTAAGTAGAATTATTTATAGAAATTTGTATATAAAAATTATTTAAAATGTATATAAAATGTATATAAACTGTAAAATTTAAATAACTATATAGAACTGTATTAACTACGGTGGCCGAGAGAGCTTAACGTGGTGCAATTACAAACACAGCAAGGTGAGAAAAGATCTTCATCTGTTTGACAGCACACATGCTGCAAATCCTCACAACACATACACATAAAAAAACACGCTGTATTTTTAAACAACGCAAACAAATTACTAAAACCTACTACACTTTTTTTGACAATGCAAACAATTTACAAAAACGCGCTGCATTTTCACACAACTCGACAACCAAAAACGTGACAGACACCGATGTGCAGTGACTATTGCTCAGTGAAGTTGAAGGTGATCTTTGAAAGGTGAGCTTTTTGTTTGTTTATTTTAATATCCTAATTCCTTGTCTTGTGTATTTTATTAGCCCCTATTACGATAACTTAAATCGCCGGGTCTGTCACGTTTTAGCATCTCCTTGAAACATTTCTGTTGTGTACTAGGCTATTTGAAAGTGTTGTGAGAAAATGCAGCGTGTTTTTGTAAATTGTTTGCGCTGTGAGAAAATGCAGGGTGTTTTCATAAATTGTTTGCATTGTGAGAAAACGCAGCATGTTTGCGTAAACTGTCTGCGTTGTAAGAAAACGCAGCATGTTTTCGAAAACTGTTTGCATTGTGAGAAAATGCAGCATGTTTTTGTAAATTGTTTGCGCTGTGAGAAAATGCAGCGTGCTTTTGTAAATTGTTTGCGCTGTGAGAAAATGCAGGGTGTTTTCATAAATTGTTTGCATTGTGAGAAAACGCAGCATGTTTGCATAAACTGTCTGCGTTGTGAGAAAATGCAGCGTGCTTTTGTAAATTGTTCGCGCTGTGAGAAAATGCAGAGTGTTTTCATAAATTGTCTGCGTTGTGAGAAAACGCAGTGTGTTTTTGTAAATTGTTTGCGCTGTGAGAAAATGAAGGGTGTTTTCGTCAATTGTTTGCGCTGTGAGAAAATGCAGCATGTTTTCGTAAACTGTCTGCGTTGTGAGAAAATGCAGTGTGTTTTCGTAAATTGTTTGAGTTGTGAGAAAATGCAGCGTGTTTTTGTAAATTGTTTGCGCTGTGAGAAAATGCAGGGTGTTTTTATAAATTGTTTGCACTGTGAGAAAATGCAGCATGTTTGCGTAAACTGTCTGCATTGTGAGAAAACGCAGCATGTTTTCGAAAACTGTCTGCGTTGTGAGAAAATGCAGCGTGCTTTTGTCAATTGTTTGCGCTGTGAGAAAATGCAGGGTGTTTTCATAAATTGTTTGCATTGTGAGAAAACGCAGCATGTTTTCGTAAACTGTCTGCGTTGTGAGAAAACACAGCGTGTTTTTGTAAACTGTCTGCGTTGTGAGAAAACACAGCGTGTTTTTGTAAATTGTTTGCGTTGTGAGAAAACGCAGCGTGTTTTTGTGAATTGTTTGTGCTGTGAGAAAATGCAGGGTGTTTTCGTCAATTGTTTGCGTTGTGAGAAAATGCAGCATGTTTTCGTAAACTGTCTGCGTTGTGAGAAAATGCAGGGTGTTTTCATAAATTGTTTGAGTTGTAAGAAATTGCAGCGTGTTTTTGTAAATTGTTTGTGTTGTGAGAAAATGCATCGCATTTCCACAAATTGTTTGCGTTGTGAGAAAATGCAGCACGTTTTCGTAAATTGTTTGCATTGTGTAAAAATGCAGCACGTTTTGTTAAATTGTTTGCGCTGTGAGAAAATGTAGCACGTTTTCGTAAATTGTTTGCATTGTGAGATAATGCATCATGTTTTTTAAAAATGTGTATGTGTTGTGAGGATTTGCAGCATGTGTGCTGTCAAATGGAGAAAGATCTTTTCTCAATTTGCTGTTTTTGTAATTGCAGCACATTAAGCTCTCTCGGCCACCGTAGTTAATACAGTTTTATACAGTTACTTAAATTTTACAGTTTATATAAATTTTAAATAAGTTTTATATACAAATTTCTATAACTGTAAATAATTCTACTTGCAGTTTTATATAATATTTTACATATGAATATACTTTACATATGTTATATATTAATTACACTTGCTTTAATATTTTAACAAACACAGATCAATGTAGTAAACATAACAACACCATAAAACAAATCACAAAAACTAAAATGATGCTAAACAAGTTAAATTCTAAACAAATAACATTATAAAACAAAGTAAAATTATTATTCATGCAATATACTTCATATTCTTATTCCTTAAACAGCAACAATAAATTATTCATGCTGCTAATGATTAACTTTAAATGAGCATTAGATGATAAAAAGGTCATCTAAACACTCAATGCTACTCTAAACGTAATAACCTTCTTTATATTAGTTAGTAACCAACTAAATTATTTCCTCACAGAAATCTTCACAAAAGTCACGATATTTAAGTAGAACTGGTCGTTTCATCGACTTTCAGAACATGGTGGCATGGAGGACAGGTCTTAATTGAACACGTCTTTTACATTATTGAGTATCTCCTGTCCTGCCCTGCGCACACAGACATCGAGGACCCTGGAGAAAAGCGCAGAGCTGATTCAAGGTCAGATCAGACGTGGCCTTTCACCTGCACCAATATGTATATTTAACAGGCTCACCTCCAGCCTTAACTAAACTCAGAAAACAGCGCTCGCTTTTAATTAGCTTCAGAAAAAGCAGCTCACAACTTCCAAGCACAACAAAGACAGTCATCAATCAGAGGCGGGTTGATTTGCAGAGCGTGTAGAGCAGATAGACAGGTGTTTGCTTCGTGCTAGATGTGATGTGACTGCAAGCTTCTACTCGCTTTCCAACCCTCAGGGCCACCTTAGGTCTCTACCTAGTCTTTCAGCTAATGGGCTGCATAATGGCAAGTTTGACAGAAAAAGAGAGAATTGGAGAGAGAAAGAGAGAGAGAGAAAGAGGGGTCTGTTCACAAGGCCTGGTGAGGTGCGTTTATTATTTGCTTTATAACTAAAATATTTTCCATTCAGGTTTGTAAAACAAGTGAAAGTAATACAGTGATTTGCATTTATTGGAAATTGATTGAATGTAAAAAGTGATTACAATGTGATTAAAGTGATTATGGAGAATAACTATTAAAATTAAAAAAAAAAATATTGGGAGTTAAATGTTCAACACATTGAGTTCAGAAAGATTTTTTAATCCTTTTTTAAATGCATTTATTTTTAAGTAATATGTTTGTGCAGCATTAAACTGTGGCAGCAAAAATAAATACAACTACCATGCCACAAAATGTTAAATTACAAATTTATCGTAGAAAACAAAACATACTGTACACTCACCGGCCACTTTATTAGGTATACCTGTCTAACTGCTCGTTAACGCAAATTTCTAATCAGCCAATCACATGGCAGCAAATCAATGCATTTAGGCATGTAGACATGGTCAAGATGATCTGCTGCAGTTCAAACCGAGCATCAGAATGAGGAAGAAACTTTGAACTTTGAGTGACTTTGACTGTGGCATGGTTGTTGGTGCCAGACGGGCTTGTCTGATTATTTCAGAAACTGCTGATCTACTGGAACTTTCACGCACAACCATCTCTAGGGTTTACAGAGAATGGTCCAAAAAATTGAAAATATCCAGTGAGCGGCAGTTCTGCGAGTACAAATGCCTTGTTGACGCCACAGGTCAGAGGAGAATGTCTAGACTGGTTCCAGCTGATAGAAAGGCAACAGTAATTCAAATAACCTCTTGTTACAACCGAGGTATGCAGAAGAGCATCTCTGAACGCACAACACATCCAACCATGAGGTGGATGGGTTACAGCAGCAGAAGACCACACCGGGTGCCACTGCTGTCTAAGAAGAACAGGAAACTGAGGCTACAATTTGCACACAAAAAAAACAAACGATTGGAAAAACTTTGCCTGGTCTGATTTCTGCTCCGACATGAAAATATTAAATAGCTTTGAAATGATCTATTGCTATTGAGCAGGCGACGCGGTGGCGCAGTAGTTAGTGCTGTCGCCTCACAGCAAGAAGGTCGCTGGTTCGAACCTCGGCTGGGTCAGTTGGCATTTTTGTGTGGAGTCTGCATGTTCTCCCAGCGTTTGCGTGGGTTTCCTCCGGGAGCTCCGGTTTCCCCCACAGTCCAAAGACATGCGGTTCAGGTTTGGTTTTCAGAATTGGGTAAGCTAAACTTTTTCATAGTGTAAGTGTGTGAATGGGAGTGTATGAGTGTTTCCCAGTGATGGGTTGCAGCTGGAAGGGCATCCGCTGCGTGAAACATGTGCTGGATAAGTTGGTGGTTCATTCCGCTGTGGTGACCCCAGATTAATAAAGGGCCGAAAAGAAAATGAATGAATAAATGCTATTGAGCAACAAAGATATTTATAAAGAGTTCTAATTGATCACACAACAATAATGATAGAGTAATTGCTAATAAAACAATCTGCTTTATCAACATAGCAAGGTTATTTCTGTAAAGAAAACTAAAACTACTGGTCTAAAAAAACTGAAATAAAATTAGGCACTCATTCTGTTAAACAAATCTGACATGTACAGTACGTGTTAAAGAAAACAGCTGTGATGGCTCTTTTACAAAAAAAGACATCAATCAAGCACACGAACCTCTTTTCTATATGAACATAAAACATTTCTCCATCTGTCAAAAGACTACATATATGATTTTTAATGTCAAGAGTTTGTCCTAATTTTTCAAACGTTTTACATGTATTAGTTTAATCTGCATTTGTATGGTTTTTGGTTCAGTGCCTATTAAAAAAAATAGATATTGTATTTTATTTTACAGACATTAAACTGTGCACTGGTCAACCCTGCACATGTTCAGTTAACTGCTAAACTAGAATTCATCAAACTAAAACTGAAACTACCTAAATATAGAAACTAAATAGAAATGTGTTCACAAAATGAAAACTAACCCAACCAGTTACAAGATGATCTAAACTGAAATTAACAGCAATTTTTAAAAGAATATTGAATTAAAAACAAAAACAAAAATGCGAAACTATGCCAAAGTTATAAAAAAAAAAAAAAAAAAAGTATGCTCAATCAAATTAATGCTGAAAAAAGAAAAATCCCACCAAACCCCAAATTTTGGAACATCCAAAGTTTCCCTTGCTCTGGTGAATGCATCTGCCCAGACTCCTGACTGAAGACTTTAAGGAGGGGGGGACCATGTTAGGAAAAGGCTGTATTTGATGAGATTAAAGTATTATGTCCACAGGTCACTGTTACAAGCTCTTGAATCTGTTGAGATGTTTACTGAACGTGTGTTTGGCTGATCTGTGAGGCTGGCTTGGCTTACGTGGGTCATTTAAACAGAGCTCACTCTGGAGTGATAAAGTAAATACACCAAGACTATCAGGGCTGATCAAGAAGACCCAAAGGGCAAATAAAGAGGATTCTGCTGGTGGTGAGAGTAACAATATGCCGTGATCACTGGAGCAGAAAGAAGAACCTTTGGCCACTGGGATCATCTGTGGGCGGCTGGATCTACATAATATGCTTGCAAGAGGGCAGGAAGGATGTTAGTTCTTACCTGGTAATGTGTTGTTGTGTATAAACAAACAGTGTGCTGTAAATACATTTTTAAGGCCCCATGATATTACTTTTTTTTTTACAAATTCTTTTTCTCTTCCCAGATTGGTTGTTTTTAATAATTTTTGTTGTTATTACCTGCAGAAGATATTCTACTTTATACATTTTCTCATGTAAAACAGTAAAACGCTTGTGAAGTTGCTCTCGGATCAGCTCTAGAGATAAAGTTCATGTCAGCATATTGCTTTAGTATGTGTGTAGTAACTAAAACCGCAGAACAGACTTCACACATTCTTACTTTTAGGTTAGTGTTTCATTCATAAAAAATGGCCAAATTACATGACATTGATCTTTGTATTACTCATTCTGTTTTAATTGTTGTATTTAATGATTCTGTAAACATTTTCTGCATTAAAAAAACAAAAACATATGGTCTATTTTACCTCAGTAATGGGACCTATTTCTAAGAGAAACAACATTCAAGTGTACAGTGGGTGACACTTCAAAAGGACCATTACTGCTGCGTGTGGTGCCACTGCGACATTGAGGGATTAAGAACGTGTGTTTAGGTGTAACAGCAGTTTGTGACTATGCCACCAGGGGGCACAAAGGGACAGGATGCGAACGGACAGAAATATACAGTAGCTGTAAATACCCTGCTACTTGTAAATAAAGATGAAATAACAAAACTAAGCATTATAATACCTTCATTAATCATTAAAGACTTGTTTACAATGATAATAAAGCTTGTTAACTTGTTAAGTGCAATGAGGATTTATTTTGCAAAGTAAAATTAAAGAAACAAATGACAACTAAAATGAAAGTACAAACATAAACAAAACATATAACGAAACTAGATGTAAAATATGAGTTGAAGAATTTCTCCAAAAAAAAAAAAAAAGTTTAAAATCTGGTGTATATAAAATGTGTATTATCATTTTTATATACATTTTATTTTATTACATATACATATATTTATTTACTACTTTTATTCAGTAAGAACCAATTAAACAGATTAAAAGTGACAGCATCGTGAAAAAACATTAACAAAAACAACAGAATGCTTTGTTTCTTTTAAAATTTCTTTTTATCAAAGAACCCTTAAAAATATGCCATGGTTTCCACAAAAATATTAAATGGTTTTCAACAATGAAATAATATTAAGAGCTGATTTGATCGATACAAATAAATGCCTGAAATGATTTCTAAATGATCATGTGACACTAAAACTTTCAAAACGGCTCCTGAAAAATTTAAATTAATCATATTAAATTTATTTTAACCTATAATAAAATAGCAATTGTTTAGAATAGTCCTAATATGTTAGTATTTACTGTAGAAAGAAATGCCACCTTCTTTCTAATTTACTTAATTTAATACTTAAATCCTTACTAATCCCACACTTTTGACCATAAAAAGTTTCAATTCAATTACATCATTACCAATGCTTCATTGAAGTGTGCTGTCTCTTTTCATACATGTGTGATTGTTTGTTGAATTGTGAATACTTCTGTTCATGATTCGCATTTCACGTTGACCATATAGTTGACATATTCGAGAAATCATTGTGTATTTGCATGAATCTACATATGAATGTTTTATCATGCATGTGTTGTGCATGTGTTGACAATAGTAGGTTTCTTGTTGCTGTAGTGTTTGTAACTGCGTCTGATTCAGGTTGGGGAGGGCGGAGCATCCAGCTCCACTGCTAACAAGGGGATTCAGACTCATTGAGGCCCCACTGATGCCGCGCCATCCCTTTGAAGGGATTATTAACACATTTTGATTACTGTGGTCCAGTTGTCACAGAAAATATAACCTCCATCAGAGTATGAAACAGACAGCCTTTCTGCCCTCTTTTTTCATCTCGTACCCGCTCTCAGCCCAGCCTGGCCTACTCAAAGCAATTCACTAATTACCACAGCAGCCATCTTAAAAACACACTAATGCTGTATTAGCTTGATGGAGAAATTAGTTAGACCCTCTTGTGTCTCCTTCACGAAAATGCCACGGTTCTTTTCACACACAGGATCAAATCGATGAGTGTTCTCTGACCGTCACACAAAGAGATGGAAATAATTATTCCTATTTGTCATTTTTAATAGTCATTTTTTAAAACTAATCTAAAGTAATGCAGGGATGTTTTTATTATACATGAATATTATGATAGTTGGACTCGTTGGACTTGTGTTAGAATTGACTCAGCAAGCTAAAGATTTCAAATAAGTTGATTGCACACACTTCACATACCTAAGATGATAACACAAGTTAAATTCAAATGGATCCATAAAACAATTCAAGATGACTCCTTAAAATGACTCTGCTAGACTTTTAATTACATCATAAAATGATTGACCAAGTTGACTTATCAAAATGACTCTCTATAAGATGACTCCATTATAAGAAGACTCATGCAGATGACTCAGCAGAATGACACCAAAAGCTTCAAACTGCTCCGGCAAAAGAACTCCAAGCTCACTTATACTGCATAAAATGACATGTAAGAAGACTCACCTGGATGACGTATCAAAATGACTGCCTAAGGTGAATCAACAAACTTCAAATGACTCCATGTAAGACCCACCAAGTTCACTTATCAAAGTGACTCCCCAAGATGACTCCACAAGCATCAAAATACTCCACAGGATGACTAAAACTCAAAGATGTCTCATCACAATGATTCCCTAAGAGGATTCCACATACTTCAAATGACTCTATACAAGAGTCAAAATAACTCCTTAAGATGTCTCTACAAGTTTTACGGGTCCAAGAACAAAATTATCCATTAAAGATCACTAAAGCTGACTTGGCTCTCTATGATACTAAATCCACAATCCTCAAGAAACTCTACAACAGAATGACTATACATAAGTTGATTTACCAGGCTAACTCATCAAAAGGACTCCCTAAGATGAATCCTCAA
This sequence comes from Danio kyathit, assembly GCA_903798195.1. Lineage (NCBI taxonomy): Eukaryota > Metazoa > Chordata > Actinopteri > Cypriniformes > Danionidae > Danio > Danio kyathit. The sequence goes on from LR812530.1 coordinate 35,149,069, forward strand.
ACTTCAGAGTCAGACAACTCCATATAAGAAGACTCATCTAAATGACTCATTGAAAAGACTCCACAAGCTCCAAATGAATATGAGATGACTCAATATAAGATGACTTTCTATCTTTACCTTTCAAAATGACTCCCTAAGATGACTCTAAAACTTTAAGCGACTCCATTGGTTGACTCCATATAAAATGACTCTCCAAGATCTCTCCACATGCACATGCAATGCTTTAATGAAATCAATCCCTAAAATGACTTCTCAAGCTTTAAATGTTCCCACAAGATAACCTAATGTAAAATGATTCCCTAACGTGATTCCACAACCTTATACTGACTCAATATGATAATCCTTGTTAGACAACTCCTTATAATCATCAAAATAACTCAAGTTAGTCGGTGCCAATAGCCTAGTGGTTAGTGCGTCAACACATAGCACCAAGGTGCTCACGGCGACCCGACTTCGATTCCCGGCTTGAGGTCCTTTGCTGATCCTTCCCTTATCTCTGCTCCCCACACTTTCCTGTCTGCAAAATCTCCACTGTCCTATCCCAATAAAGGTGAAAACCCCTAAAAAATAATTATATATATAAAAATAAATAAATAAATAACTCAAGTTGAACCAATAGGCACAACCCCAAATGGCACATTAACCCCTTGCATCCTCACGGTTAGGGCATAAGGCTATTTTGAGTGCCAGGTAGAAGTCTGCCTGGAGCTTGCCTCAGTGCCAGGTCAGTAGATATGTACATTGAGGGCACATTGTGGTCACAAAAAGGGCACACCTTCCTGAAAGCTAATATGATTAATAGAGCAGCCAACAATCTTGTGAGCTTAAGAGATACCCTTAGTACCATTGAGCCATTGAAGTGTGCCAATCGGAAAAGGTGGTGTGCAAATCAAAACAACCAACTGTGTTGTTGTCTTTCAATGCCCGCATATGGACCAAAAAGCTGCCCGTAAACACACCAAATGGACAGCAGCCGACTGAAACAAGGGTCACATTCTGTGCTTGCATGAAAGAATGTGACTTTTCGCAATGGCAAGGGATTGTCACTAATTGTCACTCACTACAGAGGAATTTGCACATGAAAAACAATGTCTGATAATCTAATAATCCATATCACTTGCAAATATTTAAGAAATGTCTTGAAATTAGAGCTGGCTTCTTTGTATTACCTCTTGACATAAATACAAAGTAACTAGTTACTGTAATTGGATTACATTTCCGCAGAAAAAGTAAAGGATTACTTTTTATTACCAGGTAATTTAATTACAGTTACTTATAATGTATTGTATAAATACTGTACATAAAATCAAAAGTTCTGGATCGATCAAGAGAAGCAGAATAATCGATCTATCAAGTAGATTGAACATGCTTGAGAAACAATGAACTGAGTCAGAAATATATGTCAACACATGGTATGTATGAAATATTGTGTCGTTGCTTTGAAATGTTTTGTGTTTTGATACATATAATGTTTATAATTCTTATAGTGTTTTTAATAAAGCTAAAATGCCCTGGTTAGCTCTGATTTTAGTTGTCATCTAGTTTAATTTTTATTGTTTAAGTGGCATTGAGAATTGTATGTAGTGCATTTATGCGCTGAAATTTAAGTTGTGTTGAGTCAAGTAATTTGATAACTTATTGAGTAACTGTTACCTTTCAGATACACTAATTTAAAATGCAATTCAAATACAATTTTAATGATGTAATTAGATAATTAATTACTTTTTTGAAGTAATTTACCCAACACTGCATGAATCATTTGCTTGGTTTCGTAGCTTCAGTTTGTGTTCTCGCTCTCAGATTCATTGTTGGTTAACAAACCAGAATAATATCTTTCTCCAATGGCTGACGTCGATTCTACATGCTGAATTGGGTCATCTTGCTCTGATTTTAACCCAATGAGAGACGACATGTGGAACAAACCAATTAAACTAGTCTAACAGTTGATGACCAACTACCTGACACTGTTTAAAGAGTTGACGATCTGCCTTAAAGGCTGATTTATCCTTCTGCCTCAAGCATACATGTATGGTCCGAAGCAGCCTTAGTGCATTCGCATAGCCCTCGCCGTGGCTGACGCTGACGCACACCTCTCGAAAAATGAAACAACACGTTGCAACGACGCATATCACAAGTTTTGTGATTGGTCGACTTGGTGGCTGTGACGAGTGTGGGTGGTGCTGAGAGCCGCGAGCCCGAGGGAGAGAGTGTTTACAAGTGTCGAGTCCCATGAAGGAGCTCCAGATGGAGACTTTTGTTTTGTGTTTACCTTATGATTAATGTTATTGCACATCTGCCGGCTCCCGCCTCTGAATAAGCGAGTTTTAGCCATTTGTACATTAAAGTAGCGTTCAGAAAAAAACAAAACACCCTTCGTGGGGTGGACACAGAGGAACATAAAAACCTACTGCCAGCTAGCGTTTTGGAAGTGTTATTGCAGAGCAACACAAACAGCATGCAGAAGTATAAATGCACGGCTATGCGCAAAGCATGCGGTGTGGGTCACAAAGAACACTCGACTCAGAAGTATAAATCAGCCTTAAGACTACTCTATATAAGATAACTAATCAAAATGACTCCCCAAAAATGATTCATTCGCATAAATATTCAAAACAACTACACAAGTTTTAAATGCGCATGATATAAATCCATAAGATGACTTGGCTGACCAAAAGACTCCCATCAGGTTCAAAAGTCTCTATATAATTCCATCTTTTTCCACAAGCTTGATACAGGTTCATAAAGTGAGTACAAGGGCTCCAAAGTCTTCATAAGAATGTTCTGTGACTTCACATGAACCCAAGAGGGTGCTTAGTAAATTGAGCAATGGTACTCTATCCCAGTAGCAGGAACAGCATGAACAGAATCATTACATAGCTGTTGGGCTGCACAAGTAATCAACAGACCAACGAGCCCCGGTATGCCACTTTAAATTTGGATCACTTACGGTTAACTCAGAGACTGAAAGCCTGGTGATATTTCCAGGCAGAAGACAAGTCAGCTGTTTGATACCTTTCACATAACAGAGAAGCAAAAATATGCTTTAGCATGCCGCTGCAATTTACAAAAGTAAAAACAGATGGTATGCTTATGTATCAATGCACCATCTTTTCATGTGGCATCCTTTAAAGACATCTTCCTAATCAAACGGCGTTATGAGAACACAACACCTGCTAGACTTCATTTTAACAATGATCTTAATAACAATAAGAGCAAAGTGACTAATCTGAATGCACTGATATAAGAGCTGCGCGTGTTAACTAAATATCTGTTTGTGAAACATATCCTCGTAAACATGAGAGGATGTGAGGAAAAACAGAGTGTGTGAAGTGTGCAGATGATCTGTGGCTGGATAAGTAGCTCAAATCAAAGGGCAGGATGGGCCGGAGTTAAGTAGGACAGGGCAGGACCGCTGGGAGGGAGGAAGTTAAAGGAGGGCGAGCGAGATCCAGACACACTGGGACAGAGGAAGAGAGTCGGGCATAACGTGGTGATCAGGTGCGAGTTCAGAAGAGGCAGCTTCTGTTCACCGTAGTCCTCCAGGACAGACAGGGCCCAGACGGACAGAGCGGTGTTTGGCCCAAATAAATCCAGGTGGCCCAGGATGCTACAGCCACTCCAGATTTCAAATATCATCGTTTTATTCTCTCATATTTTTTTTTGTTAAGATTTATCTTTTTTAGTGGCACAGAGTATTGTTGCGTGTGGTGAACATTCTGAAATACTATTTATGGTACAACACATAACACTTAATTTGTCTATCATTTGGCTGTCTTGAGACTTCTTTCCTGACTATTTTCATCTGACTGAGTTGATCATGAAAGAAAGCTGGCAATCTCTGGCAGGCTGAAGGCTTGGGATTGCATTTTTTTTCGTGTGTAATCGAAATGAGTATGCAGCAGCAGATGGCATTGGGTGTTTCGTGTGAGATTTTTCAGAAATCACCTCACCATGGTCAATGCGGTTATGCATGGCAACTCAACCTTATGGGTTTGTTGATGAAAACAAGTAAGCTGAACACTGGAGAAAAAAAAAATCTATAGTATGAAAACAACCTTAAAATGCCAGCAAATAAAACTCTCTGTATATGATGTTTAATGCAAGTTAACATCATCTTTCTCTTGCCTTAACTCATTAAAATACTTGGTCTCTTTCATTTGTTTATATTTAAAATGCATTACTTGTATATTTATCTTTTACCTTCTGTCTTTTTGTACAGTAAGTGGTCAGCTTTTGTTGTGCATATTTGTGCTTTGTAGGCAAATAAATTGAATGAATGAATGAATGAATGAATGAATGAATGAATGAATATACCTACATTAAAAAATGATATAATACTGATATAAAGAAAATTCTATAATAATATTAATAAATATAAAGAAGCGTTTATATCTGCATAGATTTTTTTTAAATTATATTTACAATTTATTTTATAATTATATTTAATCATCGGGCAAACAACAGAAGCAATTAAAGCAACAAATCAATGGTAAATTTTATACCAAATGATATAGCAATAATTAATAATCAGTTAGCATTAAGTAACTGAAAATATACATATTTCATTAAATGTTTCAAATAAATTATGTTCAATAAATTAGAACGCTGAAATGCAAGTTTCCTATGCCTCCAGTTATACTACTTACATAAAATATAACAATCACTCATTTTAACCTCCAATTTTCCCTTATGCTTCACTTAGATACAATTATAAACAGAATTCTACAATTTAATTCAAGTTAAATACAGCTTTCTATACAAGCTAGGGCTGCATAATATATTGTTTCAGCATCTATATTGCAATGTGTGCATCTACAAGTCACATCGCAGAGTTAAGCAATGCCCTGTCTGAATTATATTTGACCAGGAGCTACAAAATTGTATTTAATTGCTGTATTTATATAGAATTTATATGATTTATACAAAAAAACATTTCTTACTTAGAATTTTTGTCTTGTTTCTAATCCAAATATCTACTTTTCAAAGCAAAAACAAGATTATTTCACTTACCTTACAGGCAGGTAATTTCCTTAAAACAAGCACAAAAAAAAACCTCTTCATTTTCACTCATTTCTTCTGACGGTGAAAACTAAACAATATTTTTACTTGGTCTATGAAATATTTGGATATTTGGACTAGAAATGAGACAAAACAAGGTAATAAAAGCATTTTTTACATTATGATTATTCAGTTTCTGTACCTGAATACTGTTGGACTTTCCAGACAACTATCAAATATATCTGTCTTAAATATATATTAATAATTTCATAAAGCAATTTAAATAACGCACAAACGTTAAGAACTAATTTTTCAGCTTCTTTAAAACATACATACGTATACATACACTTATCCGACGCAAATCGATTAACTTAACGTGATTGTTTTTTCAAATTTAAGTGAACTGAACATAAAACAATTAAGTTGTCCCCCCAAAATTAAAAGTTGCTGATTCGACTCATTTTAAATAAGTAGATTGAAAAAACAGCAAAAATCGAGTGTCGAGTGTACACAACACACTTCATCTACTTTTTTTTAGATCAACATAAGTTCAACACCAACTCAAAAGCTTTTAAATAATAATTTTGAAGTTAACGCAGTAGTCTACATCTATCAATCTACATAAAAAAAACATATAAGATTTTCCTTGATCCTATTTTGCAATTTAATTATGACCTGAAGTGAAATCGCCAAAACACTTAAGCCCAATACCATAAGACAATTCTTTAGCTTACAGGCAAACACTCAAATCAACCTCATCTTTATTTTATCCTATTCTAAAGAACTCAGATCAAATGTGGACACAGTGAATAACGGAGAAAAAAAAAAATAATACAAACGAATGTGAAACTTTTCATCGAGCAATAGCATCATGTTCAATTCAAACAGACTTCATAGGTGAGGTGACAAATCTAGTCTGGTCCCCTTTTTTAAGGAGGGAATAATAATAGCTGAAATATCATGCTGCTGATGTTCAGTATCGCCCCTACATACAGATCTGAAAATACTGATGCTCTCAGCAGGGATTCAGCAGTGCACACAAACACACTCCCTCTCAAACACGCACATAAAAAAACACTGTGCTAAATAAATAAAACTCAAATGAGCTCCTAGAGTTGCGAGCAAAGCTTATCTTTTCAGGAACTTTCAGCACCAGGAGAAACATCCAAAGACTGGAGCAGAGAGAGAGAGGCGAGCGGTGGAGGCCTCTTGTGCCCCAGTGTGGAGACTATTCTCTGAAAAGGTCTCTTTTTTTTTTTAACGGTGGCTCAAGGGCGCAGCCTATCTGCCAATCTGTAGACTGCAGGAGTCTCTCTATATTTAATACAAGGTAGATTCATTTATGGGAGTCAAACTGCCATGGCCAAGCAAAAGTAAAAGAAGATGCATTTTGACGTGCAATGTAAATACAAATATTTGAAAATATAAAAGTTTGTAAGTTTCATTTGTACATTCGATCTGAGTGCAATACATTTACTTAAAAAAATACACAAAATTATTATAAACTTACATAAAATACATATTGTATAGGCTAGTAACTACTCTTTAAAACCTAGAAAATTAGACAAAATTAAACAAATATATTTTACTCACACTAAACTTAACAGATACAGCTAATAATAAAATAATGAGTTTTATTAAAGATTTAATTTTAACTTTGAAAGTAAACTTCTGCTGTACATGTATTATCTAATGGAATTATTGCATTATGAGGTGCAATATAAATCTATGCACTTTCAAGATATAAAAAGTACAGTAAGACTTTTTGTACAGTATTTCTTCAACTCAAATTACACTTATCAATAAAAGACATGCAAGATCAGCAATTATATTACATTATATAAATAGTTGAACTACTTTAATGCAAGTTTTCTCTTTTGAAACTGAAATTTAATTGTAATTTAAGTACGTTTCAGTTGTATATTTGTGTAATTATAATTTTATATTATTACTTTGTACATTCAAATAAACTAAGCCAACTGTATAGAAGTTTTTGAAATGGTTTAAGTTCACTTAAAGTGATATCCCACACAAAAAATTAATAAATATTCAGTCATTTTTTACTAACAAAAGAAGACATTTTTGAAGAATATAAGAAATCAGCAACTTACTTCCATAGTAATTCTTTTTTAGCTTTTTCATAGCTTTCTACACTGTAAAAAATGCTGGGTTCCACAATTTATTCAAGTTGTCCCAACACAAATTAAGTTAACGTAACAAATTTAAGTGGTCTGAACATAAAACAATTAAGTTGTCCCATAAAAATCTCAATAATGTTGTTGTTTCAGCTCATTATAAATAATTAGTTTGAACAATCATTTTTTTGGAGTGCAAATTCTTCAAAAACTCACATTTTCTGTCTTTTATGTTCGATAGGAGAATAAAAAAGAAACTCATAAATATTTGCAACCACTCGATGGTGAATAAATGGTGAGTACGCTTTCAATTTTAGGTCAACTATCCCTTTAACCTGTTGGCTTCTGCAATATAAACAAAACCCAGGAAGTCAACATGATCACCCCTTAAAATGCATCCGCTTCGATAACAGTCATGCAAACTATTATTAAATATGTCACGACGACGACAGCAGACACAAAACAGGGTACATCCGAATGCCCCCCGCCCTGTCGTATTTGCCCGACTCCCTCCCCAGACAAAAGTGAAGCTGTCCCACTGACTGACAGATGGAGCCCCCAGCTGACAGATCGGCCGATGTGTTTCATGTTCAGTGGGCGTCCTGAGCCGGCGGCCGCACCGGTCCGGGACGCGGCCTGCAGAGGAGGAAGCCACTTTGAGGGACGGTGAAACACAAGCAGCCACGGAGGGACAGACGGACAGCACTAATGATGAGTGGAGTTTTTTATATGTTGGGTGGTCAGTGTTGAGATGCGTCACACGTTAAGCCATATTTAATCTGAAAACAAATAAGATTATCTGTGCTGGGTTAACTATTCATAACAAAGCAGGGCCGGCAGCTGTTCAAATTTACCATGAGGATGAAGGCAGTGTTGTTAAGAGATATTAAGTCGTTAATGAAAAGTAAGACTGACTGTTTTAAGAATGAATGATGAAGTCTGAAGTGACAGGAAAATACAATGGTGAGAAGTAATTGATATTTGGTTTGGTCACTGTTGAAAAATAAAAATGAATATGACAATAACAATAACAATAAGAATGAATCATTATAGACATAAGGTAAACAAATTAAATAAAATAAACCAAAAAAATCAATGAATAAATAAATAAATAAACCAAAATGTTGCAAATGTTAATAACTAATAACTATATTACTAATAATAACTATTACTAATAACTAGGCCCGCATGGAATCTGCAGATTTCCGCAGATTTTTAGTCTATCATTGAGTCTTTATTTACTTGTGCAAATGTGTGTGTAAATATATATTTGTTCAGTTTTTTTATTAATTTCAGTAAGATTATTGACTAATATGAAAATGTTCATATAATTTATTTACAATACAGTGTGTAAAGTAATATTTTCTGTCTCTTAGTAGATGTATTATATGTGAAACTTGCTTTGTTTACCAAATAAGTGGATCTAATCGAATTGCATAGTAAACATTAAATAAAAGGTTAAAAAGGTAATATTTTTTAAATATAATACGTTTTTAGTTACGATACTCCCAAAAATCATTCCACATAAATTTGCAGATTTTTTTACAAAATTTTGTGCAGAAATGGCAAAAAAATTTGCAGATTCTGTCTGGCCCTACTAATAACTAATAATAAATAATAACTGTGATAACTAACGTTTTAATTGCTGAAGAAACAAATATGACAATTACAATATTTTTTTAATGAAACCATAAAACCTTATTTTATCTTTGATGTAATATTAACGTAATAAAAACAAAAATCAAACAGTATTATAAACAAATTTGCAACAATGTGTTTTGTATTGATTACAGTTCACTAAAATAAAACGACTATGACAATTATGCTAATAAATTACACGTTGAATTTATATAATAAACCTTGTTTTAATTATTATTTTATTATTTTAGATGTTAAATGTAAAACAAACAAGTCATATATATATATATATATATATACTTGTTTGTTTTACATTTAACTTCTAATATAATAATTAAATAAAATGAAATAAACTTTCTTTTAATTATTATTATCCTTACAATTATTGTATTAATTTAAAAAAATATCATTTTTAAAATCCAAACTTTAAACCTGAAATCACTTCAATTAAACCTAATTGCATAGTAAAAGCAGAAAAAAAATGTTTTATTATTTATAAACTGTAGTATAATAAAAAAAAACTCTAATGTGAGCTTTTGATTTGATAGTCACTTTATTATTGCCATTTCTGCATCTAAACAAAACTTACATATTAATAATTTATTAAAACATATTGTCACTAGAATAAAAACTATGACTAAAATGCAGACATTTTGTAAACAAATTTCATCAGGGAAGAATATTTTTTCCACAAAAGCAGCACAAGATTTTCATAACAAGGCAGTTCTTGGGAGCAGGACGCTTTCCATAAATACATCAAGCACAAACAACACTGTAAGCACTGCAAGTGAAGCCTAAACCGCTGGCCCTCTGTACTCGCTCTCCGCCTGTGTTTTCACAGCTCAGTCTGACTAGTTTTCCTCTCTTAATCTCAACCACCCAACTCTCAGCGACTCCTTAGTGAATTACGCCGGCTTTTCAAGCGCCATCAATCTGCTGTCATCAGTGTGTCACTCCCATCACACAATTACCGTTTATGATCCTCATTCGGCAGTGACAAGGTACTGCCACTCTCTCTTCCCCCCTCTCCACTTTTCCTTTTACTTCATTTCACTTTTTCTCTCTGCTTTTTGATATCGCGGCGCCTCAGATGTGCCAGCTCTTTAAAGCGGCCCGATGAGGAAGCGCCCATGGGGGTCCTGGGTATTCGCTTTTGTCTTCCATTTCCTTCCAAAACAGTTTTATTTAACGCCATCCAGCTCGAGTGCCCTCTTTTGCTCTCTCTCCGTCAAGCAAAGGTCAATGAAAGACTGTTTGTGCATGGCTGATATAAATAGACGCATATGATCTGAAATTAAAATGCATTTTTGTGTATGTGTGTGTGTGTGTGTGTGTGTCCCTCTCTCTATGCCTTTGAAAACAAGATAGTTCAAAAAGATTCAGCAGCAATAATGATGCAAACAAACCATGAGGGAAAAAAGAAGAATAACAAATAAAAATAATAAAATAATCATTTGTTATTGTAAATTTAAGTACCAGAGCAATAATTATGAAGAAAATGTGCTTAATATTTTAACAATAATGTTTTTTACATGTAATTTAAATGCATATATTAAGCATATTTACATAATAATAATTATTCTAATAAAAGGTTGTATTAGTTAATGGTAATTACTGTATTTAACATGAACAAACAATGAACAATGCACTTATTATAGTATTTATTCATCTTTGTTAACATTAGATAATGAAAATAAAGTTGATTATTGTTAGTTCATGTTAACTAATGTTAGCAAGAATAAATTAGAATTTTAATAATGCATTAGTAAGTGCTGAACTATGCATTAATAAATGCTGTACACTTATTGTTCATTATTAGCTTATGTGGTAAATATATTAACTAATGAAATCTTATTGTAAAGTGTTACAAAATATACTAATAACAATAAAATAATAATTTTTTATTGTGAATTTAAGTACCAGAGCAATAATTATGAAGAATGCATGCTTAATATTTTAACAATAATGATTTTGCATGTAATGTATATATATATATATATATATATATATATATATATATATATATATATATATATATATATATATATATATATATATATATATATATATATATACACATAATAATACTAATACTCACATAATAATAATAATAATAATAATAATAATAATAGGGTAACATTTTACAATAAGGTTGTATTAATTAATGGTGAATAATGTATTTACTAACATAAACTAATAATAAACAATGCACTTATTACAGTATTTATTCATCTTTCTTAACATTAGATAATGAAAATAAAGTGTATTATTGTTAGTTCATGTAAACTCAGTGCATTAACTAATGTTAGCAAGAATAAATTAGAATTTTAATAATGCATTAGTAAATATTGAACTATGATTATTTAATAAATGCTGTACACTTATACATTATTAGCTGATGTAAATATATTAACTAATGAAACCTTATTGTAAAGTGCAACAAATAACACTAAAACAAAAACATAATACTACTACTAATACTACTAGTACTAATAATAAAAATAATAAAAAATAATACAATAAAAATGTGTATATTATTTTTTTTTAAGAATTAAGAACACTTATTTGTTAATATAAATATAAACTGATTCATGAATTTGCATTTAAAAACAAATATGATAATAAGTAAAATGTGTAATATTGTTACATGTAATGTAAACTGTTACCATAACACATTATTTGTGTTGTGACTTGGAATTAATTCATATTCCTCAGGGTTTACAATGACAAAAGCATTTATTATAATACATAGTGTGTATTTTACTCTTTTCTGGCCTTCGATCCTACAAACTTCAGCATTTCAGACAAAAATTCAGCTCGTCTTATACTTTAGTTTGAACTCAGTCCTGAGGATACCGGAGATTTTGATGTATCTTGCTGGTGGCAAGAGCTGCTGAAGAGGCTTATTCATAAGATGCAAGTGGGAAGCTTACCTCTCATTCTGTCACTCAATAGTTTATCTAGAAAAATGGATCTGCTCCCCATCACCCCAATGGAGGGAGAAAAAAAAACTCTCTCAAAAAAAAATGTGGCAACTCAACAGTAAATAATCGCACTTAACATGAACAAATATCGCAACACAGATTGGAAAATATCAACAAGTCGACACCTGCACTCTCTGTCCACAGATAGTCAAGTTTGTTGGTTCAGCTCTCGCGTTAAGAGCCTGTTTGCTGGCTTTGCCATTGTGAAAGTTTGGCCCTTTGTCTAGAAATCAGTGAGTGCACCTCGGTTACCGCAATTCAAGCGTAAACACTTTTGTGTGTCTCCATATAATACTGTTGCACACAGACCCCAAAATCCTTGGAACAGCTGAGTCCTTCTATGTCAAAGATAATGGCGATTTATTGCAATGTGAGGCGCTTTTTTCTTTTTTTTTCAGCAATGGTCCCCCCCACCCCACCAAAAACCCTCCTCCTCCTTCGCTCAAACCGATTAAAATTAAGCCGTAAACATGTGAGGACAGAATTAGCACATTTAGCGAGCCTCCTCTCCCACATCCCATTTTCGCTCCGGAGCGGCTGATCCCTGCAGCCGAACGCGGGTGCAATTTTAATGACGGGGACCGTTTTTGAAGTCCAGATGAAAAAAGCAGCGCTTGGCGTTTGTGGCGGCGCTAGATACGGCGAGGCCGGGTTCGGCGTGATTGGGGGGGAGCGACACAAACTCGGACTCTGGGCTCTTCGATAGTATCGGTGTCATTTTCCTCTCCACGATAAGACGCCTTGCTGACAAGGCCCGATTAGGAGAGAAAAAAAAATCATTATTACATCGCCTTTCATCCGCCGGGGGGTTTCACGATAAACAGCTCACCCGTAGGTAGATTTACAGAGTGGAAAAACCTTATATTGCGCTCACGCACACACACCATCACTTATATACACATTTCTTTCAGTCAATGAGATTTACATTCTGTATTCATATTTGAAAAAAGCTGTACGTTCAAACTTCTAAAAAAGCAGGCCTAAAAAAGCATGCATTTTCCATGAGAAAATGCCCTCATTACAACACAAAAACCCACCATTGTCTTTAGAAAATCCACTCGAGTTAAGTTCTCCTTTCTGCATATCTGCAAACTCTGCAAGCTATTGAAATATTTAACTCTTGTGGCTCTGCTCCGTGAATCAAACAATTATCAAATGACGGCATATTCTTTTTGAAACACAATACGGCATTCAGATTTCAGCAAACTACAAAAACCCAAGTTATTTGGTATGCTATACCTCGAGGAAATCCACTTCACCAAATTGTCCTCATTAAAGAGAGAACAGTGGCAATGTGCTGAAACTTTAAACACCACTATACAATGAAGGAAATCGACTGGAACAGAAATAAATAATAAAAGGCAATGAAACAATTAATTACAGAGGAGCTGCTGCGTGTACGGCAAATTGAACGTAGTTTGATAAAAACACATATATTTCACATTTTAATTAGAATGAAACTGCTTTAATGGATTAATTATTATTATTGTTATTATTATTGCTGGTATTCTTCATATTATATAACTGTTGTTGTCAATATCCAAATGAAATTAATACGGTAACACTTTACAATAAGGTTGTATTAGTTAATGGTAAATAATTTATATAACAATAATGTAACATGAACAAATAACGAACGATGCACTTATTACAGTAATTATTCATCTTAGTTACATTAGATAATGGAAATAAAGTTGTTCATTGTTAGTTCTGCTTTAATGCAAAGAAAGCTTTAATAATATCATAAAGAAATTACGTAAAATATTAACAATAGCAATTTACTGAACGCATTCAATTTCGTTTGTACATTTTACTTCATTTGTCTAACTGTATTTAGCACAAATGAGCTTAAAATGAATTATTTTTAATATAATTGTTGTTGTTATTGAACTTTATGACATATACATGCTAAATAGATTATTTTAGTTTGAGAGATTATTGAAAATATTTAACAGTAATAATACTTTTTAAATGGCAATTTTAATTCATTTACTATTATTATATATTTTTACAAAACTTTAAATTGTAACATTACATTCTTTTTAGAGATTATTGAAAATTATTTAAAACACAAACAATTCATTAAATAAATAACTCCTTAAATAACAGCTACAATTTATTTTCAAAAATCAGATTAAACATTTGTTGCTGTTCAAATTAATATAAAACTAAATGTAATTATTATTTTCAAAATTATATTGAAATATAAAAGTAATGATGATGATAATAATACTTATTATTATTATTATTATTATTATTATTATTATTATTATTATCATTATTATTTCAATCTTCATGGGAAGAAATGCCATGTCAAAGGCCAAATACACGACTGTTAAGATAAAATATATATAAATTTGTTCAAAGAGCCTTATTGCTTTTACTTAATGGTTGAAAACAACCAGAAAATGTGAGAAATGCAGAGAAATGAAGAAAAGAAAAATGAATGAACGATAACATGGAGGAGAAAGAGAAAAAAAAACTAGAAGGAGTGAAACGAAAAGAAATGGAGACAATTGCGGGTCTGTTACTGGGACACTCTGACACCCATGGACTGACACAGCATGTCTTAAAGCTGCGCTCGCTCTCAAAAGAAGCCGTTTCTTCATGTTTACAAAACGCATTTATTTATTTCTGCATCCGATCATTTATATGTATCGGGGGGCAAACTCGGCTCCTCCGAAAAGCCCACAAACGACAATGACGGCGCTCCCCCTTCGGATGCTCTTTTAATACCACAGCAGAAAGAGAGAAAAAATCAAACCGCTCTCAAACAAATTGATGTACTCTTTAATACAGTCGTCACATCATCACAGGGTCCTCGCGTCGTCTGCCTTGGTGACAACTGCAGGGCTGCTTAGCTTAGCCATGGCTACTGCTTTGTTGGTCGCTTCAATGATTTATCACAAAAAAAGAGAGAAAAAAGGAAGGAGAGAGGGAGAGAGAGAAAGAAAAGAAGGGCCTCTCGATTGAGTCATTGGCACCTTTGATTGACAAGGCCTAATCAGCTTATCTGGGTGCTAATAAAGATGATGGCCTGTGGAGACACTCTCTACCTGGCTCTGCGTGAACTTTGGGCCCTGGTGAGGGCCCCGGGGGCCAGGCCCCGACCCACTCTGCTTATCTAAACACTGCTGAAATCAATCCCTAATGAGCTGGTTTCATT
>LR812530.1:35168989-35171489 GCA_903798195.1 Danio kyathit
ATTTACAGAGAGATTTTCAACACGTAATAATAGGCGCACACTAAGACAAAAGGGTATAGACCACTTAGTTTTAATTTAACTTATACGCTGATTTAAGAACGTCTAATTACGAGTTGCGTTTTCATAACAAATTGGACTGATCTTCGTGCAAATTCCAAAGGAAAAAAGGACGAAGCTCCAATCTAACACCTTTCCTTCTTTTTAATTGAGACTTCCTTTTTTTTTGCTGCACTGGCTTTGTTCTGAAGGTGTTGCCAGATCTCATTACCTCACATTTAAAACCAGGGCAAAGATTAGCATGGGAGGGATGGCTAATTGAGCTGTAATATGTTTTCAAATGCTGCTTTGGATTATCCAATATCTGTTAGTTTGAGAAGTTCAGGATGCCACCGTGAACCCCTGTTAGGCTGACTTTTCTATTTGTTGTGAGTGTAGACACTCTAAACACTCCGCGGTTTGGCTACAGCTCAGGTTGAATGTTGCAGGGGTCACAGTAAATAATGCAAGCCAAACATTTTCAAGGAAAACTTGTTCAGTCCTGTGTTCAGGTACACATGTACTCTATGAAGTCAAAGTCATAAATTTAAGATGAAAGTAAACATCATGGTCAAGTGCTAGATATATTAATATTGCAAATCATGGGAAAAATGCATATGTGCTTCAAATTATGATGAAATAATATTTAAAAATGAGAAAATATATATAAATTTAATCATTACAATATATCTAATTATTGTTACAGCTCCGGTTTGCCCCACAGTCCACAGTCCATTGGATTAACTAAATTGTCCATAGTGTATGTGTGTGAATGAGTGTGTATGGATGTTTCCCAGTACTGGATTGCAGCTGGAAGGGCATCTGCAGAGTAAAACATATGCTGGATGCAGCTCATTCCACTGTGGCGACCCCTGATGAATAAAGGGACTAAGCTGAAGGAAAATTAATGAATGAACGAATGAGTGAATGAATGAATGAATGAGTAATTATTAATAGCAAAGCTGAATTTTCAGCAACACTACTCCAGTTTTTAGTTCAGTTCAAGTCATGTGATCCTTTAGAAATCATTCTGATTGGTTGAAAATAGATTATTTAATTTGTATTATCAGTTAAATGTATATTAACAGCTGAAAATTGTGAGACATTTTTTTTTTAAATGTTTGAACAATTAAAAGAACTGTATTAATTTGAAAGTTTTGAAAATTTTAAAAGTTACAGTGTAATTTTACAAAGTACTGATATTTTTTAATGTACTTATGACAGGGTTAGGGTCAGGATTTAATTTTCGGTTACTACATGTAATTGTGCATAATTATTACTATAGCAAGTACACATAAAGTGTAACAAGCTATATTCTTTTAATATTCTTACTTGAATTACTTTACAGTCACATTTAATCTATTTCAATGCCTGCTTGCAAGAAAAAGTATCTACTGTATGCATTAAAAAAAAAAACTACTGTCCGCAAGCCTTTAAACACTACACTCTCAGAATTAAAGGTACGGTAGCTGTCACTGGGGCAGTACCTTTTCAAAAGATGCATATTTGTACCTAAACAGACCACAGTGGTACTTTAAAGGTACATATTAGTACCCAAATGCACCTTAAATGTACCAATAAGGTCCATTAAGGCACCAATATGGTCCGTTGAGGTACTAATATGGTCTCTTCAGGTACAAATATGTACCTTTTGAGAAGACACTGCCCCAGCTCCTGTACCTTTATTTCTGAGAATGCATATACGAAAATTAGTATCACCATAAAACAATAAATGGTGATTTTAAGTTTATTAGTCACAGCACATCGCCGTCAGTCATGTTTTGGGTCCACTTTAAACATTTTCGTTGTGCTCAAATGTTTTTGCAAGTGTTGTAAGAAAATGCAGCATGTTTTATTATGTTTGTGTTGTGTGAAAATGCAGAGTGTTTTTTAATGTGTATACGTTGTGATGTGTGCTGTCAAATGGATGAAGTACTTTCTTAATTTGCTGGAATTTTTTTGTAATTAAATGCGTTTTCTGCAGCACGTTAAACTCTCTCATCCATGCATAAAAAAGCAATTGCTAGAAATGCAATACAGTGGCAATCAAAAGTTTTTGCAAATTACATTTACATTAAAAAATGTATCCCTAAACCTGATAATTGTGTGGTCCAGAGTGAGTTCTGAGTACACTCTTAAAGTTACAGGTTGTATTAAGAAGGAAAGCGGTTCTTTAGATTATTTAAATGTTTATTAGACCATATAAAATGGTTTTAATAGTTCTTTGAAGAACCAAAAATGTTTGTTTTTTTTCATGGCATTGCTGCAAAAACTCTTTTGAAACCCTTACTGTGCATCTTGTGCTTCAATGGGAGAACAACCATCAATGCAAAGTTGTTTTATGATTAAAATTGCAAATGTAAAGCTCTTTCATTACTTAGAAATCATGCAGAACCTGATTCCTTTCACATCACATGCCACAATCTCCCACAATTCTAAACTTCCCTAAAACTTTTGCACTCTC
>LR812530.1:35173989-35533989 GCA_903798195.1 Danio kyathit
TATATATATATATATATATATATATATATATATATATATATTATATATATATATATATATATATATATATATATATATATACATATATATATATATATATACATATATATATATATATATATATATATATATATATATATATATATATATATATATATATGTATGTATATATATATATATATATATATATATATATATATATATATATATATATATATATATATATATATATATATATATATACATATATATATATATATATATATATATATATATATATATATATATATATATATATATATATATATATATATACACATATACACACACACACACACACACAGTGTATCATTTAGTGTATCAGCTCTTAGAGGCCGAAACTCAATTTCTTGAATCATTTGTTTTTAGTGTGTCATCGGAGTGTTATTAGTTATTAGAGTCTCTCTTTTTCAGGTCATCTGGAGACCAAAAACAACAATGCAACAACATCTCAAAAATGGTAAATTTCTAAAAAAAAGTGAAAAAACTAAATTATCTATTAAGACAACTTGGTATGTTAGATTTGTTTTCAATAATCGTTGTTTTCAACAATCCATCCATATAGCTCTACTCAAACGTTATGAGATCAAACAAACCTGAATAAAAGAAGCACCCATTTGTTTCTTGATTTATTCCTAATTAGAGCAGCAGGACAGTCAAAATAATCTCCTTGGACTATGTAGATCATTATGTAAACTATAAAAAAAATAAATAAATCAATGTTGCTTCTTGTTTAAACTAATTTAAAATGAGTTGAAAACACAATGTTTAAGGTTTTTTTTGGTGACAACTTAATTATTTTATATTTAATCCACTTAAATTTGTCAAAATTATTAACTTAATCTATTTGTGTTGGGGTTAACATGAAGGAACTGTGTGGAACCCAGCATTTTTACAGTGTATGAACAAAAGCACTGGGATGGCTATCACCTATCAAAACTAATATATTGCTACTCCATATTTGTAAGCAAATGCATTATAAGCAGGATAAACGTGTGTATACAATTTCAGATATTCAGAACAAAAATCCCTATAGATGTATTTCAACTCTCACAGACCAAAAATGGCCTAAAACCCTCAATTTTTTTTCTTGATTTATTCATTATTAGAGTCGCAAGTCTGTCAAATGTATTTCTTTTTTCATCTTACGAAGACTTCAAGTATAGGTACAGTGATGGCAACAGCACAGAGAGGGCGACTTATTGAAATCCTGAAAGAATGGTCTATCAAAATGAATTATCTTGGCACTGCGGATCTGTTTTCATTACACGTCAAGCGTGCGCATCTGTAAGGTGTAACAAAGCGCATTTAGACTGAACATATCAGACAAGATATTTAAAACAAAAAGCCCTGGATGCATATCACTCATCCTCACAGACCAAACTGACCTGAATAAAAGCAATCTCTTCATTTCTTGATTTATTCACTATTAGAGCAGCAGGACTGTCAAAATTGTCTTTCTTTTTTCAGTTTTATAGAGTTCAACAGAAGCTTCTTTTAAAGAGGGCATGATAAATATTGGTGCGTCTGCGACCGCCTCTGCACGCGCCCCTTCTCATTTGTGCCAATGCATGTATGCCTTTTTATCTGACACCTACTTTCTCTACAAAGACGTTCTTAGATACTATAAACGAGAATTTCTTTTTTGCTTTTTTTTATTCTTTCGTGAAGAACCGCACTTCAGTTGTAAGTTATTAACGTGGAACCCAGGAACAATGCGAATGCGACTCAAAAGAATTGTCTTCCCTTTCCCTCTCCTTTTTTCAATATCAAACACGAACGCTTACAATCGCAATTTTCAAAAGTTTTGATGATTCCTTATTATTTCGAATGGGGAGGGGGTGGTGGTGGTATAGTCAAAGTGAATAATGATGACAGCTATGATTCAGACTGACTATGTGATCTTCTTCACCGTTTGTTTGGGACTTGTAAGAAAAGGAATTACAAGTGTCAAACAGCTGTGAATGCGGGTGCTAAATATTTAAACATGTTTTCCAGCTGAGGAAAAGTACAGTTTTTAAAAAGCAGGCTAAGTGTGTATAAGCTGCAATGGCTTTGATTCAAATTCAGCAAAATGGGAAAAGGAGAAAAATATATATGATTTGAAAGCTACACATTCTGAGGTTAGAAAAAAGAGGGGGGTTGTTGAACCCATTGAAAATATCTTCTGACCCAAGGCTGGAAATAAAATAAAAAAACTATATTCCCATTTTGTTTGGTCATGTGGGGGGGGGGGGGGGGGGGGATACACAAGTCAAGGTAGGTTGGCGAAAACGACTGTAAGGGGCTGTAAATTATAAATATAGGACGGTGGTGCTGCTCGACAAATGGGATTACTCAGCAATAGGAAGTGAAGAAACCTAAACAATATACTGATACACAAAGACAAGACTCTCCAAACTAGGAGCACTACTGAATTTCTTGTCATATATGAGCTATGAGGATCTTCCAGCATGAGTTGTATTGTTTACTTCAACATTTCTGGTGTAGCTTTGAGATGGGGAAGAGTAAAGATTAAAAAAAGATCAGATTTGTATTACTACTGGAATTTACGTTGTTTTTGTGCAGTACATAACAGGATAACATATTTACATTAGCAATGAATTAATAAAATGATGCAAGTGTTGTTTTATTTTGGCGAGATGACAGAAGGGAAGATAAGGTTTCTCGTTTCTCTCTATAAACACTTAATGCGTCTTTACAATTTCTTCGAGATAGAAAAGATCAGAAATTTGCATTGTAAATACGGTTATCTTTAAAGATAAGCAATCACTTGCTAAACATCTTTACAAAGGCAGGCAGAAGCATGATGCGGTGCTATCCAGTCCTCCACTGAGAGGAGGCTTTCTTTATGAATGAAGATCTTCAGATATTGTAGTCTGTGTGTGTGTCTGCATGTGTCTATGAATAGGGGAATCCCAAGTCCAAACAACAAAACACACACAGACAGACACACACGCACTACAGCCTAGACAGAAGATGAAGATACTAGCGGGCAAATGCACACACTAGCACATGCATATCGAGACGATGGACTGGCTTTTTGCCGTAATCCATGCATGTTCACCTTCCTAAATACAAAAAGATATTACAAATCGTCCCCTTATCTTGGATTAAAAGGAAGGCTATTGTGTTTTCAACCGCTGAATAGGGGAATGTCTGTGGGCTTCTTCCTAATGTCGCACAAAGACATCTCGGGAGTTGGCTGTAAATCCACAATTGTGTTGTAGTTAAAGCTATGTGTGCTAATAAAACACCAGCAAAAGCTGAACAAGCTATAAAAGGCTGAAACATTGTTCGTTTTATATATTGTAAATGAAAATGTATGAGTTTAAAGAAGAATATGTTGGTATATGATGTTATAGCATACTTGTAATACAGTAACAGTATAGTAATAACCTATAATAACATATATACCATTTTGGGGTCTGTGATTTTATGTTATTGAAATAAATTTCTTATGCTTGGCAAGATTGCATTTATTTAATTATAAATACAGCAAAAAAAACAGCAATGTTGTGAAATAACATTACAATTTAAAGTGACTTTTTTTTTCATTTAAATACAGTATATTAAAAAATGCAGTTTATTTCTGTGATGGCAGTGAAAGCTGCATTTTAACACTGTTCTTTAGTTATATTAAAAATCAAATATGATCATTTGCATGAGCGCAAGTAATGTTTCTTATAACAAATTTTGAGAACAGTATTTTTTTTTATTTAGATTTTAATTTTGTTTTGCATTTTAGGAGAGTCTTGAAATCTGTTTTAGCATTATAAATGTCTTTATGGTTGATTTAGATACAATTAAAATAAACTTAAAATAAAATGACTTATGTTTGTTGTTGAAAATAGTCAAATCACTTTATTATAATATTCTAACAACACTTTGCATATTTTATCCTGCAGTGTGACCATTGCGAATGATCACATTGTGATATCGATGCTGAAATGATATATTGTGCAGCGCTAATATAGATTTTAACATTTTATTCTACAAAAAAGTGACAGTTTTTAGTCGGTTTATATATATATATATATATATATATATATATATATATATACACACACACCGTGTCTTAAAAAAACTCAAGCAATAATTTATCATACTAAAATAAGACAGCTTATCGTACTACAGGAATAAGAATGACTAAATTTCATACAGGAATAACAGCGTAATCTGTGCATTAGAATAATCTTTTTGATGTGATAATGATGTAATGATGAAGGATTTATTTTTAGCTGTGTAAGGCTTAAATAAAATGGTGTTTTTGAATGAAGATAAGAGTTTGATCAAAGGTTTTTGAGAACTGAAAGGCTACAGTGCTTCACGTTTTCTTTGTAAATTTACGACTAAAAACTGGACAAAAGTTGGATTGGATTAAATCAGTTGAGGTGGAAAACAAACACATATAATATAATTTCATCTATTTGCCATCTAATTACAAAATATAATTAAAGTTGGAGGTATTTTGATGAAATTCTGACAGAATTAATTTAGCTTGGATTTTTTTATAGATATGCTATACACTACACAGCTAAAACTGCATGTCTTCATAAACACAGCTAAAGTTTATCAAATAAAATTTAATTTAAAAGAAAAATAGCAGTTTCGTCAGAAAATTACCAGTATATTTTCCACTAAATTTGTGGACATTTTATCAAAACACTTTAAGTCATATCAGAAAATTCCTTTATACATTACAGGGCTGTATATTTATTGACTTTTAGAGTGCACTAAAAACATCAAGGTTTACAAAAAACAAACTAATCAACCTCAATATTCGACTAATGCTGGTTGAATAGTCGACCATTGCGATCTATCACTAAAAGAGAATAAAAGCTTATCCAGATCCCCCCCTCTCTTTTTATCATAACAGCATGTCTCATTGCGTTTTCATATTGGGTGAATGTTTTGACAAGCTGATTAAATCTTTTAAGGTTTGGTGCGAAACAGCTTTGATTCAGTTCCTCATAGAGCAGTATGTAGAAATGAGCCTCATTTTGAGCTCAATCAAAAGAGACTTCAAAATCAGATTAGGCCCTTTTTTATTCTGTCGACGTGGGGAAATGAATGGAGGATCGGCAGGAAAAAGAGGGGACTGAAATGGGAAGGAAGAGCAGCACTTACCTCTTCACGCAACTTTATCAACTGCCACATGAAGGCACGAAATAGAGGGAGGGAGGGAGAAAAAAAAGAGAGGGAGGGAGAAAAAGAGAGTAAGAGAAAGATAGATAAAAAGCCGAGACATGGCAGGAAGCAGATCAGTCATGCGGCTGGGTACAGAATTAACCTTGACGATTTATCTGTTTGCATGTTTAGCATTTAGAAATCACAGACAAACACATTAAAAGAAGCTAAACACGAGACTCATGCCGACTTTTTTGAACAAACAAAGATCAAGTTCTTGCGCTGTCACATTAAACAAAGAGACTGGGAATGGATTTCTCAACTCACGACGTCTAAACTATCATCATCAAGGAAGAGGGGGAGAGAAACAGTCACATCACAGCACTTGATATGGCATAAGGGGGGGGGGGGGGGGGCACTCAGTCGGTACAGTAGGATAATACCGATTGCGTACAGTAGCAATGGAAGCTTTGAGGATTTAGGCTTCTTAACAACAACTCTGCAGGATTCCTACTTGTGGGCTAAGAAACAGAAAGTGACACCATGCAATGTTGCTTTTTATTATTACTGAAAATGTGGCCATCACTTCTGACTCGCTGTCTTGACTGTATTATGCATTAGGCCTATGGGGGTGAATGTATATAAACATAAAGCCAAGCGGGTGCATCTTATTATGGAGCCATCCTACCATGGCATGCATGGGCTATTCATTTTTGATGAAAGGGAATTGCATACTAAAACAAGTAAAACAGAGAACGTGTGTCTTGCTGTGGCCCTTGAATGCTTTCTGAAACTTTAAACAATCAAATGCATTAAGGCAAGACACTGCAGGCAAAAACACACCAGTGGGATTTTTGGCTTCTCATCTGTTTTTCAAGTGTGGTTTTTTTATTGTTTAGGTAAAAAAAAAACATTTAAAAAATTGAAGTGTTCTTTTATTTGGTTGTTATTTTTGTCGGACTTTATCAGTTCATGTCGGTCTTGTGTTGCACTAGTATTTTTGCACAATAAATCATAATCTGTCATAATGACAGATCTTTTTTTAATGCTAAAATTCATTTAAATATTAAATAAATATCATGTTGCATAAAGACATTTTTTAAATGTATCAAAACATTTTTTTTAATTAGTAATATCCATTGCTAAGAAATTTATTTGGGCAACTTTAAAGGTAATTTTCTCAATATTGCGATTTTTTTGAACCCTCAATTTCCTCAGATTTAAAATAGTTGCATCTCAATTAAAAAATAGTCCATTCCAAACCAACCATACATCAATGGGAAGCTCATTTATTTAGCTCATTTCAGCTTTAATAAGTCGTATTTCCAAAAAATGAACCTTTATGATTTATTTTGTGGTAGGTAGTAGGCATGGGCCGGTATAAGATTCTGACGGTATGATAACATTGAATAAAAATATCACATATTCATGGTATTGTGATTACTGCTCTAAAATAAGTTGTTTTTAAATGTCTGGGTGAAAAACAAAAACTTTTCCCCCTTTGAACACAATAGGTTTGATTTTGAGAAGCATTTAATATATTTTAGAACAATAAACATGTCAGGCTAAACAATTCAAATGAATCACAGATTTCTTTACAATTTAAAACAGCATCTTTGGATATCTTTTCTGCTGGAGATACTGTTGTCCTAAAAAAACCTTTAAAAAAAATCTTACATACATTATACCGTAGGAACGGTATAGCAGAGATTTTTGGCAGTTTTAAAACCTTGACTTTTCCAAACCACGGTATACCTTGAAAACGGTTATCGTCCCATGCATGTATAGTCCGTAGTCACACATCATTTGAGAAAAATGGCCTTTAATAGAGAATTTTCTCCTGCACGGAATCATACATTTCCAATTAGGCTGCATTTACACACACTAAACTTTACAGTTTTATTCACATCCATATTCTGAAGGTTTTTACACAGTGATATATTCATATACAATTTGTCTGATAATATACTGAATGATATTGGAAAAATTCTAATATTGCAATGTTTTGTTATACTGCGATATACATTGCAAAATGAATACAGTTTCACCAGATGACCTGAATATCTATATTTGGAATTAATTCATAATTTTAGATTGATTGGGATGATTCCGTAGAGGAGTGCCTCAGCATAAAATCTAATAAACAAACTGAAATCTACAGATAAATACAATAAAGATAAGGTACAACTGAAATAAAGTGTTTTACTGTTTTCCAAGTCTAACCGTATTCAGGTACAGTAATTGAAAAATAAATAATTCAATAAAGTTAATCATTATTAAAGTTACAAACGGTAGAATTTATTATGCTTGAATGCTTTTAAAATCCCCATACAGTCACAGGCATCAAAAAACTATAATCCAGACTCAACATTGCATATCCTGCGATGTGACCTATGAATGATCACATTGCAATATCGATGCTGAAACGATATATTGTGCAGCGCTAATATACAGTTGAAGTCAGAATCATTAGCCCCACTTGTAATTTTTTTGTCTTTTTCAAATATTTCCCAAAAGATGCTTAACAGAGCAAGGAAATTTCCACAGTATGTCTGACAATATTTAATCTTCGGGAGAAAGTCTTATTTGTTTTATTTCGGCTAGAATAAAAGCAGTTTTTAATTTTTTTTAAAAAACATTTTAAGGTCAAAATCATTAGCCCTTTAAGCAATTTTTTTTTCGACTGTCTACAGAACAAACCATCATTATACAATAACTTGCCTAATTACCCTAACCTGCCTAGTTAACCTAATTAACCTAGTTAAGCCTTTAAATGTCACTTTAAGCTGTATAGAAGTGTCTTAAAAAATATCTAGTAAAATATTATTTACAGTCATCATGGCAAAGATAAAATAAATCAGTTATTAGAAATGAGTTATTAAAACTATTATGTTTAGAAATGTGTTGAAAAAATCTTTCCATTAAACAGAAATTGGGGGGGGGGGATAAACAGGAGGGCTAATAATTGAGGTGGGATAAAATGAGATTCCAAAGTCCCCACTGTAAAAACCTTCGACTAATGTGTAAACATGAATTTTAAACCTGACTTCATCTAATTCTTCAATGTTTGTGCTAGAAATTAATGTCATTAAATAATGCCTCATTTGCAAATGTATACATAACATTTTAAAAGACTACTTAGATCTAATACTAATAACTTCTGCAATTCTAAATCAACTGCAGAAGTATGGTAATAACTATTAGTCCTTTTTTTCACACCGTTCACCCGCAGTGCCCTGCTTTAAGCATTTAAAGCAGCTCTTCATTACAGTCTCTTTATGTAACACAAGCGTTCTCTGCAGAAGGCGAGTTGCTTATCTGCAGCACGCAACATATTCAGAAGAGGAGGGGAAGGACAAGTTTCTTAATTTGTCAGCCGTTGCAGGTGATTTTTTAATCTCCATTTCTTGCCAGAGATTAAAGGTTAGCAGATCTAAGGGGAAGCTCTGGGCCATTATTAAAGGCCTCTCATCTCTTTTTGTGTGCGCTGGTCATTTTGAATTTCACCATTTTTAAATCATTCGCTATCATATCAGAAAAGAGACAGAGCTCGGATCATAAATTATAAACTTAATACCTGACTAAAAAGGCTGAATGCATGGGCGTAATGTTAAACTTTGGCGGAGGCTGCTGTCGCTGGGAACCAAATGTTCCACAAGGATAAATCGTCTTCTCCCACGTGTTGTGGCTTCACAACAAAGCAGTGGCCACAGCTACATTTAAAGCATGCTGGTAAATCTAGGATGTGATGCTTTTTTTGTTTGTTTTCAATAGATAAAGAACTAAATAACTAACTAACTAAATAAATACAAAATTAAAACATAAAGAAAAAGAATTTGAGTAACAATTGAACTATTTAATTTACACTACAAAACAAAAGCAGTTCAATTCAGTTAAAAAAGGAGAACAATAAAAAATAATTCAATGACTGTGTTTGTGTAACAAAAAAAAACAAAATTTACAAATATCCTAATAACACTATTAGCATGATATGGCAAAAATCTAAATATTGTAAAATAATAATAAAAAACATACAATTAAAATATAAAACAGATATAAAAACATATTAGAATCATGAAATTCATTATGTTAATGATTAATGTTAGCAAATAAAGCATTAAGAAGAAAGAAAGATGACTTCTATTTAAAAAAGAATAAGAATAAACTATTAAATGTACACTATAATCCAAATATAGAGTATATTTCAGTATTATGCTGGGACAATATTAAGTAGTGTGGATTAGGATTCATATATATATATATATATATATATATATATATATATATATATATATATATATATATATATATATATATATATATATATATATATATATAATATATATATATATATATATATATATATAATATATATATATATATATATATATATATATATATATATATATATATATATATATATATATATATATAAACGAACAATTAAATATACCTATAAACTGAATTTGTGTTTAATTGACTTAAAAAGCTTGATTAATTCCCCCAAGACTAGTGATGTTTAAAGAAGAATTTATGATATATTTGAAGACATTAAGAGAGATGAAAAGCCAAAAAGCAAGAAATTTGTATTCATCATTAGAGGATTTTGGGTTCATATTTTGAGAACTTCAACTCCCCTGCTATTTATTTTTCTTTATCATTTATTTTATTTTTTGTTTTTATTTTATTTTTGTTTTGTCTTTATTTATATATGTTGTATTGTAATTATTATTATTAATGAGGATGGAAAGATTGTGAATGTATGTAAATTAATTGTTATCTCTGTCTTTTGTGTAATTCTACAAAGTATTAATGCATTTGTGTTATTGTTTATGCATTGTTAATGAAAAAAAGCTTAATCATGTAATAAATATCTAAAAGTAAAATTTCTAAAATAATAAAACAATAATAAAAAGTCTAAAAGTAAATATTATTTAAATATAACTTAAATACTACAAAATAAAATAGCTAAATTCCTCAGAATGCTAAGATAATGCTATGATTAAAAAAATATATAAACATAAATAAATGTAATAGTCAAAGAATTAAATAAAGCAATTACATTCAATTAAAATATCAAAAATTTAAATAGAAATGAACCTTCAACATTAAGAAAAGAAAAACAATAGAAGTTCTACCACCCCAATCAAGAAGCAAGTCGGGCCATACTGCAGCTCCTAGCTGTGTATTATTTTTGTTGGAGCTAGCTTCCCTACGTCGCCTGCATTATTTAAAAGGCCAAAGTTTGTGAATACACTATAGAAGTGGCTATTTAGGTTTGCTGTGAGCCCACCCGAGCTAAACACAACCCTGCAGACCGTCTCAATGAACACCAAACAAACCTTGTTCTATCATATTTGTGCTGCTTGGACGATTGCGAGCCCTTGCAGAGGATTTACCAAGAGAATCGGCAAGACTTTAAGCTTGCTGTTGTTCTTTTTTCTGCCACGTTTCTCCTCTTTAAACCAAACCAGACAACCAGCCTTTTGTTTGTTGCTTCACCTGAACTCGCAAGCATTTCTCAGAAAAAACAACAAGAAAAAACAAACATGAAATTGTTTAATTACATTGCGATGAGTTCATTCGTGTTTTTCCATGCAGTTGTTATTCGAAACTGCACCGCTGCAATTTTTTCTGTTATGATAATCAGCGGATTTTCAAACAAAGATTTTTTTTTCCAATACGCGACTCGATACAAGTGGTAATCTGCTTTCCTTTGTAGCCCGCAAAATCTGGTCGACGGCGGCTCAAACCTGCCCAATCTCTCGTGGCCATGCCTTCTGCTACGTCTGAAATCGAAACTATTCCGTAGAGTATTCGCAAATGAAAAAAAAAATGTGTGTGCGTGCTCACAAAACACGTGTGTGGTAAAAATGTGGGGGAAAGGGAAGGGGGAGGGATGTTGAAGAAAAAAAAAAAAAAAAAAAGTGCAATGGTAGACCAACCACGTTATTAAAAAAAAGAAGGAAAAAAAAGAGCGATAGCGCCAATTCGGTCTCTGTCCGCATACAGATAACAAATAAATGCCGAACTCTATTAAATCGTCCTTTAGCTATTATCGCTGGGCCAACACGCTATTTTCAGAACTTATGACGGCTCCCTATTTACTTAGCTATAAATCCTGGGCATGTAACGAAGAGATTTGTGACTGGTAATGATCTGCTCAGCCAGGGCTATATGAAATGATCCTGACCTCTTTTAGATCGTCAGGAATTAAATTGACCGACTCACCCCGGTCGAACCCCCAGCTCCGCTCTATCACTCCTGTCGCGCTCGATAAAACACCCTGAAGTTCCTACCACTCCACTCACAGCAAGACTTGTGTTTGAGTCTCTCGTTTAATTCTTTTTTTTCACTTTTTTAATGGAAATTGGGTTAATTTAACACCTGAAGTCTGATCGAAAAAAATGGTCCTCCATCTCCAGTTTAGAGAATGTTTATGCATATTTAAAAATGTATGTGTAAAGTTGATAGAGAACCAAAGTGTGTATGGGATCACGTTTTCCTATTTCATGGAAAATGGGATAAAAGATTTATTATATTACTCATGTAGAAGTTTCTGAAAATGAGGAAAGAGATAAAATATAAATAAATAATATAATATTTATATATTATATCTAAAATAGAACTGCTTAGTATATGTATGTAGATACTAATAATACAAATAAAATAGTTATAAAATGTTACATATTTACAAACTGACAGTTAACATGCAAGTCATTCTTCAACCCTCTTAAAGACAATTGCTGTAATAAAAAAAATAATGTGTGAACATAATTTTATTTTCTTCTTTATAATAAATTATAATACAATTATAATATAATGTAATATAATATATTATTTATAATATATTTTTATAATATAATTTTATTTGGTTTGATAAATTAATAACAAAATAAAAATATAGATATTACACCGAACATTTTCAAACCTTTCTATGGTGTATAATAATTGTAATAATTAATATTTAATGATAATACAAATAAAGTAATACAGTGGCAAAAAATATTTTTCAATACAAATTCAATACAGACAGTTAACATGCATGTCAGTCTTCAACCCTCTTAAAGACAATAACTGTAATAAAAAATAATGTTGGAAAATAATTTACTTTTGTTTACTTCTTTATAATAAAACAAAAACAATATAAGATCATATTAAATTATAATATACAATTGTATTTTATAATCTATTTTTTTTTGGTTTTATATATCTTAATAACAAAATAATAATATATATATATATATATATATAATATTAAATAATTATTATTATTTATTAATAACACAAATAAAGAAATACAGTGGTAAAAATATTATTTACATACAGATATAATTTATGAAATATAATATAACATAACATAATATAACATTACATAACATAATGTAATGTAATGTAATGTAATATAATATAATATAATATAATAAAATATAATATAATATAATATATTACATAACATAACATAACATAATATAATATAACAATATAATACAGCATAATATAATACAGTATAATACAATGTAATATAATATAATATAATATAATATAATATAATATAATATAATATAATATAATATAATATAATATAATATAATATAATATAATATAATATAATATAATATAATACAATATAAAAAAACATAACATAACATAATATAATACATTATAATATAATATGATATAATATAATATAATATAATATAATACATTATAATATAATATAATATAATATAATATAATATAATATAATACAACATAACATAATATAATATAATATAATATAATATAATATAATATAATATAATATAATATAACATAACATAACATAATATAATATAATACAGTATAATATAATGTAATATGATATAATATAACATAACATAATCTAACATAGCATAACATAATATAATACAGTATAATATAATATAATATAATATAACACATTATAATATAATACAGTATAATATAATATAATATAGTACAGTATAATATAATATAATATAATATAATATAACATAATATAAAATAATATAATATAATATAACACAACATAATATAATATATAACATAATATAAAATAATATAATATAATATAACACAACATAATATAATATCATTATAATATAATATAATATAATATAATATAATATAATATAATATAATATAATATAATATAATATAATATAGTACAGTATAACATAATATAATATAATATAATATAATATAATATAATATAATATAATATAATATAATATAATATAATATAATATAATATAATATAACACAACATAATATAATACATTATAATATAACATTACATAACATAACATAACATAATATAATATAATATAATATTTGTATCACTACATTAATAATACAAAAAAAACTACAACTATTCTAAAATGGACATCCAAAAACCGTTAGCACGTTGCTCATTCTCATCCCCTCTTGTTCTCATTGTTTGTGTCTTTGTTAGAAAAGAGGATTTTGATATTGTAGGTGACAGAGATTTGGGAGCTCGACTGTGTCTGAAGCAATAAATATAACAGCATCCCAAAGCACTTCATCCATTTACCAGATCAATGGCTGCAATCTGACTTAAAATATATCTCTGCTCATTGTCTCTAATGTCTTGTTATTAGGCGAATTATCTTTAAGTGTTTAGAGAATGGCTAATACCAAAAAACAAAAAAGAAAAGAAAAGAAATAAGCAACTTCAGGAACTGAAATATAATCCTTTTAAACTATTGTCCTATTGTTCAAACGCCACTAAAGTGAATAAAGTATGAAAGCCTGCATCTTAAAAATCCATATCAAATGAGCTATTGTGTCTTCCGTGACGATTCGTAATTATTTCTGATAAAAGAAGCTGTCATTGAATGCAGTTTTGAATAACAAGTCATGTAATATGATTTGTCTTAAACTGATTTTATAAAAGCAAGAAGGGAGTCAGTCAATGGAAAGAGAGAGAGGAGAGAGAAGAAAAAAAAGCAAATTTTTCTTTCCTTTGGCAAGAATTTGATAAAACCATCAACGTCTGGCTGTGGGTTTGACAGCTCGAGGGACATTTCTACTCTCAACTTCGTATGAAGTGTCACACTCATTTTTTGTGTCCCGCTAATTTGGTGAGAATATGCATATCAATTACCCATCACGGCTAACGCTACATATGTTTGTAAGATGTGCGGAGCAAAGGTCATCTGTGAAATGCTAATAAGGGGGAAAAAGACAACAAAAAAAACTACTTTAGCAGCTACGGGTGATCTCTCCGTTCTGTGAATACACTCTGAAAAAAAACTGTCTGTGTGTTGACATGTGGCGTATCCGATAAATATAGCAGGATAATTAATGCGGTAATTATTCAAAGACTCTTATTGCGGGGTCTGCTTTTTAAAAACAGCTGCGTAGGTGATTAAATTGTATCTTAAAAGTTAAATAAGCACTTTAGAGTAAAATAGAGTGGTATTTATAAAGACATATTAGAAAATGAATTACAAACAAACGCATATACCCACGCATGTACACATATAAAACATTTTTAAATACGCGAGTTATTAAGTAAATATTAATTGTATAATTTACATATAATATTTATATTTGAACACAATATAACGAAATTACGCCATCCACATAAATATATACACACATGTACATACATGCATGCATATTTAGTAGTGGGCAAAAAATTATCGCGATTAATTGCATATAAAATAAAAGTTTGGTTTGATATACTTTAAGTGTGTGCACTGTGTATATTTATTATCTACTTAAAAATACGCACAAGCATGCATATATTTGATCAAATGTTTATTCATATTTAAACGTAAAATATGTGTAGATGATTATTATATAAATATATACAGTATACACATATGTCATATACAAATGAAATATATTTAAATATATATGAAATTTTTTTGGAGAGTTTGTTTCTATACACATAAACTATCATTATATATAAATTATACACACACACAATACTAGTCAAAAGTTTGGGGTCAGTTTTTAAGGAAAATGATTCTGTTCATCAAGGTGGCATTTATTAAATGTAAAAAAAATAGTTAAATTGTTAAATATTTATGAAAAGTTTAAATAACTGCTTTCTTATTGCATGTAGTTTCAAATGAAATTATTATTCCAGTCATTATTGCTTTCATTACTATTACCATTAATAATAATAATAATTATTATTATTATTATTATTATTAGAGTGATTTCTGAAGGATCATGGGACTCTGAAACTAATGAAGCTGAAAATTAATCTTTTATAATCACTGGAATAAATTATGAAATTAAATTGTAAACTACATTTGAACTGTTATTTCATAGTGCAATAACATTTCACAATTGTACTGTAGTTTGTTAAAATAAATGCAGCTTTGGTGAGCAGGAGAAGCTTATTTTAAAACATTTAAAAATCCTATAGTATATACATACTACGATACCTGACATATATTATACTGTATATGTGTTTGTGTCTGACTGTCTGTATATATATATATATATATATATATATATATATATATATATATATATATATTGGATGTGATAAATCTTTGCCAACACTTACATACACTACACGTTTGTATACAGACACAAACACATATATATGTCAGGTATCATAGTAGTATAAGTATTATATTTAGCATAAGTTAATTATTATTATTATTATTATGATTATTTATACAGAGCTCAGCATAATTGAGGACACCCTATTTTGAAAATCAACATTTTAATCCATTTCTCAGTGAATATAGGCTATGTATTTTAGTGCAGATTTATTAAACAGATATATTTATAGAAATAATATTTTAGTCACCAAACATATTTAGAAATTGAAAGATAATACAATTAATTTCAAGCAAAATATTGCAAAAATAAATTACAACCTACAAAATTTCAAATAAATTTTTCAATTTAAATTTGTATGTAATATTTTTCTATAACATATAAATTTGGGTGTACTAGCTATCGTAAGTTATTTTGTTAGATAAGCTCCACATTTGGCTTCAGTACTGACTAATCAAATGTATATACACAAATATAATTAAATATAATATATAATATAGATTTGTGAGGGGTGTACTTATATATGCTGAGCACTGTGTGTGCGTGTGTGTGTGTGCGTGTGCGTGTGCGTGTGTGTGTGCGTGTGTGTGTGTGTGTGTGTGTTTTTGTGACATATCAGGACACAAATCTGTATAATGACATGGGTATGACACAGTTATTACAAAAAGCAGGTGAAATATGAGGACATTGGTGACGTCCTCACTTCTCAAAAAGCTTCTAAATCACACAGGATGAGTTTTTTCAGGGAGTAAAGCTGTACACTGTCTCCTGTGATGGTTGGGTTTAGGGGTAGGGTGGGGTGAGGGCAATATAATATACGGTTTGATCTGTAGAAAATGAATGGAAGCCTAATGTACCCACTTTTCACAAAAACAAACATGTGTGTGTGTGTGTGTGTGTGTGTGTGTGTGTGTGTGTGTGTGTGTGTGTGTGTGTGTGTGTGTGTGTGTGTGTGTGTGTGTGTGTGTGTGTGTGTATACATATACACACACACATTTAACTAACTTTTTTCCATTTTCACACCCAATTAAAACGATATGAATCATCTTTTTTTTTACTTTTTAAACATGGTTTACTTGCAAATTTGTTTAAGTAACTTCTAAACAGGGAGTGTTTTGAATGAAAGAGATGCCATTTGTTTTTTTAGAAGACGAATAAGAAGTCGGGCGGCTGGTGAACAGCTGGGAGAAAGCGTGAATTTAGCCCAATCTGCTGCTGCCCAGACGCCGGTTTGCGCCTAAAGCCCATTCAGCACCGGGCAGCTTTGCATTAAACAGTGTTGCTTCTGCATGACTGGGTGCCAATGGCTGCCTTCTCTCTCTCTCTGTTTGCCCCTCGTGGCCCTGACCCGTCCTCACCCCTCACAGCCACCCACAACCAGGGAAAAGCAGAGCCCCTGATTAACACCCTACCTGAGTCTCCGAGGAGCTCCCATCATCCCCCAGGAGCTCGTTCCGCACCTCATCACTGTAGGCAATACGTGACCTTTTCTGAGAGAAACAGACAGAAAAGAAAAACAAGCATTAGTTCACTTGACTTGAACAAAAAAAGAGAAAGAAAATCAGATTTATAAAGCACGAGAGCCCCCTGTTGGATCAGCAAACCAAACCAACAGGAGATAGACTGAAGCGTTTGTGTGTGTGTGTGTGTTGAGGAGAGTGTGTGCTTATGTGTGTATGTTTGTTAAAGACCATTTGTGCGTGATTGTATGTGTATATTGAGAACTGTGTGTGTGCCTGTATGAGTGTGTCGAGGAAAATGTTTGTGTGTATATTTGTGCTTTGTGTGTGTGTGTGTTGAGGAGACTGTGTGCTTATGTGTGTTAAAAACCCATAAGTCTCCGGGCATGTGTGTGTGTTGAGAACTGTGTGTGGTTTGTGTGTGTGTGTGGTTTGTGTGTGTGTGTGTGGTTTGTGTGTGTGTGTGTGTGTGTGTGTGTGTGTGTGTGTGTGTGTGTGTGTGTGTGTTGAAAAGATTGTGTGAGTTTATGTGTGTATGTAATTTGAGGAATGTGTGTACATGTGTGTCGAGGAAGGTGTGTGTGCACATTTATTTTTGTGTGCGTTTTGTGTGTGCGTTGAGAA
Source organism: Danio kyathit (assembly GCA_903798195.1). Classification (NCBI taxonomy): domain Eukaryota; kingdom Metazoa; phylum Chordata; class Actinopteri; order Cypriniformes; family Danionidae; genus Danio; species Danio kyathit. The sequence goes on from LR812530.1 coordinate 35,191,812, forward strand.
CATTGTGTGAGTTTATGTGTGCATGAGTGTGTTAAGTAGTGTGTGTGTGGGTATTTGTGTGTATGTGTGTGCTGAGGAAAGTGTGAGTCTGTGTATTGAGAAGATTGTGTGTATGTGTGTTAAGTAGTGTGTATGTGTGTGAGGCAGTGTGTGTTTGTGTGTGTGCGTTGAGAAGATTGTGTGAGTTTATGTGTATGTAATTTGAGGAATGCGTGTGCATGTGTGTGTCGAGGAAGGTCATCTATTTTTGTGTGCGTTTTGTGTGTGCGTTGAGACCATTGTGTGAGTTTATGTGTGTATGTGTGTGTCAAGTAGTGTGTGTGGGGGTATTTGTGTGTGCTGAGGAAAGTTTGAGTGTGTGTTTTGAAAAGATTGTGTAAGCATTTGTGCGTATAAGTGTGTGTTAAGTAGTGTGTGTGAGTATTTGTGTGTGCTGAGGAAAGTGTGAGTGTGTGTTTTCAGAAGATTGTGTAAGTATTTGTGCGTATAAGTGTGTGTTAAGTAGTGTGTGTGAGTATTTGTGTGTATGTGTGTGCTGAGGAGAGTGTGAGTGTGTGTATTGAGAAGATTGTGTATATGTGTGTTATGTTATGTTATTAGTGTGTGTGTGAGTATTTGTGTGTATGTGTATGAGGCAGTGTTTGTTTGTGTGTGTGCGTTAAGAAGATTGTGTGAGTTTATGTGTGTATGTAATTTGAGGAATGTGTGTGCATGTGTGTGTCGAGGAAAGTGTGTGTGTGCACATCTATTTTTGTGTGCGTGACAGTGTGAGTTTGTGTGTGCATTGAGAAGATTGTGTGAGTTTATGTGTGTATGTGTGTGTTAAGTAGTGTGTGTGTGGGTATTTGTGTGTGCTGAGGAAAGTGTGAGTGTGTGTTTTGAGAAGATTGTGTAAGTATTTGTGCGTATAAGTGTGTGCTAAGTAGTGTGTGTGAGTATTTGTGTGTATGTGTGTGCTGAGGAAAGTGTGAGTGTGTGTATTGAGAAGATTGTGTATATGTGTGTTACGTAGTGTGTGTGTGAGTATTTGTGTGTACGTGTGTGAGGCAGTGTTTGTTTGTGTGTGTGCGTTAAGAAGATTGTGTGAGTTTGTGTATGTAATTTGAGGAATTTGTGTGCATGTGTGTGTCGAGGAAAGTGTGTGTGTGCACATCTATTTTTGTGTGCGTGACAGTGTGAGTTTGTGGGTGCATTGAGAAGATTGTGTGAGTTTATGTGTGTATGTGTGTGTTAAGTAGTGTGTGTGTGGGTATTTGTGTGTGCTGAGGAAAGTGTGAGTGTGTATTTTGAGAAGATTGTGTAAGTATTTGTGCGTATAAGTGTGTGCTAAGTAGTGTGTGTGAGTATTTGTATGTATGTGTGTGCTGAGGAAAGTGTGAATGTGTGTATTGAGAAGATTGTGTGTATGTGTGTTAAGTAGTGTGTATTTGTGTGTATGTGTGTGAGGCAGTGTGTGTTTGTGTGTGTGCGTTGAAAAGATTGTGTGAGTTTATGTGTGTATGTAATTTGAGGAATGTGTGTGCATGTGTGTGTCAAGGAAAGTGTGTGTGTGCACATCTATTTTTATGTGTGTGAAAGTGTTTGTGTGTGCATTGAGAAGATTGTGTCAGTTTGTGTGTGTATGTGTGTGTTAAGTAGTGTGTGTGTGGGTATTTGTGTGTGCTGAGAAAAGTGTGAGTGTGTATTTTGAGAAGATTGTGTAAGTATTTGTGCGTATAAGTGTGTGCTAAGTAGTGTGTGTGAGTATTTGTATGTATGTGTGTGCTGAGGAAAGTGTGAATGTGTGTATTGAGAAGATTGTGTGTATGTTTGTTAAGTAGTGTGTATTTGTGTGTATGTGTGTGAGGCAGTGTGTGTTTGTGTGTGTGCGTTGAAAAGATTGTGTGAGTTTATGTGTATGTAATTTGAGGAATGTGTGTGCATGTGTGTGTCAAGGAAAGTGTGTGTGCGCACATCTATTTTTGTGTGTGTGACAGTGTTTGTGTGTGCATTGAGAAGATTGTGTCAGTTTGTGTGTTTATGTGTGTGTTAAGTAGTGTGTGTGTGGGTATTTGTGTGTGCTGAGGAAAGTGTGAGTGTGTGTTTTGAGAAGATTGTGTAAGTATTTGTGCGTATAAGTGTGTGTGAGTTTTTGTGTGTATGTGTGTGCTGAGGAAAGTGTAAGTGTGTGTTTTGAGAAGATTGTGTAAGTATTTGTGCGTATAAGTGTGTGCCTAGTAGTGTGTGTGAGTATTTGTGTGTGCTGAGGAACGTGTGAGTGTGTGTTTTGAGAAGATTGTGTAAGTATTTGTGCGTATAAGTGTGTGCTAAGTAGTGTGGGTGGGTATTTGTGTGTGCTGAGGAAAGTGTGAGTGTGTGTTTAGAAGACTGTAAGTATCTGTGCGTATATGTGTGTTAATTAGTGTGTGTGGGTATTTGTGTGTGCTGAAGAAAGAGTGTGTGTGTGTGTGTGTGTGTGTGTGTGTGTGTGTGTGTGTGTGTGTGTGTGTGTGTGTGTGTGTGTGTGTGTGTGTGTGTGTGTGTGTGTGTGTGTTGAGAAGATTGTGAGTTTTTGTGTGTATGTGTTTGTTAAGCAGTGTAAGTGTTTGTGTGTGCGGAGGAAAGTGTGTGTTTTGAGAAGATTGTGTGAAATTATGTTGAGGAAAAAGTGTGCATGTGTGTGTGTGTGTGTGTGTGTGTGTGTGTGTGTGTGTGTGTGTGTGTGTGTGTGTGTGTGTGTGTGCGCGCGTATTTGTCTTTATGTGCTTATGTGTGTCGAGGAGAGTGTGCATGTATGTTTTTGTGTGCACTTAGGATGTGGGTGTGTGCTTGTGTGTGTGTGTGTGAAGAAAGTGTGTGCATGTGTCTGTGTGAAGAGAGTGAACACATCTGTGTATGTATTAAAAAGAAAGTGTTGCATGCGTGTGTGTGTGTGTGTGTGTGTGTGTGTGTGTGTGTGTGTGTGTGTGTGTGTGTGTGTGTGTGTGTGTGTGTGTGTGTGTGGTGTGTGTGTGTGTGTGTGTGTGTGTGTGTGTGTGTGTGTGTGTGTGTGTGTGTGTGCACAATCTAGTTCATGTAGTGGCTTGAGTGAACCGAAGCCCTCGGATACAATAGCAGAAGCCCCCCTTTCACTTAAATAAATAAAAAGTGTAGAATGGCGGGCCGCAGTACAAGACAGAGGCAGGGAGCGTATTAGGAAAGTATCAGTTGTCAGAGGGAAATGTGTTCTGGGGGCTGTCACTGCTGTCAGTCCTGTTCTCTGGCAGACCCTGTGATAATACCGAGCCGGGGAGCTAGACAGAGAATAATTCATCACCCAGGTCGACGCGATTGGCGTGCCATCAGATTTCGGGCTCGTTCGCAGTTGAGGAAAAAGAATGGCGTGTCCAAAAAAGAAAACACACACACACACACATATATACACACACTTCAGAGCGTGCCACCTCCGATTCAGCAGAGTATGGCATGTTTACAAACACACCCGACCTCTTCAAATACCCTCCAAACTAAACACACACTGGTGGTGCGGAGGAAAAAGAGAAAGAGGGAAAAAAGCGGTGAGATAGCGTTTACCGAGAGCCCTTTGCTTCCTTGCGTTGGCTCTTCCTGCGGGTTGGCACTCTTCAGGTGCAGGCGAACCACGAGGAAAGCAAACAGCCCAATAAACTGCTATCCAAGAACTGCATTTTGTGATGCAATGCTGTGTCACAATTTCTGGAAGAGGATGCGGTCAGATCCTGGAGGATGTGACATGGGAATAAATATATATTATGAATAAAAAAAAAAAGTGGAGTTTGTTTCGGGGAGTTTAACTGAGTCAATCATTTTAACTTTTGAAAAACTGTGGGAGCAAGCAAAGTTTGGTTGAAATGGATGCAGCGCTTGTAATGTTTTGATCACAAACAAAAGTAGCAAGTATTAAAGTGTGAATGTAGGAGTTTTGAGTTGTGAAAAGGAGGAAAGAAAGAAGATTTATGTTGGAGTGGAGTTTTTTGTTAGTTTTTTTAATTAGAGACAGCTATTTCTTAATTCTGAAACTGCGTAGGAATGTAAATGCTAATTTGTTTCAATTGAAAGCAGCATTTGTTATATTTTAATCCCAACAAAACTAGATAAAATGAAGCAAAAATAGGAATTTATTGTACATTTCAATTGAGTAAACAAGGTAAGAGACTCTAATAGATCTTTTAAGTTCTCTTAATTTTTAAACTTTTTTTACATTTCTGAAAATGTGTAGTCATTAATTTGCAAATTGAATGAAGCAATCAAAATAAGTGATCATAAATCTACAAAAGCAGGTAATATAACATAGAAATGCAAGGTTTTAGATTTTCTAAATATTTTAATTTTCATGTTTATTAATTCAAATAATTTTGTCTGATATTTAATTTAAAAAAAGGAATGCAACATTTAAATATACCAACCCTCCCCCCAATAAAAAAAAGAGCCAACGTTTTTAATGAGTTATTTCAATTATATCCAGTTATTTTAAATTCTGTAAATGTCTTTAATGAATTTGCACCATGATACTTTAATTAAATGTAGCATTTATAATATTTAGGTTTTTAAAAATATAGATTTTAGATTTTCTAAATATTTCACATTTTAAATGTTTAATATTTTAATAATTTGATTTAAATTGCTGTATAATATTTATTTATCATGAATCTGAAGCTACAGCATTTGTAATATTTTGATCACAAGTCTACAAAATAAGTTATATAGCGTAGAATATTTTAATTTCAATGTTTAATATTTGAATAATCAAATTTCCATTTCTGTGTCTTACATTTACTTTTTGACCAGGAATACAGCATTTGTAATATAAAAACACTAAATACTGTAGCAAAAAAAGAACCAACATTTGAATGAGTATCATTAGTCAACAGTTTCCACTCATTTCAAATTCTGTAAATGTTTATAATGAACTTCCAAAATTATACTTTTTTTCTAAACTAAATGCAGCATTTATAATATTATGATAAAACCATAGCTTTTAGATTTTCTAAATATTTTAAAATTTAAGTTAAATTTTTTTATAATTTCATTTAAAATGCTGTGTCTAATATTTTCTTTTCATGAATTTGAAACCGATCATTTGTAATACTTTGATCACAAGTCTACAAAAGCAGGTAATAATGTAAGATTTTAGATTTTCTAAACATTTTTACTGAAATACTAACTATTTTAAATAATTGAATTTTAATTTCGCCTAATATTCACTTTTTGAAAGAGAAAACAACATTTCTAATATAAAAACATCAAAAATTGCAGCAAAAAAGAACCAACATTTTTAGTCAATAATCAATAGTCAACAATTTCCAATCACTTTAAATTCTGTAAATATCTATATCGAAATTACAACATGATACATTTTTAAAACTGAATGCATTATTATAATAATATGATCAATAACAATTATTTTGTAAAATAAGAAAGACAAATCTCTAAGTATTAAAAACTGAGCTTGTTTAGTAAGTTCTAGCACTCAAAAATGTCCAATCATTTTAACTTAATAATAACCCAATAATAAATTTGCACTAGGGCTGCACGATATTAGAAAGATCTGACATTGCGTTATTTTGTTTTGCTGCAACATATATTGCGATATGAATGTTTTCTCAGCAGATGATTTGAATAGCTCTATTTGGAAAGATTTCATTCATTTAGATCGCCTGGAACGATCAAAACGTTTTCTTTTACAAGCAAAAATAAATAGATAAACAGTTTTTTGGGGGTTTTCTGGGGAGTCTCACCATATTCAAGTACAGAAATTGAACCGTCAACATGGTCATTATTGTATAAATAATTAAGACATAATAATATTTTCATATTTTAATTTTATTAAATAATCTAATCCTGCAATGTGACTATATTGTAGATACGCACATTGCGATATCGATGCTCAAACGAGATATTGTTCAGTCCTAAATTGCACCATTCTACTTTTATTTTTTAATCAAATGCACCTTTCATAACTTTGATTAGTCACAACAGATTACTAACAGCAGTTAACATGAAGCGAAAAGGTAAAATTAGGATGGAAAGGAAAGAAAGCTGACAGATCTTTTGGATTTTAAAATATACGACAATGTGTCACATCTCATGTGTCATTTCTGATTGAACCGATCAGCTATCGTTTGCACATTATTTCACAAACGAGCACCACAAAAAAAAGCGCATCCTCTGATGAGGAGAAAAAAAAACAAAAACAGCAACACCCACATGTTTCCATCTGAGTCGAGTTTCATCTTAAAGAACAGCAGAGGAACTTTGGGGAATGTCGGCATGTTCATAATTGAAAACGGAAGCCTTGGAGATGCCTTCATTTGAATGCACACACTATCGTCTTCAAACCCTACTTTTCTTTCATTCTTCGGCTTCTAAATAGCTGTTTGTTGTAGCTGAGAGCATCAACCACTTTCGCGATGTAACCTTTGAGTGCTTCTCGCACAAAAAGAATGGCAAATGCAGCCTTAAGTCTTCGAAAGGGGAAAACTAGTCATAGAAACAAAGCGAGACGCCTCTCCCAGCCCGTTTACACCATTTTGCAACTCCCCCTGCAGTAAAACAAGCCTCACACTGATTATTCTCCCTTCATCTGCTGCTTTAGCACAGCAGCTGGGCAATATCGACTGCTTAACCCTAGGAAATACTTTGATTGGTTCTTTGCATTGGATCGGAGCCGAGTTATGGCTTATTAGAATTGTTTATTTTCTCCCTACTTACTCATCTCCTATATATGTCACGCATTAATAAAACGGAGCGATTTGTTTAGATCATTGGGGCATTGCATGTTTAATTGTGACCCGTGATGACCTAAAATGGATTGGAATTATATTAAAGTAAAAAAAAAACATATAACAAGTTCTGGCTTTTTAAAGAAATAAAAGGGAGAAGAAATAATCAATGGATTTTTAAGTTTCTGCATTGTTCAGATGGAGCACTCGAATATATAAAAACCTGCACTGAAACATAAAAACGCAGCGAGACGGCTTTGTAATCGCAAGAATGAAGATACCTTATTGCTACAGGAAGAAGAAAAAAAAAGAAGGCAAAATCTTTTTTAATCTGTTTGAAAGGTCTTTCTCTTGTCACTTGTTTTAATCTTGGGTGAGCATTTGCTTCTATTCCCGGAAGCATTGGGAAAAAAGTACAAAGATTCGTCTTAACTTTATGCAAAGTGGCCTGACTGCCTTTTAAAACAGACATGTCTCATCAAACCAGAGACGAGGGGTTTTGTGTCCTGTCAAAAATGCGTGTTATAAGTCTGTTGACATGATGCAGAATGCAGAAAAAAAGACGTTCAGCCAAAGCATAATTGCATATGCATCATGCATGCTAAATATTTATATGTGCTACGCAAATTATCATAAACTGTATGTGAAATGAAGATTATTTGAACAGAAACGCAGCAGATAAGAGCCAATTAAATGTGTTATTATATAAATTATTAAATAAATAGGTAAAAATAAAGGTAATACAGTTTAATTCTTTGCACATTCTTCATTTTTTTGAATATGCTTTGTTTCATTTTACTATTTTTCTGAAGAAATAATAATAACTCTGATCCATTTTGAACAGATTAGACAGCAGAAAATAGCAAACAATATTTTCAGGTGCATTTATATCAATGCCCAGCATTTAGATCTCTTTTGCATATTTTATTTGCAAAAAGAGACATCTGACACAAATATATTATTTACACTATTTAAAAAAAAAACCTTTCTGTTTTAATATTATGATTAATTAAACCCACATGAGAGTAAAAATCCTTACATTTTGTTCTAAAGGAAGGAAAACATCCTTCAAACCATTAGAAATAATTACCCCCAAAACATCTTATTATAATTCGACTGCTATATCTCTTATTGTTCATCATTATTATTGCATTCTCTTTATTATTATTATCATTATTTTCCCCTGAACGCTGACAGCAAACGGCAACACAAGGACGCAAATAATAATGGAACCTGAACTGCGGCAAAAGTAAACAGTTCATTAGATAGGCATTAAAAGGCATAAAAATACCCAGGGGCAGAGTTTAATGAGAGGCCCTGAAGTGACACTGCCAAAGCTTTTTCTTCCACTTTTTTCCCCACTCGGAAACCACACGGCTGGTGGCAAACCGTGAAGAGTAATTAATGATATTTAATTTATAAAGTGTGTTTCATTAAGTATTTCTCACCAGTGGGGAAAATGTCTGGCCAGTTCTGATTTGGGAGTTAATGGGACTTTAGTCCGACACAATGTGGCTGCCTCAAATTGCCATTTAACCTTTTCTTTCCGTAGCTTAATAATCTGCTGGAAATGTTTAAGGGGAATTGAAGAAGAAAAAAAAAGAAAGAGAAAGAGAGAGAGAGAGTAAGAAAGAAGAAAAATATTCACCTCATAGTGCTGATTGGGCCATGAAATAAAACAAATTCAGAAAGCAAATAAGAAAAGAAAGTCACACTAACAATGAATGGCATTAAATATAATGAAGGCATGCATCTCGTGTTTTGTGATGTTAAGCTGTTTTCTGCGACGCCGGTCAAAGCGGCATGTGTTTTTATGAGTGCATCTGGTCTAGAGTAAAGTGCTGTAGTGGCTGAAGAAAGCAAAGACCTTTTCAAGCAGGCTCCAGTATCACAACAGTGTTAAATAATGCATCTCATCCTAGCAGGGGTCTAACACCATCCGCAAGCTGAAAGAATACTATTCACACACATATTCCATGCAGAGGAAGCTGCACATCTATACGCACACACATATATGATGCTGCTTTTTATTTTTAATATCTAGAAAATAAATTGTAGAAAGTTGTGCAATTAAGCTGTTTTTTTTTTTTTATTTGGCTTAGTGTGGTGTAGGATAAATGTATGAAGAAACAACGCTCGCAGGAGGGTCTTCCTGGCTCTGTGATATGTTTCTAACATCAAATCTGTCGTATGGGTGAGAGACGGACAGATGCGTTTGGTTTTGTGTGCGTCGGTGTGACATTTACGTTAGTCACTTGTGGTAAAAATCGCAGGCGCTGTGCACGACACATGGACTGATATCAGCATGGTGTCTCTCATTAGCACACAGGTTACTGGTGTGTGCCTTTAATTCGCTGAGCACTGTGTGGGGATAAAAAAAAAGCAAAACAAAGCATGAAGACAAATTCTGGAAATAATGGAAGCCATGGAGATTATAATCACAGGAGTGTACTATTGTGGTACACTAACACAGAGGGAAATATTGAAATTAAAAAAAAGTTTTTAATATATGGTTAGAATTAAATAATATTACATGTTTTTTTTTTTTTCAAGTGTAATGTTTAAAATCATATTTTATAATATAATTTATAATAAATATAATATATAATATATTGTTATAATATAATAATAAATATTATAATAAATATAACTAATTGGATTAATAAATATAAAAAATAAATTAAATTGGATTGGATTTTTTTTAAATAATGAGGATTATTAATGTAATTTGTTACTTTTCATTTTAATTAGATGCAAATTAATTTCTTTTATATTATACAGTATATAATATACAGTAATATATAATTATACTGTTTATACTGCTATTTCAGTTCTGATTATTGCATTATTTTTTTTTTCGCTTTAAACACCTATAATATAAAATACAATATTAAAATGATATAAAATGAAAAATGTAAAAAATTGCAAAAATGCAAGCTCAATAATACTGACCCAACAATATAAACAATATAATTACAATATTATTAGTTATGATTTATTGTTATAATATATTAATTAACGGTTTAGTTTAACCAATTTTTTAAACTGTGAAATCGTGGTCTTAAAAATGACAAAATAATTTGAAAACACTAGAAGCATAAGATTTAAACAAAAGAATCCAAGTAATGGTCAAGAAAAGCCTTTCTGAATAATACAATAACCCAGTTCAACACAGCCATGGATATTTCTGTCAATGTCATGCTGGAAAAACACCGAGCGCAGTCAATAAACCTAACGACTCTGCCCACATACGGAGAGCCAAGGAGAGAGGAGAAAAAAAATAAAACGATTGCAAGTGAACTCCCAACAAAAGAGCAAATTCAAGCAGCTTTGATTGAAGAAACGGCATATACTTCTTGAAGGCCGGGGAGTCGCTGCGAATGGTTATTTCTTTAAGGCATAAGCGCCGATTAAACCCAATATTAAAATATGGAAGCAGTTGTAATGAAAAATCAAAGGCCGTTTCTCTGGCTGCCGAGCGCTTTTCTCACATTAATGCTGGGTTGGGAGCGGGGCCGATGCAGGCGAATGTAGAGCAGACCCCGGCTAGGCAAGAGTGGAGAAATCAATAGAGAAGAGCCGGTGGGGAGCGAGACTGCCAAAGCTGGCAGCGGCGGGACGGTTCCCATCACAGCGCTCTCCTCTGGCGTGCAGTGGGGAATGAAACAGGCCTCGCTGGGTCAGCACCAGAGAAAAGGTGAGATTAGACCAAATGGAGGAGGGATTTCCGAGGCACAAGATACCTGGCGAGCCGGGGACCAATCGCCCATTAGCCTGTGGCTACCTACATATGGTTCAGTGAACCCTGCTCAGAAAATAACTTGGGTTTTTTCTTGTCTTTCTTCACCTCCCCCGATTCGTCTTTCTCACTCCTTCTGGAGACCAAAAAAAAAAAAAAAAAAAGATGCACACTTTTTTTTTTTTTCTTCTGACCTAAGATCATGCCATATTTAGTATCTTAGTGTTTCATGTAAGAACACTCAGATTCAACCGGTTATAAAGAAAGATGAGTTATCTAATATGCTGAAAAATATTGGTTGTTTTTGATCTTATTAGAACAATATTGTATGGTCAAATATTTATATCACAAAAAATGATTCATTAACTCACTTAAAATAGGTAATATACCATGAAAAAAGCTAAATTACGGACACATTATATAACTAAATACTCATATATTTAAGTCTGTAGCTAAATTCTACACTGAAATATTGCAGATCATCATCAAATATCTGTTTGCCCACTCCCAAGTTCATGTTTGTTTCATGTAAGAACACTCTAATGCAATCGTTTTAAAGAAAGCTGAGTTTATATGCTATTATCTAATATGTTGAAAAAAAAAACAGCTTGTATTTTAATATTAGAACAATATTGTGTGGTCAAATATTTAGAACTATTGTGAAAAAAGGACATTATTCATTAACTCACTTAAAATAAGCTAAAATCTAAATTAATCATTACATTGTATAATTAAATATTCATATATTTAGGTCAGTAGCTGAATTGTATGCATAAATGTTGCAGATTATCATCAAATATCTGTTTTTGTACTCCTGAAAATATAAAAACAAAAAAAAGACCCAAGTTCATGAGTGTTTCATGTTTCATGAACAATCAAAAGCAAATAGTTTTAAAGAAAGCTGAGTTTATATGCTATTATCTAATATGCTGAAAAATACTGGTTGTTTTTGATCATTTTAGAACAATATTGTGTGGTCAAATATTTATATCACATAAAAAATAATCATTAATTCACTTAAAATAGACAATATGCCATCAAAAAAGCTAAATTATGGACACATTATATAACTAAATATTCATATATTTAAGTATGTAGCTGAATTCTACACTTAAATATTGCAGATTATTATTAAATATCTGTTTTCCTACTCCCAAGTTCATGAGTGTTTCATGTAAGAACACTCCACAGCAACTGGTTTTAAAGAAACCTGAGTTTACATGCGATTATCTGATATGTTGAAAAATTGCATTTTAATCACATTAGAATAATACTGTATAGTTAAATATTTAAAAGTATGGAAATAAAAAGAGATCATTCATGGACTCAAAGTAGGCAATATGCCATCAAAAACACAAATTATAAAATTAATTATTCATAATTTAAGATTGTAGCTGAATTCTACAGATAAATGCTGCAGATTATCATCAAATATCTGTTTTTTCACTCCTATAAAAACAAAACAAAAAAAGACCCAAGTTCATGACTATTTCATGTAAGAATGATTTTAAAGAAAGCTGAGTTTATAAGATATTATCTAATATGCTGAAAAAAATACTACTAAAAATACTAATACTATAGTCAAACATTTATAACTATTCAGAAAAAAAAAATCGATTGCATACCCAGAATGTAATCATGGAGCTAAAATAGTATCTTTTCTTAGTAGTTATTAAAATAATTTTAATTAAATTTAACAAAAAATCATTGAATTAAAAAAAAAAAATACTGTTAATATTTGATAATTTTAAAAAAAATGTATTATTAATTAACTCCGTTTTAAGTCATACCATTAAAAAAAGCTAATCCCAATACATTACAAAATAAAAAAAAATTATAAATACACATAATATTTGTAGCTGAATTCTACCCACAAATGTTACAGATTACCATTTCAATGATTAATGCCCTCACTCCTTCTTGAGACAAAAAAAAAAAATGCACACTTTTTTTTCTGACCCAAGTTCATGTCATATTTAGTAACTGAGTGTTTCATGTAAGAACCCTCCGATGCAACCGGTCGTAAAGAAAGCTGAGTTTATATGCTATTATTGTGAGCGAATGAATGGCGACCCTTTGGATAACGCCTCGCACCGAGACTATTGTTTGGGATGAATGCTGGTGTCATTTGCATGAAAATAGGCAAACACACACAGCAGCTTAAGCGCATCATTAATTCTATACATATATGTATATTTGACGCTGCTCTTGTGTGCTCGCCAAATTCAAATGGAGATTTAAACAAAGGCCTCATCCACAGTCGTAATGAAGTGCGCTCCTGTGAAATCAACTGCAACTATTCATTACAATGGAGCTCAAGGCGGAAGTTCAAGACAAGATATTTATCCCGTGGCCTCTGCTAATCCTTTCTGGACATATCTGTGTCGGAAAGGAGACGATCTCTAAACTCATTTGCACATTACTTTTTTTTATTGTGTGTGTGGTGATTGGTAAACGCATTTAAAATGAATTATACAATTGGTTAATTTGACAATGTAATTTTTTTACATAATAGATTAATCTAATTCATCAAGTAAAAAATGTTTGTTTATTTTTGCTGATATAATGAAATGCTTAATCCCACACAATAGAAAATGTGCAATTCAAACATAAAAATATTTAAAATAATGTATAATGAAATGTTATAATATCGATTATTATAATATTAAGGTTTATTAAGTGTCATAGAGCTGAAATAGATTTCATTTTTTATGTTGCAAGTATAAGATCTTATAAATTAAACATATTAGATATATACATTTAGGCATAGTCATATGTTTCTGACGGTATGATAACCTTAGATAAAAATATCACAGTTTCACGTTATCATGGTATTGTGATTACTGCTCTAACATAAGTTCTTTTTAAATGTCTGGGTAAAAAATAAATAAATAAATTTCCCACATTGAACAAAATACATTTTATTTTATGAAACATTTATAATATTTTGGAACAGTAAACATGCCAGGCTAAATAATTAAAATAGTCATTGACTTCTGCTCTCTTCATTAGATTCAGAAACACAGATTTCTTTACAACACATTTAGAAAAACAGGTAACACTTTATTTTGATGGTCCATTTGAGTATTAGTAGACTGTCTGCTTAATATCTGTTGATACTGCTCCTCCAACAGACATTTAACTGACTATAAGAAACTTTGTAAGTACATGTCAACCATAACCCAAACCCAACAGTCTACTTATAATCTAATGAGAATTAGTTGGCATGTAGATGCAATGTAGCTTAAATTCAACATACAGAACATCAAAATAAAGTGTAATCAAAAAACGCATAAAAAAAAAGCATAAGGACCGGTATAATAGAATTTTTTTTAGAACTTTTCCAAACCACGGTAAACCTTGAAACCATTTTTCATCCTATGCCTATATAAAATATGCTCTGTTCTAATATTTAGGACAATGGAGACAAATAAAAAGATCCATTACCACACCACCACACAGTAATAAAGTGTCATTCAAATAAATATATTAAAAAATGTAAATGTAAAAATCTACATTATAATTTTAAATAAGAATTATAAAATAATAAATTAAATAAAACACTATAATTATGTAACACCATAATAATAATAATAATAATATATTACAAATTATACTGCACTGTACATGTACACTGTACATATTATTACTGCACTGTAGAAATGTTTTTTTTTAAATGTGTACATCAAAATTATTTCATTTATTGTTTTATTTATTAATTAAGCACTAAAATTCAAGAAAGAAAAAAAAGATCAGACTAAAAATATACTTGTTACTTACACAAAGTCTGTTTATAAGTGCTTTACATTTACAAAATGACTAATCAAACCAAACGACCATTTTTTTTTCTCCACCATTTCCAACCACCATAAATCCAGCTAAAAGGCTCCCTGAAAAACCACAAGATCTCCTGTCCTCATTATGGAGAAAAAAAAACTTAGCAATAATTTACAGATTTGATATGCAGTGTAAATATATGGCTCCATTAAGGGGGAGGACCAGTTGATGTCTATGGAGTCTGAGACGTCAAAGTTTCTCTATCTCTCTCTCTCTCTCTATCTCTCTCTATCTCTCTCTCTCTCTCTTTGGGGCGAGCATTTTAAAAGAGAGAGGAAAAAAAAACAAGCCAATGATTCATAATACATTTCATAAATACTTCATGATTTTTCATACTTAAGCTGGTCTGGCAAATCAAAAATTTTTTGTCACCCTTTTTCGTCCCTCATGTCAGTTCATCATTTTCCGGGGGTGTCACATGTCACTTTCACTTTACAGGAGCGATAGGAACAGGCCGAGAGAGGAGACAGATCCGCTGTGTCTGATTATCCAGACACTCTCAAACACACACACAGAGACAGAGAGAGAGAGAGAGAGAGACACACACACACACACACACACAAGAAATTGTTTGTCCTGAATTGTTCAGCTCTACCTGATCTGTGTCACGGCTAACTAGACAAAAAGTAGATTATACATTAACTCAGTTAGCATAAACAAAACTCCTGCAAAATTATCATCTATAAAGGAATTATGGCAAAAAAAATGTTCAATATGTCCACATCAAATCATTTAATAATTGTTTTTTTATATGCTATTTAGTAATGAATATTTATTTTGTATACAAAACTGAATATTAATAGAATTAATAGAACGCAATCATGGAACTAAAATAGTATCTTTTTTAGTAGTTATCAAAATAATTTAACTTAAAAATAATTCAATATTTGAAAAAATGCTGTTTATGTTTGATAATTTTAAGTTTCATAAGTGAAAATATGGTTAAAAATTAAATTAACTAATAGACCACCAAAAACAGCATATTTATCATAAAAAAATTCATATACAAATATATATGTTCACACATTTATGAAGACTTATAGCTAAATTCTATCTTTCACAATTCTTTCACAAAAAAAACTTTAATATAAATTAGCAATTATAAGTTAGTTATATTAACTTTTATTAATATTAACATAATATTTCAATATTGTTATTATTAATAACTTATTATACAAGTTAATGTTTTTATATTATGTTAACTTATAATTGTTATCAACTTATTATAATATACATTGCTGTTATTATATTATTATTAACTTATCATATTATTAATTTTTATAACCTAATATATTGTAAGTTAGTCTAATTATTTTATTTTAAAGTATTATATTAATATTGACTTATTAACTTCTTATTCTTCTTATTGTTATTAACTTATAATAAATTAATGTTATATTATATTAACCTATTATATTATTATTAATAATATTAATTATTTATTATTATTAATTATATTAATTATTAATTTATTAATTATTATTAATTATTATTTTTGACTGTTTTAACTTAAATGTTTTTATATTATATTAACTTATTATAATATTATAATCAACTTATTATATTATTCATTACAGTTAATATATTATTATTAACTTATCATATTATTAATTTATTAACTTAATATACTGTAAGTTAATGTTAATATTTTATTTCAAATTATTACATTAATATTGACTTCTTAACTTCTTATTCTTCCTATTGTTATTAACTTATTATATTATAAGTTAATGTTATATTATATTAACTTATTATATTATTATTATTAACTTATCATCATATAAAGTTAATAATTAAATTGTTTATTTATAAAACACTGTAAATTTTTTATTCATTTTATATACAATTAAAGTATTTAAGTATCTTTATTTAAGTATTTATTTTTTGTAAAAGTATTTTAATGTTTTACATATAAGAAAATTTCTTCAAAAATCATCAAATATTATGTTATAAAATTAGGCTGTCCAACAGACTTTGGTTCTTGTTTTCTAGTCAGAGAAAAAAAAAAAAAAGCATCCCTCCACTTCTTATTAAGCACACGGGCTCTTCATTTCCAGCAATGGAGGCTTGATTTTCTCCTTGGAGTGACACAGTCCTTCACCTCATCATCGTCCCATCACTGCGATTAGAGCACGCGCCACAGCGCTGATCTCTGCAAAGCCACACAATCCCATCTCACAGCACCGACCGATCCGCAAAACAACTCCATAATAAAAGACGTGTTCAAAAGATCAATTTAGTCCCCTCTTAAATCGCCACCATCTCAGAAAGGGAATCCCATCAATCCGTGAGATTTCCATAATAAACACAGAAGGTTTGTAATCAGGGAGTGCGATTGGACTTGGGCATCACTGCTAAAACTCAAAGTCTAATCTGCATTACCTTCTTATGCATGAAACAATCAAGAGTTTCCAGCAAGGGTGCAGATCGGGCTCTAATTTAAGGCGATTAAAAGTGTCGAACATCCAGGTCAAGTATGTCTGTCGTGCGTCTCTTTTGTGGAAGCCGCTGTAACAGATGACTTGGTTTGTATAACAAGAACTCCAAGAAACAAGTTTTGGGTTTTGATTTTGAAAGGCTTATTTGGAAAAAGCATGTGTGTGTAAAAGTTGATATAGCGCACGAAAGGCTGCAACAGATGAGAAGAGCTCCGCGATTAAAAGTTAACTTGGAGAAGAAGTGCAGCAAAGTTTTATTGAAGTCAGTGGATTTCATCAAGAAGATTGACAACCTGTGTTGGCTTTGCTTATCTGACAAACCCCTGAAGGGATTTAACAAACTCCGACAAAGTTCTGCAAGAATCCGCGACCTGGACCTTGACCGGTGTTTCCGTAATTTAGCAGCTGACAAATTGCTTTTACTTAAGGTTTTAATTATGTGGGAAAATCATTCAAAGACATCCGTTTGTATTTTTTTCATAGCAATTTTTTTCCAAATACATTAGGTATTAGATATAGGTATTAAATACATTAATTGTTTCTTTACAAATTTAAACTGATTAAACATAAAATAATCAAGTTATCCCACCAAAAAAACTCTACACAATCCCTTCATGTTATCTTAACACAATTCAATTAAGTTAACTTAATGGTTCCTGCAAATTTAGGTAGATTTAACATAAAACAATTAAGTTGACCCCCCAAAACTAAAAAATTGTGCTGAATCAGCTTATTTTAAATAAGTAGGTTGACTAAGCAGCAAAAATCTTTTTTTTTTTGTGCATCACTTTTAACAACTAGTGGCAATTTACAATTGGGAAACTAGGTCATGTTGTATTAACTCTTTAGCAATACACATTTTACTACAAATGCTTTGAATTAATCGGATTTTGTTCATGGTCATGCATGTTTTTATGCTATCTCAATCTAATCTTTGCACCTTACAAAATTTATCAGCAAACTATTGCGGTCTCTCGCCTCTGAGAAACTGCTTGAAGCATTAATAAATACATATATAAAGCAAATATCTGGCCATGTAGAGAAAGCTTCGATACGTTAATTCGGTAACACTTTATTTTGATGGTCCATTTGAGTATTAGTAGACTGTCTGCTTAATATCTGTTGATACTGACATTTAACAGTCCTTCAACAGACATTTAACTGACTATAAGAAACTTTGCAATTACATGTCAACTTACACTAACCCTAACCCCAACCCCAACCCTAACCCTAACCTAACAGTCTACTTATAATCTAATGATAATTAGTTGCAATGTAACTTAAATTCAACAAACGGACCGTCAAAATAAAGTGTGACCGTTAATTCACTAGTTTCTAATATATTGACCCTAATGTTGCTTGTATTTTTCTTTTAGGCCATCTGGGAATTTCTTCACAACCAAACCATAAATCTTTGAATTGTTTCTAATCTGATAAATTGATTGGAATCTGACAAATCTTTGAAATGATTCAATGGCAAAAATATGTTACTTGAGTGAATTGATAAATATTTTTGGGGGTTCTATAATATTGAATACAAAATACCAACAGCTTCAAAACTGCAATTATTAAAGCCACGATCACAATTATGATTAGAGAAGTGTACTTTTAATTTGTTATATTGTCAAACATGTTATATTGTCTCTCTACTTAAACCCTTTAAAGAATGCATTTATAATTTATCACATTCTTTTGTGAGAGAATGTACATGTAATTTTTTCTTTGTTATAAAGATTCAAATTTATTCTGTGAAAATGTAGATTATAATACTACATTTTTAAAAATCATTTAGGTCTATATGTAGTTTTACATTTCAATGTATATTCTAATAGTTTTAATAATTTTTAACTGCATCATTGTTTAATTGTATTATTTAAATTGCATTTATATTACAGTATTATTTTAAAAATAACTACACTACTTACTAACATGAATTTTATACATTTTTTATGTTTATTTTTTAACATTTTCACACAACAAATTTTCTGTTTGAGATTCTCCACAAATAGCATTAATTCAAATTTCGACAAATTCTGAAGAAAAATATCTTTTATTCTGACTAATTTAAATAAATAACTAAATAACATTTTAAATAACAAAATTTTATATAAATAAATAAAATAGATAAATAATTATTTGTTAGAAATATAAAAGAAATGTTATCTAAATTTTACAGAAAAAAAAAACATGTGTTAACATTTTACTTAAGCTCTTTATTTAATTTGCAGAGTTGTTGTTGTTTTTGTCCTCACCTTTTGTTTTAATCACTGTTAATCATAAATGAGCGTGCAAATATGATGCCAGCTGCTAAAAGTCTAGCAGTCTCAGAAGTCAGTCAATTAAAAGCACACAGTTGATAAAGATTAAAACCCCAGCAGAACACTTGAACTGCAGTGTTTGACTGGAAAGGTGTGAAACCTGCGCTCAAACATTTACCCAGACCCTGAACGCTTTTCATACAAGATCTACCTGCTCTTGAAACGAGCAAACAAAAGCCTGCATCAACAAGGATATTCATTGCGATTCATCTCAGAGGAAGCAAGTCTAAAAGAAGCGGATGGTCTGCCTATATCTGACAAAATGGCTTTGATTAACAATTGTTTAAAAGCGGAGACAAGTTATGACTTTTTCATGATAGCTTGAACAATGTCGCCATCTGTTGTTCATAGAAGGAAATGTGTCTGGAAATTGAGGGATTGAGTCTGACGATGCTGATTGTCTCAAAAAAAGACAACTATTTTTCTGTTAAAAAATAAATCTTTCTAAAACAATTATTATAAGAATCAATAATAATTCAATGTATTCCTTTATCTAATATAAAAACTGGGTGGAATGAAGTAGCCACAAGAAAAACATTTTTCAATATTTATAAAAATAAAATATCAAAACATCAGTGTTCATTTTGTATCAAGTGGTTGTTTGAAGTTTATATTACCTTTTATGTTTTCAAGCTGAATAAAAAGTACTGTAACTAACACAGACAATTAAACATAAAATTTGGAAGTACAAAAACACAAGATAGACATTGTATTTCCAAATATTTTTGTTCTTAATGTTTTAAATTTAGCTCAAGATTTAGCCATTTATAGCTATCTCTTATTAATGTTTTTGTTTTATTTTCTTTTGTGATTCTAACAATTTTTTTTTTTAACTATTTAAAAAATGAGAAAGATTATTATCTGTTTTAGCTAATATTTATTTCATTTTAATTGCACATATTTTGTTACATATTTCTACTTTTTTAAAAATTGTTTACTTAATGCTGGCAGAATCGGTTATTATAATTATATAAATAAATTTTAAAAAATCTATAAATGTGGATCCTGCAAGACCATGAGTACAAACTGACATTAACAAATTTTTAAAAAAAAACTTTTTTTATTTGTTGGCTTCATTGTGCTTCATCCCGCTCCATTTCGAATTAATTGTTACATTTGAGTTTACATATGAAGATGTTTTGATTAAGATGAAAATGTATTTGTGTTTGAATAATTGTTTTTAATAGTGGATTACACTGTTCGAAGTAAATTAATCAAATTAAATTAAATGGCACCTCTATTACTTCTCTTTTTTGACCCATCAAAAGTGCTGCCAAGAGCATTGACGTTTACCTTTTATTGCTGCAGACTGACTTTTAATTTTGTTTCAATTTGCTTTGCGAGCATGCGCTTGTTTTTGTATCTTTCCTCTTTTTTTTTTTTGCTAATATAAGTCTTCTGCAGGGTGTCTCAGCTTTAAGACCTATTATCAAAATGAAGCCATCATAAAGAGAGTAAACCTTCGGGACATCCTTTTGATATATTACTTACAAAAAAAATGGCTGGGTCACCGTCTGATTTCTTTATTCAATATATTCCTTTATTACAAAACTAGGGGAAATGATTATTGATTATTAAATTATAATTTTTGGTTTAGTTTCTATTTTTGTTATTTTAGTAAAGACTAAAATTAGTTATTACATATTTCCTTAGCAGCTAAAAAAAATTATAATATTTCATTTAAAAAATTTTATTTCTATGTTTTTAGTTAACTGCAATTACCCTGACATTTATTGGTTTATTTAACTTTCCAAATAAAATTAGTAAATCAATAAATGTGAATTGTGTAAGATCTTAGTAACAACAGCAGGCTATGTTCAAATAAACAAATAAACTTTTTCCACTTGTTTGTAACAGCTATATTTAGTATTATTATTATTACACTTATTAATTATTAACTCTTTATTTTAGTTATTGATCAACTTTATAAATAAATCAATAAACATGGATTGTGCAAGATTGTAGGAAAAACAGCAGGCTTATAGGGGACGAAGCCTGCAAAAACAATAAATAAATAAATATGCAAATAAATAAATCCACAAATTCCTGCATAAATAAAACAATAAATAAATGAATAAATACAAAAATAAATAAATAAATAAATAAGTAAATAAATCAATAAATTCCTGCATGAAAAAACAATAAATAAATAAATATGCAAATAAATAAATAAATACATAAATTCCTGCAGAAATAAAACAATAAAACAATAAATAAATATGCAAATAAATAAATAAATAAGTAAATAAATCCATAAATTCCTGCATAAAAAACAATAAATAAATATGCAAATAAATAAATAAATAGGTAAATAAATCCATAAATTCCTGCATAAAAAACAATTAATAATTATGCAAATAAATAAATAAGTAAATAAATCTGTAAATTTCTGTATAAATAAAACAATAAATAAATAAATAATTACATAAATTCCTGCATAAAACAATAAATAAATAAATCCATAAATTCCTGCATAAATAAAACAATAAATAAATCCATAAATTCCTGCATAAATAAAACAATAAATAAGTAAATCCACAAATTCCTGCATAAATAAAACAATAAATAAGTAAATCCATAAATTCCTGTATAAATAAAACAATAAATAAATAAATCCATAAATTCCTGCATAAATAACAATAAATAAATAAATAAATTCATAAATTTCTGCATAAATAAAACAATAAATAAATAAGCAAATAAATCCATAAATTCTTGCATATATAAAGCAATTATTAAATATGCAAATAAATAAATAAGTAAATAAATCCATAAATTCCTACATAAATACAACAATTACTACATAAATAAATCAGTAAATAAATCCATAAATTCCTGCATAAATAATTATTATTCCCCCAACATCCTTGTAAATTTATTTTATTATTAATCTGCCCGCACTATTATGTATTTATTTATGCAGGAATTTGTAGATTTAAATTTATTTATTTGCGTATTTTTGCAGGTTTCATTTTCCATACAGGCTAACATTCATTCATTCATTCATTCATTCATTTTCTTTTCAGATTAGTCCCTTTATTAATCTGGGGTCGCCACAGCGAAATGAACCACCAACTTATCAAGCATATGTTTTACCCAGCGGATGCCCTTCCAGCTGCAACCCATCTCTGGGAAACATCCATACACACTCATTCACACTCATACTCTACGGACAATTTAGCCAACCCAATTCACCTGTACCGCATGTCTTTGGAGTGTGGGGGAAACCGGAGCACTCGGAGGAAACCCACGTGAACGCAGGGAGAACATGCAAACTCCTCACAGAAACGTTAACTGACCCAGCCGAGGCTCGAACCAGCGACCTTCTTGCTGTGAGGCGACAGCACTACCTACTGCACCATCGCGTCGACAGGCTGACATATTAATGCATAAAAAAACTAACTTTTTCCATGTTTTCAACAACCATATAATTCCATATATATAATTCCACTGACAGTTATCAGTTGAACCACCTTTAAATCAATTAACCAATCAATCAAATAAGCGTGGATCCTGCTAAATCATACATAAGAAACAGCAGACTGACATATTACTGCATATTAATACATCAAAAAACAATCTTTTTCCCTTTGTTATCCACAGCTATATTTTTTCCCCAATTAGCTTCATTACTTCTCTTCTTTTAACCAATCAAACGCGCCGCCGAGAGGCATTGACGTTCACGTTTGGCTTTTACTGCCCTGACTGACTTTTGCCTTTGCTTTTGTTTCATTTTGCTTTGTGAGCATGTGCATGTGTCTTTTTTTGCTAATATAAGGCCTCGGCAGGGCGTCTCAGCTTTAAGACCCTGCGCCCCCATTATCAAAATGAAGCCATCATGAAGCGAGCAAACCTTCGGGACATCCTTCTGATATCTGCCTACTTTCTCTTGAAAAAAATGGCAGGGTGAGGAGGTCGGCCGGTCCCCGTCTGCCGCCGAACAGGAGGCTTAGTCTGGCGAGTGGGATGATGGAGCGAAGACTTCAAACTGCGGGTGAGCGGCTAAAGAGAGAGAAGCTCCAGGGAGGCCAGAGGAGGGGAAGGCCAGGACAAGGCCTTGATTTCCAGTGGAAGCACAACAAAGCCTCTGCTTTTTTCACCCCCCCCAAAAAGCAGCGATGGCCCTCTGCCTGACACCTCTTAGAAGTGTGCGTGTGTTGCTCGCGTTGCGTGGCAGAGAGGATAAGCCATCCACGCTAAAGCATTTGGCACTTCTGAGGAGCCAGCTGAATCTCGCGGCTTTAGGACAAGTTTCTGGGGTTTGCGAACACCGCAGGCTTCAGGGAGATCTGTTCTTCAAATGCTCATAAACTCAAAGAGGCAAGGAGGGGGGAAAATGCCTTTCAATCAGGAGAATTACAATCTTATTCAAAACGGGGGAAATGCTAAACATCTGTTTTTAGAAAAAGAAAATGATGTTGTTGTTGTTGTTTTATTTGTTTTTAAGCAGACCTTATGGAGTCAATCTAGGGCCATATATACTTGCAAAATAAAAGAAAGTTTTGCAAACAAAAAATAAATAAATAATAAATCCAAATCTCCAAAAATCGCAAAGCAAATGAAGATTCATTTTGCAAAAATAAAAATAAAAATAAAAAACTGCAAAGATCTTTTTTCTGGTAGTTGTAGTATTTAAGTAAAGTCAGTATTTTTAGGTTTAAGTTTGTCATACACTATAAGAACATTTCAGTTTTAGTTAAGGACATTATAATAAAATATTGCTAATTTTATTTTTTTTTTAATTAATACTAATTTTCTTTTAGTTATTTATAAATGAACTTTTCTAGTTCTAGTTTTCTAGTTCTCAACTTACTTTCAATACTTAAAACTTACTTAAAATGTTAAATTAAACCTGATTAACTTAAAATAAATTAAAGTACAATAAAATCATTGGTTCTTGCTCTTTTACAGTGTATAAATAACTTGATAATTTCAGTTAAAATTAAAATAAAAATAATTTAAATATTTTTTTAATTTTGGATTTTATTTGACCTTACATTAACTAAAAGGGATAAATGAGATAAACAGTTTGATTTCATTCATGTGATATTCCTGATTTCATTGTTATTACTAACAAGCAGGGGGATAATCATTAAATAAATAAAAATACATTTTACTTGTGGCGACATGGTGGCTCAGTGGTTAGCACTGTCCCCTCAGAGCAGAAAAGTCGCTGATTCAAGTCCCGGCTGGTCAGTTGGCATTTCTGTGTGGAGTGCGCATGTTCTCCCCGTGTTCGCGTGGGTTTTCTCAGGTGCTCTGGTTTCCCCCACAAGTCCAAAGACATGCGGTACAAATGAATTAAATAAACTAAATTAGCCGTAGTCTATGTGCGTTAATGTGAGAGTTTATGGGTGTTTCCCAGTACTGGGTTGCAGCTGGAAGGGCATCCACTGTGTAAAACATAAGCTGGATAAGCGACCCCTGATGAATAAAGGGACTAAGCCGAAGGAAAATGAATGAATGAATTTCACTGGTATAAAAAAAAGTGTAAAAATTAAATTTCAAAAACTACAAAAACTAATAGCAAAAATCAGTACATCTTTAAAAGCGAAACCAAAAATGTTAATATACAACTCCAATCAACTTTGAAACATAAAAAAACAATAATAGCATATCAATGATGCTAAAATAAGGCTACCAAGTCTAATGAATTAATCATGCTCTTAAAATCATCAAAAAAATCGTTTGATCAATTAAACAGTTTAAAAATGCTAAGCAAGAGCTTAATATGTTAACAGCAACAAACATCTTGCATATCCATGATTAGTTTCCACAGAAATATTTCTAAAAAAAAAAAAAAATGAGGTGAAAGGCAAAGGAATGCAACCACGAACGCTGCACCAAAACCTTTCCCAGCGGGTGTTAATTGCATGATAATTAAGCACGGCAACAGTCAAGCAGGAGAAGCTAAAGATTAATCATCGGCCAATTAAATGCCCACGGTGAGGAACGTGAGGCCCCTCGGAGACGAGAGATCTCCACTGTGATCTGAGCTATCAGCACAGCGGCACAACATCAGATCACTGGCAAAAGATCCGTTTCAAAAAAATCTCCTCATTTATGTCAGCCGTTTTGGATGGTTGTGGATGCCGTAGCCATCTGGTAATTGATATCAAGAGCACCTTGAGTTTGGTGCAGGTGCTGGGTTTGAAAGTGGAGACTTCAGATGAAGAGAATTTGCTGCGTGCTGAGACTTCATATGGTGGAAGAACTGAACTGAGTGGAGAACAAGGCTACAGAGAGATGCTTTAAAACTGTTTAACACCAATGTGATACATAAAAAAGAAAGTATTAGTCTCCACTCCAGTAGTTATTTGCTAGCAGTGCAGAAATAGACAAAGATAAACACATTTTGCTTTATACTGTATATACACACACTGATATTATACTCACACTGGTCCCAGGAAGCATTTTTTTGTTTTTAATAGATGTCTAATAGACGTCTAAGCATAGCCGTCTTGGCTAAAACAAGGCTAAATTTGGGCTGTCAGTAAAAATCGAACAGACGACTAAGAATAGACCAAAACTAGACTAGTCATCAAATAAACAGAAATTAATGACTACACATATAAAGTCTGTCTAATCTGTCTATTTGATGACTATTCTAGATTTGGGCTATTCTTGGATGGCTATTCGATTTTCACTGACAGGCCAAGTTTAGCCAAGCTGTCTACCTTAACCTCGTAAGGCCCAATGTGTTTTTTTTACATGAATTTGTTATTTCTCTTTGGTGTTTGGGCTTATTGGAACCTAATTAGAATAAAAATCTAAGTATCATCTTTTGATATATTTTTAGAGAAAAATTTACATAAAACTCTTTTTCCTGAATGTTTTTTAACGCATATATAACATAGACCTTTTTTTTAAAATTGCTTTGACTATCAGAGAGTAAAAACAACATTTTTTTCCCATTTTGGACAGTTAAAAATAGTTGCAGGATGACACTGTATGTCTGTAACAAAATATAAAACATTCAAAGTATTTAAAATAGCCACTTAAGAGATCAAATGTGCTGTCCACGTTTGTGGACACTCAAGCCCTAGGAGGTTAAAAATGCATTTGTACTCAGAGTATTAAATTTTGAGCAGATACGCCAAGTTAAATATACCATTAATTATAGGACAATATTATATTTTAATATTTAATAACGTTATTACACAAATGAATAAATTATGTTTTCTTTATATCATGCATTTACCCAGTTTTTTATTTTATTTTATTTTTTACAAAAGCTGTTATTAACATTATAATTGCTACTACTATTAGTAATAGTTATCCTACTAACATTTAACTGGGTATTCTTACCGGTTAATGCAACTCAGCAATTTAATTCTACAGAGACAAATCCTATCACCACAAAAAACATACAATTAATACACAAGGTCAATAAGAGGTTCACTTTAAAACTTTTAAGTGCAAAGTCCACAACTCTCTGCTATTTGCTTTACAATTTTAATGTTTGTTTTTCATGCTGCTAAGAGGGCTGCCTGAGATTTACACAATACAAAGTATAAAGATGAAATGCTGCATCTTTAAAATGCTATTTGATTGTAGCCTACACACACTGTCCGAAGATGGTTTCTTAGCAAGGGCAGATGCCACAGAAGCAAAAACTCTTTAGAGCACTGAAAATTGTGAAGGAAGTGGCGTGCCTCTTGTTCTCCACAGAGTTTTAGATATGATAGGTAAATAGCACTAAAGGCACAAATTATGATAAAAAATTTATATTAATCTTCACTTTGATGTAAGCCACATAATTAATCCAGAAGGGCTATATGCAGCCCGCAGGTCACCTGCTGAGTACAATTGCTTTAAGAAAGTGTGTTCCCTTTATATATGATGCATGAACAAATATACTTTATTAGTCATTTTATATGCATGCATGTATATTGCGGTTTTAAATATATATTTTTTAATTGTAAAGTGTATTCCATATAATTATACAGCAAGGATGTTAAATGCTTGATTCTGATTATCTGATAAACATTCCAAGGTATACAATTACTTTCAGGGAACTGCACAGCTAAAGTAGTTCCATGCAGGTCTTAACTGCATTACAGTTCCATATCACTACGCCAAATGATTCCAATTAATTCATAGCCTACGATGGTTAAAAATAAAATCAAAACAAATGCATCTAGATGAGTGAATGCCAAATGACACACTATACACTTATACAATTAACCTAAATGTCATCACAAATGGACGCTAACTTTTTTTACTAAACGAAAATTCGAACTTTTAACGGTTGCCAAATTAGTCAAATAAATTACCAAAGTAAGTGAGTAAAACCCACTTCACGATGAGGAGACTGCTTAATCACTTAGGTAGGAGAATTTTGCTGAGACAATCCAAAATAATTAATCTAATTTTAGAGGCTGACATCTCCTTTCCTTCCACTATTTAAGTAAAGCTGCGAAATGTTCAGCATTCTACACTTCTTTTTATTGTCTAAATAAGTGCATCATCTGAGTATTTAAAGAGCTCTCATTCTTTTTATAATTTTCTTGGGAATGCATCATTTATACTACAAAATGGCAAAGCATTGTGCATAAATACGCAATTTCAGATAATGTGAATTATTTTCTAATATTTCAAATGACCCATTGTCAAATACTCCTTATATGCTTTATATTTCAATAAAATAACTAAATACACACATATGCATGTGTATTTGTTTGCATGTATATAATATTTACATTAAATAACAAATTCAAATGCATACACTTATACGTGTGCATGTCTTTGTGAGTGTGTGTTTGTGTGTAAAATATGAGACATATCAATAAAAATATATTTTTAAAGTGTATACAAATATTTTGGTATTTTCACAGCCACACAAGACAGAAAGAGGTGATGCAGAATATTAACCTTGTCTCAAACTCTTGCTAGACACAAAGGCAAGGCCAGCGCCTCATATTCCAAACATTAAAGAATCAAAGTTTGTTTAGTGTGTCCAGTTTATCCTCTCCTAACCATATCACAAAAATGTGACCACCTCAGAGAAAGCCAACAAACATGTATTTCAATAGGACTACATTAGTGGAGGAGTAAGAAAGACAAACATGGTGATGATGTAAAACAAGCAAAGGAAAAATTTGGCTTCAGAGGCAAAGCGTCTCATTAAGGTTTGATGTGTGTGGGGTGGATTTTTCATGGGCAGGTAGAGTTATGAATAACTAAACAAGGACATCTGGAGAAAAAAAAAAAACATGCCCGCTCTCCTTGGCCCAAGTGGTAGTTGCAGAAAGAAAAAAAAACTCTCTGAATTAACCACAGTGGAAATATCAATGACCTTCGGTGGTTTTAAAGTTGAAGAACTAAGCTTCACAGCACGTTTGTTTGTGTGTGCGTGTGTTTACATAAAAAGTCAAAGTATTCACGCAAAGTGCGCAATGTTTTGTTGCGTCTGAGGACGTTTTTTAACACTCACAAAATCTTTCTCAAGTTTCTCCATCTCTTGCTTGTAGCTCTTCAGACGGCTGTTGTACATGGCTCGGCTCTGAATAGGGATCTCTCGAACCTCCAGGTCCATCTGCTCCATCTAGAAACAGCAATTATATTCAGCGTAAACAAACTAGTCGACAATTAAAACGTCTAGCTAGTTTACTGTCAAGCAGAAGCAGAGGCATTGATTCAGGCAGCCGGTAAATCAAGTCAAGTTAGGATGTGGCGCTTCATTAAAACCTCTGGCGCGGTTGAGCTCTGACAACTGCGACATGTGTCCGTGTCACATGTGAGCAAACCGGTGTGCACAAAAGGGCCCCGCTGATTTACACTGTCCAATCAACATGACATGATGGGACAATTTACATGCGACACACATCCTTCCTTTCGGCACCTGCCACGGTGCCTTCCCCCAATAATGGCGTGAAATGTGTCGCGCGGTGTCACTTAAAAGCGCATTATGTGGATGTGATCACACCGTTAGCACCGAGCAGCCTTCAGCCAGATGAAGAGTGTCTCATGTCACCGGCGACATTGCAGGTGTTGTTTATGCAGGGGGGGATTTTTTTTTTTTTCCAAATTCATTATTTAGAAAACGAGTGAGTGGAAATTACTGATCAAAGACGTACCAACTCTCTGACTTCTTCAAGCTGTTTGTCGACATTTAGAACCAGCTGTGTCTTCTCCTCTGAAAGAGAAAAAGAGGAAAACATATTGATCAGTGGATGGAGGAGCTGTGCTTCATGACAACAGCCCGACTCCCCCGCAACAACAAGGGAGCAAATAAAAACAAGGCTGCATTTGAAGATATATTTACACATTCTCCACGCACAAAGATCCATATTTGATGTGTCTTATTTTTCCACGTGTAAACGCCTTTGTTAGTTGGTGAAGGAGCGCAGAGACGCCTCTTGGCAACTCAAAAGACGAGAGAGATGTCAGCTCCGCCAAAACTCTGCCGTTCTGCCACCCACTCACAATCACTACAATAAGGTTGCGTTGGTTTTTAGCCACTGGTATGAGTTTGGTCAAAGGGTGGAGGATGACCAAATCGTTTTCGAATTTTTGTATCTACATTACCACATTTATGTGCTTTCAGAAGTAAAATACATAGTATCCATGTCTCAGAGCAAGTAAAACAAACCTACAAACACTGTAAAAGGAGTTGTGAAGTTGTGAGGAACACAAAGATTATGAATGATGAATTATTGTATTCAATAAATGTATTCTACTTTGTACCCCCCCCCCCCCCCCCCCAAAAAAAAAATATGATAATAAAAACAAAAAAACTAATAAATAATATAACATTCAGCATTAAAAAAAAACTATTTTAAATTAGAAAGGTTTGGGTCATTGCAAATAATACTGTATATAAATAAATAAACACCATAAATAAGTTTAATACTTTTAAAATTTAGTTTAATAATAGTTTAAATAATAGAAATAAACAGCAAAAAACTAATTTATACACCAAAAAATCCAATAATAGGAATTAATCATGCAATTAAAATTGTACATATTTATTTCACATTGTTGCACTAATTCATCTTGAATTGTACAAATCCACTGCACATACAGGTGAAGTCAGAATTATTAGCCCCCGTAAATTATTAGCCCCCCTGTTTATTATTTTCCCCAATTTCTGTTAAACGGAGAAAAGATTTTTTTTTACACATTTCTGAACTTATTAGTTTTAATAACTCATTTTGTAATAACTGATTTATTTCATGTTTGCCATGATGACAGTAAATAATATTTTACTAGACACTTCTATACAGCTTAAAGTGACATTTAAAGGCTTAACTAGGTTAATTAGGTTAACTAGGCAGGTTAGGGTAATTAGTCAAGTTGTTGTATAATGATAGTGTTTTCTATAGACTATCAAAAAATATATATCGCTTAAAGGGGCTAATAATTTTGACCTTTAAATGGTTTTTTAAAAATTAAAAACTCCATTTATTCTAGCTGAAATAAAACAAATAAGACTTTTTTCAGAAGAAAAAATATTATCAGACATACTGTAAAAATTTCCTTGCTCTGTTAAACATCATTTGGGAAATAAAAAAAAATAAAAATAAAAAAAATAAGAAAAATTGAAGGGGGCTAATAATTCTGACTTTAACATTAGTAATTATGTTCATATCTATCTTCATACTTCTGATTATTAGTAGCAGCCTCATCTATTGTAAATCTCTGTTCATAGTTAATAAAACCTGTATATAATGTTCATAGTGCATCCATCTGTAAATATTCCCCATAGTTTTTCTATAATTGCACTTTATAACTTATACCTGTATCTTGCACTTGCTGCTATTGCACTCCTGGTTAGACCTAAACTGCATTTCGTTGCCTTGTACATGTGTAATGACAATAAAGTTGAATCTAATCTAATCTAATCTCATTCAACTGATAAAAATGGAAATTTATATTTATAATCTAACAAAATATCTAACTTTATAATAAATCAAAGGATCCTGAATCCAAAAAAGCATTAAGCAACACAACATTGATAATGCTAAGAACATTTCTTGAATAAAGAACGAAGACTAAAGTAAAAGTTGCTGAAAAAAACATAATTTTTGCCATCTTTGAAAGCAATTAAAATAAATTAAAATGTAAAATTGTATTAATGATCATAAATGAAGCAGTCGTGAAACATAAAAAAAAAACAATGTTATATTCCAAATAGGCATGGGCCGGTATACGATTCAAATGGTATGATAACCTTGGATAAAAATATCACAGTTTCACGATATTGTGATTACCGCTCTAAAATATATTCTTTGAAATGTCTGGGTAAAAAAAACAACATCTTTTTTACCCTTTGAACTTATAATTATAATATTAATTATAATATTTTTAGCCAGTAAACATGTCAAAATCACTCAAGGCTAAATAATTAAAACGAATTATAGACTTCTGCTGTCTTCAAAAACACAGATTTCTTTACAATTTAAAATGGCATCTTTGGATATCTTTTTTGTTGTTGATACTGTTGTCCTAAAAAACTAAAATAAATAAATAAATAAATAAAATAAAAACCGTAAATAAAAAAATCTTACACATACCTTAGGAACAGTATAGCAGAAAATTTGGTGGTTTTAAAACCTTGACTTTTCCTAACCGCGGTATACCTTGAAAACAGTTATTGTCCCATGCCTAATTCCAAATACCAACCAATAATAAATGCGGTTCATCACTATTAAAAGTAGGGCTGCATGATATTATAACATCTGACATTGCGATATTTTGTTTTTCTGCAATATAATATATAAATATTTTCCCCAGATGACTGCTATTTAAAATTATTTATTTATTTAGATAGATAGACTAATTCTGTAGGAAAGTGAATCATTCATAAAAATGTCAAAAATCAACTAATTACAACCAAAGGTAACACTTAAATAAACAGTGTTTTATGGTTTTGGGGAAATCACATAGCATTCAGGTGCAGAATTTGAATAATCAAATCTAAAATAACACTGCAAAATTCTTTACTGTATAATTCAAAATTATTCTTTATTTAAGTAACAAATGGTAAAATTTATTGTGCTTGAACGCTTTTTCAGGCCTTAAAAACACGAAAAATAAAAAAACTCACTTCATTTTGGTTAAACTCTGCATTAACAATTCTCACGTGTACTAAATGGTTTCTCCTGGTTAACTATAAACATAATTCAACCCTGCAGATCCTGCGGTGACTATTTCAGATGTGCACATTGCAATATCGATGCTAAAACTATATATTGTGGAGCCCTAATTAAAAGACATAAAAATTTTTATATTTTTAATACATCTAATACATTCATAATTGACATGCATCTGCAAGTAGAAATACTTTCTAATTTAACATTCAAAACATCAAAGTATTTTTAGTCCAGCTGAAATCCAGTCTCGACTGGTTAGCATAAAAGAACCAGAACTATCCATTTACAATTTGAAATTTGCAATGATAGAAGAGCACCATAAATAAATAACCTTGTGAAACAACACTGCTACATCTCCTGATCAAACAGGACCACTGAAGCACATCAAACCATGTCAAGCGTTCGCACTAATAATGAAGAAAAAACATCAAGCTGTATCAAACCGGGAAGCTGTCAATAAGGCTGGAAAACTAAAGTGAACTTCTGTTTTGCCCTTTGGCTTTCCAATGTCTTTTGGTGGTCATCAATCCATTTTTAAAATCCGTGTGCAACCTCACAGCCCACACACTGTAAACAGCCAGGGGCGATTCTCTACAAGGTGAGCAAACACTGGGGCCTGCATTCACCCCTGGCATAGGGCAGCTTGAAATATACATCTCACTATTGCAGGTGCTTGGGCCAGAACCACAAGGTCAGCTGCTCTTTGGGCAAAAGCGTTGCACTGAGAAAAAAGTTCGACTCGTGGACGCATCTTTGCATCTCTGCTCAATTTTTCATTGTGTTTGATTGACAGCTCATTCTCTTTGTGCAAATCTACCTAAAAAAAAGTGCATTTATGTTTAATGGAGCGAGGCCTTGCATTATTTTCAAATTTTCAAGTTTTGCGCTGTTCAACAACAAAACATCTTGGAGGTTCTCAAGTGAATGAACGGAAAAAAATAAATAAATAAATAAATCGCCAAGGGCATTACATCTGTCCATTGGTCTTTATCAATGTTTCTACACATGTGACACTGTACAATGACAATGCGTAAGCCAAACAACAGCATAAGCCGCTTTGTTGACGCCATTGTTGGTCGCAAACAAATCTGCGTACCTAGGAAAGAGAAAAAATGCCTTTTTTAGGGGTATAATTGAGATTTGAATTCAAGAGACGAAGGGTAACGAATGGCCTGGCCATCATTAATGAGCACGCTTTGCTTACGGCTTTGTTCATATTGGGTGGATTTATTTAAATATATTTAGCAGGCGTTGGTGGGTTGGACTGATGACACGCTGTTTGTTTCTGCCAAGCTCTGAAGAAGCAATTTAAGCTTCGACAATTCACTGCATTCTCATTCTTTTCAATGTGCTTAAATAATGCAACAAAAAGCCAATCGTGTTTTGCAATTGTTTGACAGCGCTTACCGAACTGAGCACATGCTGCTGTGTGATTGTGAATAAGTGATTAATCCTTCTCACCTTTTGTTAACGTACAATGGAAGCGCCGAGCGGTTGCATCAGGTTATTATTTTGAGACCAGAGCGCTGAGGTTTATTACTGACTAAAAGCAATCATTTATATTATTAAAAGTCAGCCGACTGTATTAAAGTGACCTTTCATTGCACTGACTTTTCGTTTCAAGGCAGCAGAGTCAGAACGAGATCTCGAATTAATTGTATTTATGTTTTGAATTTTGAACTGAAACTGAACTGTGTTCTTAAGAGTTCACAACATGAGCAAAACAAAAAGTTCAATATCAAAAGCATCCTGAGGAGTATTTCCAGAGGATAGAAGATATCTTAACCACAGCACACTCTTGCTTCCCTGAACAGCTCAAAAAATAATAAAAAGGGTCAGAGAGGCCAACAATCACACAGAAATACTATAGACAATAAACTCAAGCAAACACTGGCATCTCTCTTGGCCATAAGGTTTGTCTCAGAGGATTTCAAAGAACGTTGTTGAGCTCTCTTAAAATCTGTTATGCAAAATAAATAAATAGAATTAACATTTATATGATTCTAACAAAAAGTGGCTTTAAGAAATAGTAACTAATAAGACAAGCAGCAGCATTTAAAAAAATATTATTACTATTTTCACCAACCCAGCCTTAGTAACACACTGTAAAAAAAAAAAAAAAAAAAAAAAAATCGGTTATTTTTCAACAGTTTCCAGATTTTGTGATTGACAAGTGCTTTCAATTTATTTACGGTTGAGGATTGCATTACAGGACCTTGATCTTTGCTCTGTCGAATAATAAGAAATATTGTTACAAGAGGAAATAATATATAGAGAAATAAGTCTGTAAAATAACAAAACAATGCACTGGCAGTTCATTACAAAACAATGCACTGGCAGTTCATTACAAACCCAGACAATATATCACTTTCAGCTATTAAAAATGTTAATAAAAGACACTTTTTCAAACTTTTCAAGGTTAAAATTTGTTGGAAGAAAGATCTAAGTCCCATAATGCAACTCAAAAGCAGAAATAAATGGGGAAAAAACATGAATCACAAAATACAGAAAACTGCTAATTTAATTTATAAAAATTGTACTGACTTCAAACTTCTGAATATTCTGTATATATGCATGTACTGTGCAAATATATAAAAGTAAAATTGTTTTGTTTTATTTTGATATATAAAGTATATAATTTGTTTAAAATATTTTAGGTGTTTTTATTTTTTATTTTATTACATTTATTTTTATTTTATACATTTTAGTCAAGTATTTACTAATTTTAATTTAATTACAATTATTTTGGCTTTTTTATTTCTTTAAACAGGATTTTATGCTTTATTACCTTTTAGTACTTCATTTTCAATTTTCAATGTTTGCAGACCAAAGCAAAAAAGACAAACGAGGGGACAAAAAAAACAGTTAGCACTGGTTCTGTTCCTTTTCCGACTAGCCTGGAAAAATAAAATAAATAAAACAAATGTAAAAAATAACCAAATTAGCAGAATATATAGTAAAAGTACTCAAGAAAATATTAAAGTTTTGCGTTGGCTATATCATGAGATTCCCCTCAACGTGCAAAGTGCTTTGAGTGTCCAGAAAAGCGCTATTTAAATGTAAGGAATTATTATTATTATACTAATCTTATAATAACATTGTTCTCATGGTAACACGTTTGTCTGATTTGAGCCATTAAGAAGCACAAGACAATAACAGGTGTATTGGCAGTAGGTTTACAGATGCAGAAGATGACTTACAACAACTTGCAACTCTAAGTGTAAGATATTTGTGATGAAACTGTCTGTGTTTAGTGCAGAAATATTGACAGAAACTGCCTATAGTCTATGAATACATACATCTATTATATATTATGCAGTACACACAGCATCTGATGTCCAAATAAAGGGGAAAACATCAGGGGTCCACGACCTCTAGGGGCTCCATAGAGTTACTACAGGGACCCTAACAATAATTGTTTGATTATCAGATTGGGTTTAGACTAGAGAAAATGGGAAAAAAAATATATATGAACAAAACCAAAACACCTTGTAATATATTGATATTTCATCTATTTTGAATTTTTGGTTTTTAAAATGCTCTCCAAGGCTGCATTTATTTGGTTAAAAACATGCGGTAAATTCACTAATATTGAAAAACAGTTTTATACGTCAAAATAACATTTTATATTTTAAAATATTTTTTAATGTAACCTATTTCTGTGAAGACCAAACTGAAATTTTCAGTCTTCAGAGTCGCATGATCCTTTAAAAGTTATTCTAGCATGCTGGTTTTGTGCTCAAGGAATAGTTCTTCCTATTATTAATATTGATTTTTTGATGCTCTTTCATTTTTAATAGCAGCATATGCAGTATTAAAAAACATTTATTCACAAATGAGGCCTTAAAATAATCAAAAGTAACCATAAACATTACATTACAAACGTTACCTCGTATTTCAACACACACACACACACCATATATATACTGTATATATACATATACACATATATTTTTATATATATAAAAATACAGACATATATTTATATACACATATATATTGATATATACACATACTGTATGTCAATTTTATATAATTGTAAATACGTATATACACATGTATACATATAGTTACATATATACATACAGTATATGCCAAAAAATATTTTGCATGATTTTCATAAAACTATTAAATACCAAAACAGTTGATGACAATAAAAAATATTATGAATAATATATTATTAGAAACATATAGTAATATTATTATTATTATTATAAATAAAATTATTGATAAAATATGGATAGAAAATTTGTCCATGGTTAGCAGCATCTTAAAAAAAAGAATATGCATTTGTAAAAAGTTTGGTATTATGTTAGGGATGTTAGAATGCAAGCCTTAAAATGCATCACTCATTTTTACAAACTGTCAGGCGAGATCCTGATATTAAAATATACAAACTAAATAAATTAAGATAAATAATAATAATAAAAATGAACTAAAATTAATAAAAAATGATAAATCAAAAAAAATTATCAATATAAATCATCAGAGTTCCTTTTTAAAGCTAAATTTTCTGACTTTGCCCTGATTTTCACTGACTAAAAGCTGAATTTCCATGACCTATAAATAATGAATGGAAAAACAGGCTGATTTTGTGCTTTGCATAATATTACAATGGTTTCAGCTTGAATGGCATTTTGCATTGCCTTTAATAGCCACTATGAGAACAACAATATATAATTTTGAGAAACAATATTGAGAAACAGTATTATGCATCAAAATAACAGTTTTCTATGCTAAAATGTTTTTGAATGTAACCCATTTCTGTGAAGACCAAACTGATATTTCAGCATCGTTACTGCAGTCTTCAAAGTGACATGATCCTTCAGAAGTTATTCTAGCATGCTGATTTGGTGCTCAAGGAATGTTTCTCACTGTTATTAAAATCGAAAAGAGTTTCTGATGCTTTTTCATTTTTAAAGCAGCATATGCAGTATTAAAATAATGATAGGCTCTGGCCTAAAAAAAATTCATGACTCCTGACCAAGTTTACACAAATTTTAGATCTATCAAAACTTGCTCTATTAATATCTCCTCAACTTGCATATTATGGCATATTATGTTTGTTATTTCTTTTTTTTTTGTACTTAGTTTTGTCTTTTACTTGTTGTTTGTGGCTTTTAGTCATTGTTAAGCACATTGGTCAACTTGGGTTGTTTTTAAATTGTGCTATACTAAATAAAATGTCATTGTCATAGTCTAATTTCTTACACAGATTACTGGAAACAAAAAACAATCAATCACATTGCTTATAATCATACAGTAATTATGCCAACAACCCAGAGATAATTTCAAGTTTTTTTTTTTTTTTAATCCTCAGTCTATAGTAAAAATTGTAGTATTCACTAAAATTGAGAAACAGTATTATGCATCAAAATAACGGTTTTCTATGCTAAATTTTTTTGGAATGCAACCTATTTCTGTGAAGACCAAACTGAAATTTTAGCATCGTTACTGCAGTCTTCAAAGTTCCATGATCCTTCAGAAGTTATTCTAGCATGCTGATTTGGTGCTCAAGGAATGTTTCTCACTGTTATTAAAATTGAAAAGAGTTTCTGATGCTTTTTCATTTTTTAAAGCAGCATATGCAGTATTAAAAAAATGATAGGCTCTGGCCTGAAAAAAGTTAACAACTCCTGACCAAGTTTGCACAAATTTTAGGTCTATCAAAACTTGCTCTATTATTATTATTATTATTATTATTATTATTATTTCCTCAACTTGTGTATTATGGCATATTATGTTTGTCTTTTTTTTTACTTGGTTTTGTCTTTTACACTTGTTGTTTGTGGCTTTTAGTTATTGTTAAAGCACATTAGTCAACTTCGGTTGTTTTTAATTATGCTACATTAAATAAACTGCCATTGCCATAGTCTAATTCCTCACGCAGATTATTGGAACAATAAACAATCAATCAATCACAATGCTTATAATCATACAGTAATTAGGTCAACAACACAGAGAGAATTTTCTTTATGGATCCTCACTCAATAATATTCTTTTCTTCTTTTTGATGTATAAAAATAAACACATTTTTAAAAATGTTAAAATTTCAATATGATAATTATACATCTAAGAAAAACAACATGACATCCAAGACCCATGTCACCTAAATTCTGCATTCTCAAACTCATGTGATACTGGATATCTGACACCACGACCATCCCGAAACTATAGCTTCTTTAACAAATGATATGGGCCATTTCTAAATAATACACCGACCAAACACACGAGCTGCATAAATAAATGATTCAACGAGTTGTTTATGTCTCTCTGACATCAATGTTTTGGCTAAGCAGCTCATCTAACATCCACTTACCACCGGCTAATTTGGGTATTCTTCCAATTTTGTTGGTTATTTCCGCGGTGAGGGTCCCAAAGTCCTGTTCGTACGCTTCAAAATCCGAAGACATGTTGTATTTTTTGTTTTAAAAGATTAAAAGGGCGATAAACTGAGCTGCGTTACACACTGTTGCTTGTGTTTGCTTCTTATTGACGTCCGCGTCACTTCCGGGTGGTGTCACGGGAATTTGTTCACGACTTCTTCCTGTCAATGGTTCCGCTGTGGGGTGAGTCGCGCGAGTAATTGTTTGATCTTCCTCGTTGATTTGCCTGTAGTTATTTTTGAAAACGGATTTAAGCTTTGACAGTATTACGAGCGGCTACATAACGCGTTCACTGGGTCATATTAAGCGGCGCTGTCATTTTCCTTGGACTCTGATCGCTCGAGGAAACAGTAGTCGAGGTACAGTCAACGATTAATTTTTCATTTTCAAAACAGTCATTTCAATATACAATACAATTAACGATACATGTGTCAAAATGAGGGATACAAAACGTCCTACATATGTTAGTAACCTTGTTTTTTCCAAAGCATATGTCATTGGTTGAGGTCTGCTATCATATAGATTTGCTAGTTGTAGATAAGGTCATTTCTACAGTTAAGACTTCAGTATTTTACCTCATTGTATTGTATTGTATTGTATTGGATTGGATTAAATTAGTTTGGGTTGGATTTAGGCTTGTTTAGTATTTGAGCTGGACTGATTTACTTCATGTAGAATGACAGCAACTAGAGGGTTATTTTTTATGGCGTTTGAAAATCGTGCGCTTTTGCCTTTAACCTTTAACCTTGCTTGTTGCACCAAAAACAGTTGAAGTAGTAAATGTAAACTAAATTATGTAACACAGGAGCGTAGAAACAAAGCTTTGGGTGTGCCTTGGGAACAAGGTGTGCTGCCGCTTTAGCACAATAATTGACAGGTAACATTAACCATTGTATTCATCACTTTATAATTATAGTTTTTGTTTAGATTTAGTTTTGTCATAATGGCAATGCTAAATGAATTGGGTCTAGAAGGCATAGAGATAGTGAAGTATATCGTAATTTTATGTGTCATGTGACATCTAGCTTTAATATCTGCATTAAAAATGAAATAAACAAATAATTTAATTTATATACGCAGAAAACACTAAATGCAAGTGTCTAATTTTGTGTCTTAGATAACGTTCATGAAATTAAATAATGTTCTGTTGTCATTCACCACAATTTTATGTAATTTATGTAAAAATGAATTAAAATACAATCGCCTCACAGCAATAAGATCGCTGGTTCAAGCCTCAGCTGGGTCAGTTGGCATTTCTGTGTGGAGTTTGCATGTTCTCCCCTTGTTGGCCTGGGTTTCCTCCGGGTGCTCCGGTTTCCCCCACAAGTCCAAAGACATGTGGTACAGGTGAATTGAATAAGCTAAATTGGCCGTAGTGTATGTGTGTGTGAATGAATGAGAGTGTATGGGTGTTTCCTAGTGATTGAAGGGCATCCGCTGCGTAAAACATATGCTGGATAAGTTGGCGGTTCATTCCACTGTGACGACCCCGGATTAATAAAGGGACTAAGCCGAAAAGAAAATGAATGAATGAATTCTTTCATACTTCAAAAGACCCTGTGTGCTCAAACGTTACACACTGTGATAGATTTTAAAAGCCTGCTCTTGGAGTGGGATGCGTCACGGTGGCTCAGTGGTTAGCACTGTTGCCTGACAGCAAGAAGATCACTGGTTCGAGCCTCAGCTGGGTCAGTTGGCATTTCTGTGTGAAGTTTGCATGTTCTTCCCATGTTCGCGTGGGTTTCCTCCAGGTGCTCCGGTTTTCCCCACAGTCCAAAGACATGCGATATAGGTGAATTGGGTAAGCTAAATTGTCCATAAATGAGTGTATATGGATGTTTCCCAGTGATGGGTTGTGGCTGGAAGGGCATCCGCTGCGTAAAACATATGCTGGATAAGTTGGCGGTTCATTTCACTGTGGCGACCCCAGATTAATAAAGGGACTAAGCCGAAAAGTGAATGAATGAATGCTTTTGGAGTTGCCAATGCTTTTTATACATATTTTATAACAAAATAAGTGAAAATAAAACTCTGCATTAAATTAAATATTTAAACAAGTCACAATAAAACAAATCAAAACACTTGCTACAAATGTATTAAATCATCAAAATATGAATTGCACGTTGAAATGAAACACTAATAAAATAATCATGAACATTCTAAATTGTGTTTTTCATTCGTATGGTGGACAAATTTAGTGTTAAATATATCAGTATATTTATTTGACTTATTTGGAGCGTCTTATTTAAATTGTGGTTAAAAATGTAGACAGATTATTGTTAGCTCAGAAAAAAATAAAGCAAAACACACTGTTATGGACAGCAAAAGTGTATTTATATTACACTTTTATTGTTTTGATGTCTGATAAGTATAGTACACTTTTAATAAAAGGAGGACTTTAAAAGAAAAATAATGGAAATTATATTTGGATTTCCTATTAAGTTTAATCAAAGAATTGATTAAGTAAAGGTATGTTGTAATAATGCTGCTATAACAATAATATGCTGTTTGTTGACTTCAGCTCAGCATTCAACACTGTCATACCCTCTAAGTTAATGATCAAACTTAGAGACCTGGATATCGACACGTCTCTCTGCAACTGGGTTATGGACTTTCTGACTAACAGACCTCAGAATGTGAGATCAGACCACATCTGCTCCACCACCATCACACTCAACACTGGTGTACCACAGGGCTGTGTGCTGAGCCCCTTCCTCTACTCCCTTTTTACCATCGACTGTAGGCCTGTGAACAGATGCAACACAATCATCAAATTTGCAGATGACACCACAGTGATTGGTCTAATCAGCGACAATGATGAGACTGCCTACAGGGAGGAGATACAGCATCTGGCCACTTGGTGCACCGACAATAATCTGCTCCTTAACACCGACAAGACCAAGGAGCTCATTGTGGACTTCAGGAAGGGACGAACAGGCTCACATGATCCCTTCCACATCAATGGGATGGCCGTCGAGCCTGTCTCATCCTTCAAGTTCCTGGGGACCCACATCTCAAAGGACCTTTCCTGGACCACCAACACCTCCAGCCTGGTCAAAAGCCTCACCAGCGCCTATTTTTCTTAAGGCAACTTAAGAAGAACCAGCTGTCATCAGCCGTCTTGGTGAACTTCTACCGCTGCACAATAGAAAGCATCCTGACCAACTGTGTCACAGTCTGGTATGGAAGCTGCTCTGTTGTGGAGCGCAAGGCACTGCAACGGGTGGTGAAAACTGCCCAACGCATCACAAGGACCACACTGCCAGCCATAGAGGACATCCAGAGGAAACACTGTCTGCGCCGAGCACGCAGTATTCTTAAAGACTCCTCTCACCCTGCTCACAGACTGTTTTCTCTTCTGCCTTCTGGCAGGCGCTTCAGGCTCCCCCAGACAAAAACCAGTAGACTAAGGAACAGCTTCTTCCCCAGAGCTGTCTTCCTTTTGAACTCTGCCCCACACTGACTCTTTGCCCCCTAATACACCCCCACTCTCCTCATAACTTATACTCCTCATAATCATTGCACTATTTAAAAATTGCACATATTCATTGCACTGATTCATTTATTTGAACTGTACATACCCACTGCACATTTGTAATTATGTACACACCCACTGTATATATACATTTGTAATTGTGTATTTATCTGCACACTTCTAATTATTAATAGCAACTTGTACATATATCCATCTATTGTAAATCTCTGTTCATAGCTAATACAACCTGTATATAATGTTCATAGTACATCCATCTGTAAATATCACCATAGTTTTTCTATAACTGCACTTTATAACTTATACCTGTATCCTGCACTTGCTGCTATTGCACTCCTGGTTAGACCTAAACTGCATTTCGTTTCCTTGTACCTGTACATGTGTAATGACAATAAAGTTGAATCTAATCTAATCTAATAAATATTAATTGACAACAAATAACAAAGGTTAAGAAAGGGTTCATCTAAATCACAAAATTAAGAACTTTATTAAGCATGTTAGGTAGGATGGAAAAATGATAGACAGTAGGAAATTAAATCCCGAACTAATTTATCATGATATATAGAAATTAACTAGTGGTGGAACAAAGGTTAACTATAGTAAAATGGCATACAATAAAATTTCTGAGGTTATTTATCAAAGTGTCAATCTCATATTGCATTATTAATATTAATAACTCTTAAATCTTGTCCTCAGATGGATGGCCTGGCTTTAGCTCGAGGATAGTGTGATCAGAGGATTAGTGTGAAAGGATGCCACACAGAGTCTGCAGCTCTAGGAAGTGGCTGGCCCCTGTGACTGGTGACGTAGTCGATCGCTGGCTGTTTCGGAGAAGACAGAAAAGATGCCCTTTGACCTCTTTAAGTCACTGCAATAAACGGAGACAGCAGGCCTGACTACTTTATAGCTGTAACACTGAGGACCTTAAAGACACTGACATACATCGTAACAATGAATATTCTGTCTGCTGTAATTGTGTTTGAGAACCTCCATGAGGTCAAGAGGCTTTTTCACTGGGGTCCGATCATCGCTCTGACTGTCATCGGCGTTTGTTCCTCCATGGCCATACTGGACTCTATAATCTGGTACTGGCCGCTGGACACCACTGGAGGAAGCATCAACTTCATTATGCTCATCAACTGGACCGTCCTCATTCTTTACAACTACTTTAATGCCATGTTTGTGG
This sequence comes from Danio kyathit, assembly GCA_903798195.1. Lineage (NCBI taxonomy): Eukaryota > Metazoa > Chordata > Actinopteri > Cypriniformes > Danionidae > Danio > Danio kyathit. The sequence continues at coordinate 35,235,025 of LR812530.1, forward strand.
GCCCTGGTTACATTCCTCTGAAGTGGAAACCGGTAAGTCGTTTTTTTGAGGATGTTAACTTTTGAAAAATATTTTCTGTAAGTGAATTTTGTTCCTTTTATTGAATTAAAAATACAGGAAAATGGCAAAATGATGCTTTTTTTTTTGTTAATTTAGACAAAAATATAATTTATTTCTGTAACAGCAAAACTGATCTTTCAGCATCAGTACTCAATTCTTTAGTGTCACGTGATTTTAATAATCATACTAACATGCTAATTTCTCATGATTGTGCTGTTTGATATTTTGCTGGCAAGCAGAATTCAGTTTGTTCAGGATTCTAGGATTAATATAGTTCATTTATTAAAATCTGAAACATTTTGTAGCATTAAAAATGTCTTGATCAATGTAGTGCATCCTTGCTTAATTTCTTTCCAAAAATCCATACTGACCCCAAACTTTTAATAGTGTATCAAAGCTTTTAAAGCATGTGCCTGACTGCCTGTTGTATGACGTGGTCTGTTTTACTGAATATGTTTGCAAACTGCATGTCTAATATGACTTGTGTTGTTGTTTGTGTTTTCTAACAGGAGAATCAACAAGATATAATGTACTTACAGTTCTGTAGATTGTGCCAAGGCTATAAAGCACCAAGGTCACATCACTGTCGCAAGTGTAACAGGTAGATTTGTCCAAAAAATAAACATACATTTATATATGTTTATATCTGTTTTATCCTAGTTCAGCAGGCAAGAACTAGTCATTTATAAGGCAAAAAGTGCATTCTAAGCCAACCCAACATGGCAACCAGTGGTTAAATTTTGTCAATTTGGATATACATTTTATCATCTTATTTCTTATTTTCAAGAAAATATGAGCTGATATTATCAAATTTGCCACATACTGTATGTAGCCTATAACTAGGTCCATATGGATTCTGCGCGCCACAGAAATCTGCAAATTTTTAGCCCATCATTTATTTATTTATGTAAATGTATGTAAATTTATATTTGTTATTATTGACTAATATGAAAAATGTTCATTTGATTTATTTACAATACAGTTTGTAAAGTAATGTTTTTGCTAACCAAATAAGTGGATCTGATTGGATTTGCATTGTAAACATTAAAAAAGTTAGAAATGTATTATTTTTCATTTCATATATTAAGTTTTAGGTTATGATACTCACAAAATCATTCTGCATAAATCTGCAGATGTTTTACAAAATTCTGCGCAGAAATAGCGAAAAATGTCTGCAGATTCTGTCTGGCCCTACTAATAACACATCTTGCTTTGTAATATTTTGTTTTATTTCCCATTTCTAAGATATTTAACAAAAACAGTACAATTCCAATAAAAAAAGAAAGAAATAGTACAGAAAAATTGACACTGTATATGTACACACAACATATGTAGCATAAACATATAAACAAAAGATGACAATATTCACATTCTTACAAAGCCAGTGTCATGAATATATAGGTTAGAGATGAAAATTTACAAACTTAAAATGTTTCCCAAGAGTCTTAAGATAGGTCCCCATGTGGTTTCAGCTTTTTTCTGTGAAGTTTCAAGACATAGTTGTTCCATTTGAACGACATAAAGCAGTTCATTCAACTATCTCTTATAACAGGGAGCCTTTGGGAATTTCCAATTAAGATAATCTGTTTAGCTATAATCATGCCAACCATCAGGGCTTGCTGTTGGGTTAACGGAAACGTGTCCATTATATTAGAATATCTAAAATTCTATAACACATCTTGAGAGTCAAAACCCTGATGACCCTGTGAATCCAGTTATTTAAGCAAAAAATATTCTTTTAAATTATTATTTATAAGATACAATATTTGAAAATTGTTACTAAGGTAAAAGTGCCATTTTAACAGATATTGGCATATGCGCATGATCACAAAAATGTGACATTGATTCACATCGATGGCTACAGTTTAACCAACAGGACTAATACGCATGGTATTTTTTTTTGCAGACTGATCTGCTGTATGTTGTGAACAGCAGAACAAATGAAATCACTGTGTTTTATGTCATAAATGTATCATTATTATAAAATTGTCTTTTTTTTCTCAGATGTGTGATGAAGATGGATCATCATTGTCCCTGGATCAACAATTGTTGTGGTCACTTAAATCATGCGTACTTCACCAGCTTCCTCCTGCTCGCTCCACTGGGCTGCATTCACGCTGCACTTATATTTATCATGACCATGTACACTCAACTTTATGACCGGGTAAGTGTTTTCTTTTTGAAATTAATTTATAATTAATCATAAGCAAAAGATAATGCACTTGTAAATTACTTGAGAGCATTCAGTCAGGGTGCATTTTCATTAGTGGGTTTTCATTTTAATACAGAACTTTAAAATGTAAACTACATTTTAATCCTCATCTATACTGGTGTTTCTACTGTCTTTAGGAAAAAATCTCCATCCACACTATACTACCAGCAGAACAAACTCGTGCCAGACGATAAAAATAACTTATTCTAGTACAAAACTATTAAAATTATATATATATATATATATATATATATATATATATATATATATATATATATATATATATATATATATATATATATATATATATATATATATATATATATATATATATATATAAGCATGCATACATACATACTGTACATACATACATACATACATACATACATACATACATGCATACATGCATACATACATGCATACATACATACATACATACATACATACATACATACATACATACAGATGAAGTCAGAATTATTAGCCCCCCTTTAAATTTTTTTCTCTTTTTTAAATATTTCCCAAATGATGTTTAACAGAACAAAGAAATTTTCACAGTATGTCTGATTATATATATATATATATATATATATATTTTTTTTTTTTTATTATTTGTTTTATTTCGACTAGAATAAAAGCTGTTTTAAAAAATTTTAAACACCATTTTAGGCAAAATTATTATTTTTTTGATAGTCTACAGAACAAACCATCGTTAGAGTAATTAGGCAAGTTATTGTATAATGATGGTTTGTTCTGAAGACAGTCGGAAAAAAAATTTGCTTAAAGGGGCTAATAATCTTCTCCTTAAAATGGCTTTAAAAAAATAAAAACTGCTTCTATTCTAGCCGAAATAAAACAAATAAGACTTTCTCCAGAAAAAAAAAATATCAGACATACTGTGAAAAATTTAAACATCATTTGGGAAATATTTAAAAAAGAAAAAAAAAATCAAAAGGGGGGCTAATAATTCTGACTTCAACTGTGTGTATATATATACATATATACATATACTAAAGTACAAATATACAAGCTAAAGTAAACTAAAAACTAAAGTACAAATTGTAATGGCATCCGTGGTGAAAAATCATTCAAGAAATTGATTCTGACATTTTTAAAAATGCATCGCCATTCTCTTTCAAATCGATTCTGAGTTTAGTTTTTAACAGCAGGTGGCGCTGTAGACTAGTTTTTAATGAGGAAGATTATGTCGTTTATTTCATTTGACTATGATCACTCGCTTAAACATTTCCTTACTCTATTATTGATTATTTTAGATTTGAGAGGTATTTGTAAGAAATTGGATGCAAGCAGAGTATGACTGTTTTAAAGTATACAGCGCCACCTACTGTTAAAATCTAAGCTAGGAATCGTTTCAAGAGATATAAGCGATGCATTTTAACAATCCCAAAATCTATTTCTCAAACTATTTTTTTGCCACACCGCAGCATTCGTTATAAACAACTAGTTTTATATTCAGAACAAAACAAGATAGACCTGTATTCAGAACAGAACAAGATGCAGTTTAGGAAATATAAGTAACTATATAATTATAGTACAAAATTTATGTACAATAATTAAATTCATTCATTCATTCATTTTCTTTTCGGCTTAGTCCCTTTATTAATCAGGGGTTGCCACAGCGGAATGAACCGCCAACTTATCCAGCATGTGTTTGTTCCCATCACTGGGAAACACCCATACACTCTCATTCACACACATACACTACGGACAATTTAGCTTACCCAATTCACCTGTGGCACATCTATTTGGACTTGTGGGGGAGACCAGAGCACCCGGAGGAAACCCACGCGAACACAGGGAGAACATGCAAACTCCACACAGAAATGTTATTATTTTTCATAATAATTTAGCGACCTAATGGTACATTGCAAATATTCTTCATTGATTTCTTCATTTTTCCACTGTTTCCATGTAAAATATCATCATTAGGAACAGCAAAGCTATGCTAAATAAAGAATGTTCATCCATTTTGTGACTGATTTTCCAACTATTCTTTCTTGTCGTTGTTGTAATGATGTTCTGGCCTGTTTTCTTGCTTCTAGATCTCATTTGGTTGGAGCTCAGTTAAGATTGACATGAGTGCGGCTCGGCACATTCACCATCCCATCATGCCTTTCAGCATTGCAGCATTTGCAGCCACTCTTTTTGCACTGGGACTGGCACTGGGTACCACTATTGCTGTGGGGATGCTATTTTTTATTCAGGTATGACATTATATGTTTTTTTTTTCATTCTAAGGTCTATATACTGCACAGTTTGCTTGTGAGGATGTTTCCCATATAAACAAATAATTTTTTTCTTGTAGATGAAGGTGATTCTCCGAAACAGAACCTCAATAGAAGCATGGATTGAGGAGAAAGTAAGCTTGTTTACTGTATGCTTATCTGCTAAATGAGGTGATCTAATCCAATATTCTTTCCCCAATCCAATAAACACCAACACTCTTTTAAAGACTTCTTCTGAGCTATGAGCGCTTAGTGTCATCAGCTTTACTTAATCACACATAAAGGTGCTGAAAATCTGTTAAATTAACCTGTATGTCAGGTCCAATAATCTAGGATGCTGGAAATCAATATACGACTCATTCCAGAATTGCAGATACATTTCAAGCATTTTCCATTTGTTTTCTATAAACTGAAATGAACTAAAGTATAATTGACAGTAGGCATGGGATGATAACCGTTTTCAAGGTATACCGCGGTATGGAAAAGTCAAGGTTTTAAAACCGCCAGCATTTTCTGCTATACCGTTCCTAAGTGAAAGATTTTTCTTTTTAGGAAAACTGTATCACCAGCAGAAAAATATCCAAAGATGCTATTTTAAATTGTAAAGAATTCTGTGTTTTTGAAACTAATGAAGAGAGCAGTCTGACATGTTTATTGCTCCAAAATATTTTAAATGTTTCACACAATAAAATATATTGTGTTCTTAAATCTTAAATTTCAAAAACTAAATTTAAGGCATTAAAATAATTCACTGAAATATGCTGTTGTGGGTCTTAAATACTTTTAAACAGGTCATAATTATCAGTAATTGTCCATGTAAAGCTATAGCCAATCAGTACAACCAATATATATAAAAAATAAATAAATAAATAAAAGCGTTTAACAAATTTAAAATGTATTAACTATTTAGCAATATGGTTTAATTGTCTTCCTTACATCCTTACAATAACATTTGTTTAAAAGTTATCCATGTTTTAATGTGTTTATGCATACATTTATGTTGTGCATAAATGTTGTTTATTATAGCTTTTAAATCTTTGAGACATTCAGATTGTCTTTAATATTATTTATGCTACATTGCATTTGTGAAAAATATTCTGTTATGGTTTGATTTTCAGAAGACTTTTAGATTAGTATCTCAATGTGAGTGTCGATTAAATAAATTACACCAAAAAATTACTGTTTTTTTATATAGTTAATAGTTTTATAAAGTTAAAGGTGTAGTTACCCTCAAATTAAATATAAACCTTGATTTAGACCTCAGAATTCTGAAAATATTTTATTGAACTTTTAAAAAATGTAATTTATGTTGTGCATAAATTTTGTTTATTATAGCTTTGAAAACTTGAAAGAAAGAAAGGTTGTGCTAATGAAAATATATGTATACAACTAGAGTTTGCTTGTTTTGACACATTATTTAAAATATGCGGCTAAGAAATAACTGAATTTAATTTTAATTAGGCAAGTAAAAAAAATTACAGAAAATTATTAGCGTTCTGCCCTCTGATAGTTTGAAATTTCATTGATAATAGTCTTAAAAAGGCCTTAAAAAGTCTTAAATTTGACTTGATGAAACCTGCAGAAACCCTACCCAGACATTTAAAAAGAATATATTTTAGAGCAGTAATCACAATACCATCAAACCGTGAACCTGTGATTTTTTTTTTTTTTTTTTTTTTTTTTTTTTTTTTTTTTTTTTTATCTAAGGTTATCTTATCGTCAGAATCTTATACCGGCCCATGCCTAATTAATAGTAAACTGAATCCACTATGGACAATTTTGAGGGATGTAAGCAAAAACAATGGTCCCAACATATCTCCTGTTTTACATTTTTAATTTCTATAGCTTCCGAGAATCCAAAAAGAGCCACATATTGATAAGTAATGTTATGATGTCTGTTTTAACATTAGGTTACGATTGAATTGCCTTTCGTTACAGTTATGAAATAGTTTGATAACAAGTAGGAAATGTTCATGAGACAATGCCATGACCACATTGAAATGGTCTATAAATATAAAATAATGTGACATGCTTAAATGTGATAGGGAACATTTAATTGTGTCACTAATTGTTGTTTAAATGATTGTTAAACTTTTTAAACCACTAACAGAGTTGACATTTTCCATCATTTTGTGCTTTAGCTCGAGAAGCTAACCTTAAACCAGATACCACGACATGTCTAAAACAGATTTTTATGTATTTTCATCATATTGCTGTTTTTAAAACATCAATGAGAAATTCACTGAAATATCCCAATAACAGAGCTGACGAAAGATTTAATCTACTGTCAGTGTGTCTTTAATATTTTGTACAAATGAATAAGAGAAAAATAATGACACGTTTTCCCACCAGAGGAAGTGACATAACTTGAAGCAAGTCACATGCTGTTTTGATCAGTTCTTTAAGAATTTATTATGCCTTTTTATTACTGATGATGTAACAGAGTTGACCAGAAATTAGGGACTGAGAGAAAATGTACTTTTTTTAATAATTCAAATTACAAATAATACAGAAAATATGTTTCACGTACATGTTTACCATTTTGAGGGATGTAAACAAAAGCAATGGTCCCAACGTATTTCCTGTATTAGATTTTTTAATTTCTGTAGCTTCTGAGAATCCAAAAAGAGCCACATATTGGTAAATAATGTTATGATGGCTGTTTTAACATTAAGTTATGATTGAATTGCCTCTTGTCACAGTTATGAAATAGTTTTATAACAAGCTGGAAATGTTCATGGGCCAATGACATGACCACATTGAAATCGTCTCAACAAATTACATTTAGACTTGATTATTTCAAGATAACTGAAGCTGAATGTAAGATTCAAGGGTCAGAGACCGTCACAAATAGGTGTAGTGGGAGTCTATAAGTTAATATTCTCTAGATAAAATGTCCCTAAATACACATACAAACATTATTTATAGAGATAAGGTGATATAAGTTGTGTTATTATTCAAAACTGTTTCATTGAAGTTGATAATGATTGAGGGTTTATCTTGGAGACACAAAATGTACCCGCACAATATGGGCCAGTATGAGATTCTGGTATGATAACCTTGGATAAAAACATCACATTTTCACAGTATTGTGCTCACTGCTCTAAAATGTGTTCTTTTTAAATGTCTGGGTAAAAAAAAACAAGAACTTGTTTCCCCTTTGAACACAATATATTTTGTTTTGAGAAACAATTTAAATATTTTGGTGCAGTAAACATGTCAGGCTAAATAATTCATATAAATCATTGACTTCTGCTGCCTTCATTAGTTTCAAAAACACAGATTTCTTTACAATTTAAAACAGCATCTTTGGATATCTTTTCTGCTGGAGATACTGTTGTCCTTAAAAAAAACATAATTAAAAAATCTTACACATACCATTGGAACGGTATAACAGAAAGTTGTGGCGGTTTTAAAAACTTGACTTTTTCAAAGCGCAGTATACCTTGAAAACTGTTATCGTTCCATGCCTACCGCACACATACTATAGCCTAAAGTATATTACTGTTCATAAGTTTCAGGTCAGTAAGAAAAAACAAGTCATTAATGCTTATTAAAAGTGCACATATTTAAGAAAAAAATTAGATATGTTTAAATTTCATTCATTCATTCATTTTCTTTTCGGCTTAGTCCCTTTATTAATCTCGAGTCACCACAGTGGAATGAACCGCCAACTTATCTAGCATATGTTTTACGCAGCAGATGCCCTTCCGGCCGCAACCTATCACTGGGAAACACCCATACACTCTTATTCACACACACACACTACGGACAATTTTAGCTCACCCATTTTACCTATAGCATGTCTTTGGACTGTGTGGAAAACCGGAGCACCCGGAGGAAACCCACACGAACACGGGAGAACATGCAAACTCCAGCCAAGGCTCGAACCCACTGTGCCACCACGCCGTCCCTCTTTAAATTTCAATCAGTTTAAAATTGATGTCTCATATTTTTCAATATGTTTTAAAATGTAATTTATTCCTATGATGCTGAAGCTTCATTTTCAGCATCCATTATGTCAGTTTTCAATGTTTCGTGAAACTTAAGGTATCATTATAATATGCAGATTTGGTTTCTTAAATCGTTTTAGTGTACTTTTTTTCTGTCAATTCTCATGAATTTGATTTACGCTGGCTGAATAAAAATATGATTTTTTTTTTCATTCATTTTTCTTCGGCTTAGTCCCTTTATTCATCAGGGGTTGCCACAGCGGAGTGAACCGCCAACTTATCCAGCATATATTTTACACAGCGGATGCTCTTCCAGCTGTGACCCAGGACTGGGAAACAATATATATTATATATACCAAATATACAATTTTTTGGTCATTTTAATTCACGTTTTAGGTGGCTCAGTGGTTAGCACTGTGGCTTCACAGCAAGAAGGTCGCTGGTTCGAGTCTCGGCTGGGCCAGTTGGCATTTCTGTGTGGAATTTGCATGTTCTCCCTGTGTTCGTGTGGGTTTCCTCCAGGTCCTCCAGTCTCCCCCACACTCCAAAGAGATGTGCCATAGGTGAATTGGATGAACTAAACTGGCCGTAGTGTATGTGGGTGTGAATGCGAGTGTGAATGTTTCCCCAGTACTGGGTTGCAGCGAAGGGCATCCGCTGCGTAAAACATATGCCGGAATAGTTGGCGGTTCATTCTGCTGTGGCGACCCCTGATAATTAAGGACTAAGCCGAAGAAAAATTAATGAATAATTCACATTTTAAGCATTTTTTTCAATTGGCGTAAATAAATCATTTGTAACAAACTATTTACACACATTCATTGTATTATACACAGCAGATCAAACTACATTATATTTGTTCAGTATGCAGGTATACCAAAATGTTTGCGCCTCTGTTTTTATATAACATTAAAATATTAATCTCTATATACTTAGGCCAAAGACAGAATCCAATACTACCAAACAGGAGAAGACTTCATCTTCCCTTATGACCTGGGCAGCCGATGGGAAAACTTCAAGCAGGTGTTCACTTGGTCTGGTGCTCCAATGGGAGACGGAACTGATTGGCCTGTGCATGAAAAGTGTGACCAGTACACTTTAACTGTACGTACTCAACCATAATATATAATAATACATGAGTCTTCTTTTACATCCCGGTTTTAATTATATTTCTGTTTCTTTATTTAGATAGAGCAGCTGAAGCAAAAACATGACAAGCGTCAGAGGAGTGTGAGTATTGCTGTAACCGCTTTCATACACTAGAGGGCATCGTTTAATAAAGACTGACTAAATGCTGAACGTGTGTGTGCAGGTGGAGTACAGAGTGGTGGAGGAATATAATGGAGCCTGCTGTCCATTGGGAAAAGGACTTAACACTTTCTTTAGGACACCTTGTACGGAGGAGCCCAGGATCAAACTGACGAAGGGGGAGACCATCTTTGCTACTAGAGGAACAAAGTGGGTCCACATTTTAAGTTATTTTGCAAATGTTGAAACAGATCAATTTCATCAATTCATCTGGTCTATAATATAATATAATATAATGTTATGTAATATAATATAATGCAATATCATATAATATTATGTAATGTAATATAATATAATATATTTTATATATAAATGTATTCAGTAAGAATGGATTATATTGGTAAAAGATGACAGTAAAGGCATTTATAATATTGTAACAATTATTATTTTAACTTTAAAAATTATAGTTGTAAGTTTGAGTAGGACATTAGTTCTATTTTGTTTTGTAAACTGATATTTCTTCAAAAAAATAAATGTATTTATATATATATATATATATATATATATATATATATATATATATATATATATATATATATATATATATATATACACATCATAACAGTAATAATTGTAACAAATTAATAATAAATAAATAAATTATATACAGTGAGGGAAATAAGTATTTAATCACATTTTTCAAAATCTCCTACTTAGAAATCATGGAGGGGTCTGGAATTTTCAGCATAATTGTGAGAGACAGAGTCTAAAAAAAAAAATCAGGAAATCACATATAATTTTTTAACAATTTATTTGTAAATTACTGTATCAAATAAGTATTTGATCACTTGAGTCAAGCATTTTAAATATTTAGTACAGAAGCCTTTGTTAACAATTACAGAGGTCAAAGGGTTCCTGTAGTTCTTCACCAAGTTTGCACACACTGAAGGAGGGATTTTGCCCACTGATCTTCTCTAGATCTGTCAGGTTTCAGGGCTGTCACTGAGCATCATGGAGTTTCAGCTCCCTCCAAAGATTTTCTATTGGATTTAGAACTGGAGACTGGCTAGACCACTCCAAAACCTTGTTATGCTTCATACGAAGTCACTTCTTGGTTTTCCTGGCTGTGTGCTTTGGGTCATTGTCATGTTGGAAGACCCAGCCACGACCCATCTTTAATGCTCTGACTGAGGGAAGGAGGTTTTTGCCCAATATCTCACAATACATGGCCACGTTCATCCTCTCCTTAATACAGTGCAGTCATTCTGTCCCCTGTGCGGAAAAACACCCCAGAGCATGATCCTTCCAGCCCCATGCTTCACTGTAGGTGTGGTATTATTGGGATGATACACATCATTCTTCTTCTCCAAATTCGGTGAATAGAGTTAAGACCAAAAAGTTTTACTTTGGTCTCATCTGACCACAGGACTTTCTCCCATGAATACTCTGGACCATCTAGATGGTCCCTGGCAAACTTCAGATGGGTCTTGACATGGGTTAACTTAAGCAGGGGAACCTTCCGTGCGATGCATGGTTTTAAAACATGACATCTTACTGTATTACTGATAGTACCCTTGAAAACGGTGGTCCTAGCTCTCTTCACTGCTTTGATCAGCTCCTCCCGCAGAATTCTGGACTGATTCTAGACCATTCTTGGCATCATTAATACCCCACGAGGAGAGATCTTCCGTGGGGCCCCAGTCTGAAGGACATTGACAGTCATCATTAGCCTCTTGCATTTTCTGACAATTGCTCCAACAGTTGCTCTTTCTTGGCAATTACTCCGTAGCAGTTTCAGCTTTATGAAAGTCTGCAATTTCATATCTTGTGTCTTTTGACAGCTCTTTGGTTTTGGCCATGTTGCTACTTAGACTTTTGACTGATTGTGGGGTGCACAGGTGTCTTTATGACAGCTAGTGACCTCAAACAAGTGCTACTAAATTAGAATCATGAGCAGAGTGTAGCTGGACTATTTTAAAGCAAAATAACAGGTCTTTGAGGGTCAGAAATTTGGTTGAAAAACAAGTGATCAAATACTTATTTCACACAGTAATTTACAAATAAATTGTTAAAAAGTCATACAATGTGATTTCTGCATTTTTAATTTTAGATTCTGTCTCTCACAGTGGAATTGCACTTAAACTGAAAATTCTAGACCCCTCTATGATTTCTACAATCACAGTGTGATTAAATACTTATTTCCCTCACTGTATATATATATATATATATATATATATATATATATATATATATATATATATATATATATATATATATATGATATACATCACTGGATATATTCTCTTTTTCAGACCATTCTCTGTAAACCCTAGAGATGGTTGTGCATAAAAATCCCAGATCAGCAATTTCTGAAATACTCAGACCAGCCCTTCTGGCACCAACAACTATGCCACGTTCAAAGTCACTTAAATCACCTTTCTTCCCCATTCTGATGCTCAGTTTGAACTGCAGCCGATCATTTTTACTGTGTCTACAAACCAAAATGCACTGAGTTGCTGCCATGTGATTGGCTGATTAGAAATTTGTGTTAACAAGCAGTTAGACCGGTGTACCTAATAAAGTGGCCGGTGAGTGTATATTAAATAATTAAAAGTACTAAGGAATCGATATTTGTTAGAATAACTTTGACTTTCAATCACAACATAAGAACATTTAAAAAAAAAATAATAATAATTTTCTCTTAAAAATGTTCTGAATAATAATTTTATTTGAAATTAAAAAAAGAATTGTCACCTTCATAGAATAAATAAAAGATTTCGATCTTGCTTAATTTTTGGGGTCATAATTAACAGGTGGTGTAACAATTAACAAGTAACAATTTTTCATCAATTAACAGGTGGTGGATGTACGGAGACAAAGTTTTGATTGAGGAACAGGCTAAAGGTAAGTTTCAGAAATTGAGTTCTAAATGTTGAAATTGAATAATTAAGCATTTCTCGAGTCCATAATTGAGATTTCTTCCTACAGCTGGAGTTCGTATTAGAGGATGGTTTCCTCGCCGGTGTGTGGAGAAATGTCTCTATGATTCAGCGAATAACTTGACAAGTGAAGAAAAGAAAGAACAATAATGCAGAACTTCACATTTCAACAGAAGACCTGAAATAAGGGCCTGAAACCCTGCTGACATGCACATTTCTTTCGGAATTTTTTTTGTAAAGCTGTTCAATGGCACCAGCGATAAGTGTTGAATTAAACTGATACTTACACCCCAAAGTTATTAACCTCAAACTTAAAACGAACAAAAAAAAAATCATTTCCAAAGAAATGCTGGCTAATTAGAAGGAAATGAGAGTTTTATAATAATGGGATCGGGATGTATGGACGCTTATTCTTTAAAGGGGATTATTAAGATTTTACTTGAAAATTGTTGTTTCTTCTTGCCTTTCTCTTACTCGCTTGCTATTTCTGGTTTGTTGATGCTCACACTGATTATGCAAAGCCTTTTCCAGTCTTAACAAAGTGTTTGTCATGCAATTTTTCTCTTAAATTGTTTATATAACTGAATTTTATTTTATTTTTGATGTCTTTTTTGTAAAACTGATGTCAACCTCGCTGATGTTTTCAGAGACTAATAAACAACCATGATCAGTACAGTCATTTCATCATTTTAATTTGGAAAGCAACAACAAAACTAGTTTCTACACTGCAAATAAAATGTGTTTCTTATTTAGAGTTGTCTTACACTGTAAAAATGCTGAGTTTCACAAAAATCCTTCATGTAAACTTAAATGTTTTTACAAATTTAAGTGGATTGAATATAGAAAAATTAAGTTGTCTCAAAAAAACTTAAGAATTGTTTCAACTTATTTTAAATAAGTAGTTTGAACAAGCAGCAAAAGTCATTTTTGAGTGCATTTCGAGTCCAAAAATCTTAAAGCATTTTCTAGACGAGTCTTATTTTCAGAAATAATGAGCCAAAATAAAATGATTGGTGAAATAATCTGCCAATGGGTTAAGTGAAAAACTTAATTCAAAGCAAAAACAAGATTAATTTGCTTGAGTCAAGAAAAAAACTCACTAAATATTGACTTCTTATTTCTGAAAACAAGACAATATGTTTACCTCGTCTAAAAAATACTTCATAATTAATATTTTTTAGATATCTGAACTACAACAAGACCTCAATGTAAGTAAAGGAGTTTTTGCAGCGTATACCACAAATATCACATTTCAATGTCGTACTAACATTTTCTCTCATGGGAAAACCAAAATAAATGAACATTCTTTAAATTTTTAAGGCTGTTTCTACAATTGCTTTCAAATAGAACCAGACAACGCTTTTATTTCTTTCTGACTGGCATTGAGAGTGTAATGGGAGCAGGTTAATAAATGCGGTGAGGGCTGACACAGTGCAGTGCTAACAAAATATGTCATCTTTTAGCAAATATAGAAAAAACATCACAACACAAACAGCACTCATAAATATGTGAACTCCAAACTTTTTTTTTTTCAGTGCACTACATGTTGGCGTAAAGACTCTCGATCTGAACTCTGAAGTATTTGGTAAGATCTGCCCGTTTGGCTTTGAGTGTTGGAGTGAGGAGGCCGTTTTCTATAGTGAACATGTCGGGATGCAGGTACAGGTCTTTTACCTGGAAGAAAATAACAAAATCATTAGCAGCGAAGCGGTCATCTTATTAAGTAATTGTTCCTCTTCAGAAACCTATAAAACGCATATGTAATTTGGATTTATTTATCTTTAATTTTTCAAAGGAACACTTCACTTTTTAGATAAAAGCTCATTTTACAACTCCCATAAAGTTAAACAGTTGAGTTTTACCATTTTTAAATTCATTCAGCCGATCTTTGGGTCTGGCAGGAGCACTTTTAGATTTGCATAAACCACTGAATCAAACCATTAGCATCTTACAAAAAAAAGTCCACTTTTTTGGATATGGGCTCATTTTACAACACCCATAAAGGTAAACAGTTGAGTTTTACCATTGTTAAATCCATTCAGCCAATCTTTGAGTCTGGCAGGGGCACTTTTAGCTTAGCTTAGCATAAATCATTGAATCAGATTAGACCATTAGCATCTCACACTTAAAATCCACTTTTTTTGATATAGGCTCATTTTTCAACTTCCATAAAGTTAAAGAACTCAGTTTTACCATTTTAAATCCATTCAGCCAATCTCTGAGTCTGGCTGGAGCACTTTTAGTATAGCTTAGCATAAATAATTGAATCAAATTAGAGCATCTCACTAAATAAATGTGACAAAAGAGTTGATCATTTTCCTATTTAATGCTTGACTTTTCTATAGTTACATTGTGCATTATGACTGACGAAAAGTTGCTATTTTCTAGGCTGATATGGCTAGGAACTACACTCTTATACTAATAAAACAATTCATTTGGATTTATTTTTTAGATCTCCTAATTTTAAAAGAAACACTCCACTTTTTTGGATATAGGCTCATTTTACAACTCCCATGAAAGTTAAACAGTTCAGTTTTCAGCCAATCTATGCATCTGGCAGGAGCACTTTTAGCTTAGCCTAGCATAAATAATTGAATCGCATTAGACCATTAGCATATCTCATAAAAAGAGTCACAAAAGAGTTGATCATTTTTCTATTTAAAGATTGACTTTTCTAGAGTTACATTGTGTATTATGACTGACGATTTTTCTTTAATTTCTAGGCCGATATGGCTAGGAACTTTACACTTATTCCGACGTAATAATCAAAGAACTTTGCCGTCAAACCAGCGCTAAGATGAGATAAAAAAAAGCCCACCTGCCCATAAACCCTCCACTCAAGAAAATCAAGAAAGTGGTCAAAAGTGTATAAAACAGACGAAAATGAGTAAACAGCATCCCATCCATCAAAATGCATCTTAAAGTATTAACAAAAACTAGCATGGTTTTATGATAACCTGCTTAATGTGAATGCACTGCATACATATGACCTATAGATGGAAATAATTGAACAGTAATGGTAGATAATTATAATAACAGATCATAGAAATGCTTACTTGTTCAAAAGACTTTAGCCCTGCTTCACGACCCAGCTTATTGAGGTCAGAGATGATTGCTTTCTTGAGTTCCTACAAAAGGATGAAGATTGAACTCTTACTGTATGGCATAAATGTTAAAAAAAACTATTAGCAAAACCACAGAAAGAGATGAATTTTCATAAGTAAAGCATTTAAGTACAGCTAGCATACCTGGTTTCTACATAGCTCTTCTAGTGAACCTTTCAATCCCAGTTTCTCTGCGAAACCTGGCAATACTTCAGGGTCTGGCACCACTATAGCCACCAAAGAGGACTGGACACATTCAATTGAAAGTTATTAAGATATATGATAGTTTTATTTTTAAGCATTTTATTCGTATAAAAAGCGAGGAGTCGATAATAGCTCACCTGTAAACTTTCACCATGTACAAACACCTGGGCAACTGGAGCGCTGCGAATGTAAACATTTTCAATCTTTTCCGGTGCAATGTATTCGCCCTGGGCCAGTTTGAAGATATTCTTCTTCCTGTCAATGATCTTTAGCACCCCGCTCTGATAAATCACCAAAAAAATACTTCCATGTTAAAATGAGTTGTGTTAGAGCTTTGATTGTATTTGTGTGTGTGTGTGTGTGTGTGTGTGTGTGTGATTATAAAAAAAAAAAAAAAAAAAATTTTTATATATATATATATATATATATATAGTTGTATATTTGTATAATAATAATATCAATAATAATATAAAATAGTAATATTTTTTCACACACACATACATACACGAATATATAGACAAGATAATATACAAACACATTTAGAAGGAAAAGATAGAAACTACAATGCTAATATTACGTCATTTTAACACTACGTCATTCTGTGTGTGTGTGTGTGTGTGTGTGTGTGTGTGTGTGTGTGTGTGTGTGTGTGTGTGTGTGTGTGTGTGTGTGTGTGTGTGTGTGTGTGTGTGTGTGTGTGTGTGTGTGTGTGTGTGTGTGTGTGTGTGTGCTGTTTAATGCATAACTTCTAAGCAAATAATGACTATGATATACAGTTTTAGCCCTCCTGTGTTTTTTTTTTTTTTATTTCTCAAATGATGTTTAACAGAGCAAGAAATTTTTCACCGTATTTCCTATAATATTCTTTCTTCTGGAGAAAGTCTTATTTGTTTTATTTTGGTTAGAATAAAAGCAGTTTAAAGTCAATATTATTTTTAAAGTCAATATTATTTGCACACTTAAGCAATATTTTTTCAATTGATACATAAAAATGAGTTATTATAAAGGAGTCAAGCTATTATGTTTAGAAATGTGTTGAAAAAAAAATCTTTCCGTTAAACAGAAATTGAGAAAATAAATACACAGTGGAGCCTAATAACTCATTTCTCAATTCCCTCCTTTCAAGCTGCATCAAAAGATAAACCTCCGGTTGCATAGACAAGGCTTAAGGCTAGTCTTAGATTAAATTGCAAGTTTGAGCTGTCTTAACTGAAAATAACTTGCAGTTAGATACCTTAAAATACCTTAGTGGCATTGTTTTGTCCCCAGAATTCACACCAATAATGTGTTTTTTACAGCATTTTTATAAAAGTGGCTTTAATACGCTAATTAACTGGGTTCTAGTCCTGACTTAAGCTAAGCCTTGTTTGTGAAACTGGACCAAAGAGTCTTAAAAAAATTCAAAATAAAAGTAAAAAATAAATATTTTAATATATATAGGTGCATCCCAAATCGCATACCTATGCACTATTCCACGCCATTTTGTAGTATAAATAGTGTATGTAGTGCGTTTACACTGAAAACTCTAAAAATAATAAGTGCACTTTAATTACCCGGATGCTGCACTTATTCAACCGGTAAAATGTAGTGTGTAATGATGGACACTTTACACACTCAACGGTCGCAGCTTTGCTTAGTAGCAGAAGGGGCGGAGCTATCAGGTGCACTATTAACTATTTATTTTGGATTGTGAAAGCAAAATTCTCCTACGAGAATGATTATAGCGCCTCCTGATGGTGAATGCGGTTATACTCATGGCAGGTATTATTTGGTACTTTGGTCATTTATTTCACTAACTTGGCACGATTTGAATTTCTGCTTAGTAAAAAAACTTTAGTGTTCCATTTGGGACGACACTACATACATATACTATGCTGTTGAGTGAGCAAGTGCATAAGTACATAGTGCATAAGTGCATAGTGTGCCATTTGGGACGCAGCTTATGACTCTAAATTTGGGATCTCACAGGCAGCCATTTGCCGATATCGCCAGTGTGCAGCCACCCATCTTTGTCCAAAGCCTCTGCTGTTCTTTCTGGATCACTGAGATATCCACGGAAAACATTTGTCCCTTTGACGCAAATCTGAAATGGAAAAACCAAAGCTATAAGATGTTTTAATGATATATCGGTTTATGATTTCTAAAATTGTGTTTCATTACCTCTCCTTCACCATTGGATGCAAAGTAGTTCATTTCCTCAACATCAACAAGTTTGATAGTGTTACATGGAATAGGAGCTCCGACATGCCCTAAAGTCAGGCACAGAAAATGAAAATCAGCATTCTATATATAAATATGATAATATATTTATATTTATTGAAACATAAAGATATGGAAAAAATATATAGGCCTCTTGAAAATGATCAATGAATCTGTATTTACATTAGGTGTCTGAGTAAAGTGTAATTTCTGCTTTATTCTGCAAATTACTCATGACATTTCTTCAAAATGTAGAATAAAAATGCTGTCATTTAGTGCATTTGTTTGCCTAAAACAACAAAAAGGTGCTACCTTTTCAGACATGTTTATATTCATTTTCAGGGTTTCTGCAGGTTTCTTCCGGTCAATTTTAAGACTTTTTAGGACCATTATGAATGAAATTTCAGACTTATACAGGGCTAAACATTAAAGATTTTTTCTAATGGGCCGGTTACTTCTGTAAATAGTTTTTGTATTAATGGAAGATCATGTAAAGGGGTGTGTTGCTTTAGTTTTCTTTCTCTGATTAGGGAATTTAATTTGGAGAATTTGCTGTCAAATGTATAACAGCTGTTGTCAATTGTATCTCTTTGCAATAAAAAAACCTGAATATAAAAAAAAGTTTTGAGATGAATTATTGGTGATTGGGTGTCAATCCGATAGGGTAGTTTTACCTGCACATAGGGAAATTAAGCCTGTTTAAAATTATTTAAGACCTACAACCCAATATTTCAGTAAATGTAAGACTTTTTAAGGCCTAAAATTTAGTTTTTGAATTTTAAGATGTTTTAAGACACACTGATTTTTAGATTAAACAATATCAATGTTTTATAAACAATATAAATGTTAACTGAAGACCTATATCCTAAATCTATATATGATTCCAATAAGAATTTCATTCATATTTTGAAACCATTCCTATAGGACTCCATTAGTTTTCTTATCAGAATCAGAAAGAGCTTTATTGCCAGGTATGTTCACACATACGGGGAATTTGTTTTCGTGACAGAGCTTCTACAGTGCAACAGAATTACAGACTAAAGGACTTAAAAAAAAACAGATAATAAATATATTTTAAAAAGTAGTGAATGGGATTGTAGGATTGAATAGGATTGTTTAATAGGATAAGACACAAAAATTACTGCTGGGCAAAGATTAATCGTGATTAATCGCATCCAAAATAAAAGTTTGTTTTGACATAATATATGTGTGTATTATATGTGATAGCAATAAAACTATACAAAACTTTTCTTTTTGCATAGATATTTTAAATTTATATATGATTTGTTTCATATACATATATATTTTATATCTAAATATAAATAAACATTTTCTTAAATATATGCATGCATGTGTGTATTTATATATATACACACACATATATTATGTCAAACTTTTATTTTGAATGCGGTTAATCAGGATTAATCTTTGCCCAGAACTAATAAAAATCCTTTAGGACAATTTATACAGGATTCAACTAGATTCCAATTATATCTTAATCTTTTAATTTTGAAAAATCCTTGTGAAGTGTAAAGAAATCAGCATTTGGTGGAATAACCCTTAAGAAGAAAAATGAATTACTCTAAATAATATTTTTATTTGAAATTTGTAAGTAACGTTATCAGACCTTCACAGTATTAAACTAATATTTTACTCAAACCCATACCTAATAAATCCAAAGAATCTGGGAATTTTCAATCAATTATTGCTTTTTTGTTCAGTCACAGTAACCCACCAGTTTGCCAGTCTCCTGGTATGGTGAAAGAGCAGGCCGCAGTGCACTCAGTCTGTCCGTATGCCTCAAATATCTGGAAACAGACCAGTGATAAAAAGGTCAGTGTTGAGTCACTGTGACACTGGATCAATACACATGCTTCGTTGATAGTGGGTATGTTTAGTAAAAACACATTTCTACTTTCTAGTAAAAACAGAAACCATACAGTCACTTATTTTTGTCATCACACTCCCGTTTCTTCCATTCTCACCTGGCATCCAAGACATGCCCGGAGAAAAGTGAGCACAGATGGAGAAATAGGAGCAGCTCCGGTCACCATCACCCTCACACGGCCTCCGAGAGATTCCTGAAAAAGACAGTTCAGAACTTTCCAGAACCATTCCTTATAGGGAGTATTACAAAATTAAAACAAATTCCCATCTGGTCAGTTGTGGATACCTGCACTTTGTGAAAGATGAGTTTGTCCCACATGCTGTCGTTCCTGATAATGCCCTGTTTGACTTCTGCACATTTCTTCTCAATGGCAAAATTCAGAAGCCACTTCTTAAATGGAGTCTTAGCCCCGCTTTGGACCTGAGAAAACAGTAGAAAGTGGACAATGAATGACTTAGTGGTTTTCTTTGTGTAACTGTACAAGCTGAGAACAATTCATGTACAACACTGAGTATACAGCTACAAGATACAGAACATTTTGTAGCCTGAACATGGAGCACATACAAAAATTATACACTCACCTTAGTGAAAAACTTCATGGCCTTTACACATATAATCACATGATAATGATTTTTGCATTGATTATGAAATGTGAGATCATGCGGTTACATTTTTAACAACAATTGTCAAAATCACACGTGTGATGTGTGCCCCTTTAAAACAGATTCAATACAGTTTTTTTTACAACCAAAACAACTTACAGAATCCACTTGATTATTTATTTAACTCAAGTAGATACAAGTAAGAAAAGTCTTGTGCTGTTCTGATTAATTATCCATTATTCATAATGTTTTAACAATGGGTTTCAGGTCAAAATCAAAATCATTTCACCTCAGTTTAATATACAGATTACAAAGCAGGCATACTAACAAGAATGCTAAATCTAACACAGACTAAGCTGCTAATTGATCATTTTCATTTGGATGTGTTTTTAAAACCTGTGACTGTAAAATTTCCAGTGAATTTAAACCAAGAGGTTATATAGTTTGAAGCTTTAACAAAGTTTAATTGTGTTTAATGTTGATACAATGAAGACTATACTGTGCTATAGGGCTGTGCGATACGGGCAAAAGAAACCCATCCCGATTTTCTTGAAAAATATTGCGATTTCAATTTTAAAACACACAGACGTTTTACAGTGTGAATCTGAAACATATTTCCAAAGGAAAACAATTAGATCTTTATCAAACACCTGCAACGTGTCTCTAGAACAGAAATAAGGCAAAAAATAAATAAAAATCACCTCGCACAGGTGTCTCTAGAACAGACTATGTTTTGTGACATATCAGGACACAAATCTGGATAATGACATGGGTATGACACAGGTATTACTAATTTGGGGCAATACAATATACAGTTTGGACAGTATAAAATTAATGGAAACCTATGTAATGTACCCACTTTGCACAAAAACAAGTGTGTGTGTGTGCGTGCGTGCGTGCGTGCGTGCGTGCGTGTGTGCGTGTGTGTGCGTGTGGTAAACTCAAGTAGGGCTCTGATGTTCTGCTTGACCGTAGTTGCGTGTACTTTTCTACAGTTGTCCACAGATATTTTTTTTTGCGTATTTTCATGCTTGCGTATTCCAGACGGACCTAGTTGACTAGATCTCAACTTCTGCTGCAAGCACATCGCAAGTAACGTAACAAGAACTGACCGATCAGCTTCATACTTTGTATAGAATATACACATTTCTGTAGACTAATTATCTCAGACAAACACAGAACGCCTCGCACTTTCCACATGGTTTTAGATGCAATATGTAACTGACAGTTCTTACAAATTACCTGGTTCTGTGACACATCAGCCTTCCCAAAGTAATCCAACACCACAGATGTTGACTTTTTTTGGCACCAAGTCCTCCTGTGAACTCGCCATCCCTGTTTACGCAGGCCTAAGCTCAGTCTCCTGTTCTAGCGCTCTGTTATGCTGCGTTTCATAGAAGGATAACGCGCTGCATCATGATTGGTTCAAATAGCATACGGCAGGAAAATCGTGCTGTAAGGCGATTTCGATACGATTTCAATTAATCGCACAGCCCTACTGTACTATATTACATATGATTATTGAATTGCCGTACCTCAATATATCGCAATATACAAATCAAAGACAAAGAAAATAATGCAAGACTGTCTGATTTTTCTGATATCATGAAGCCTTAACAAAGACCACAGTTACTAGTGCACTCTTGAAGCCCGGAGTGTAAGATTTACTACAGACCTGGTTCACGGCACCACTTGTGTCCAGCATGAGAAGCAGATATGCTAAAAAGAACACTAAAGTATACTAGTGTGCCCTTTTTATGCCAGGAGAGTGAGGTTTACCCACAAAGTTCTTACTAGCTGTTCTGTTACTCTCACCACCATAGACCTCACTCCTATCTGGGTCATGGCACCAATGTAACACCTCTGGTTCTACTTTACGAGGATGCTACAGTATCATTGGTTGCTAGCGCTGTCACATCTACTAGCTGGCCTCCACTACCTATGGATAGTTGCCCATATATATTTAATTATTTTTTCATTAATGCATTTTTCTTCGGCTTAGTCTCTATTTCAGAGGTTGCCACAATGGAATGTCCATAAAAAAAACGTAATTCCAGCATATGTTTTATACAGAGGATGCCCTTCCAGCTGCAACCCAGTACTGGGAAACACCCATACACACTCATTCACACATTTACACTCATACACTAGGGCCAATTGGGAATCAATTATTCAATACACCTATACCTTTGGTCTTTGGACTGTGGGGGAAACCGGAGCACCCGGAGGAAACCCACGCCAACACTGGGAAAACGTGCAAACTCTACACAGAAATGCCAACTGGCCGAGCCGGGACTTGAACCAGCGATCTACTTGCTGTGAGGCAACAGTGCTAACCACTGAGCCACCGTGCCACCCTTAAAAAAATATTATAATAGCCCTAATGTTGGCTCTGTGTGTATATTCATACCTTGTCATAAACACGATTCAGAAGACGTGGAACCACTGGGAATACTGTGGGCTGCAGGGCTTTCATGTCGTCAGGTAAAAGTCTGATATCACCTTGAAAAAAGCCAACTCTTCCCCCCACTCCGTACAGCACTGTCTGATACACATAAATAAGAACAAGCAAGCATGACTACAGTGTTCTGTGAGAGAAATCCACCTATGTGATTTATAAAAGATTCTAGTACATGACGCTTGAAATCTGAAAGGTCTTCAGCAATGTTTCATCAAAGATGACGGCTGGAGACAGATATAAAAAGAGCGGCTTACCTGTACAACCCTCTCGAACATGTGCGCCAGCGGCAAAAACGAGATGGACACGTCGGATGGAACGGGCACAAAGACGCTCTGAAGAAATATGGGTTTGGCATCCAACATTAAAAATCTACACCCCAACAGAGGCTTTGTAAAAATCGTGTAGCCATCACATTGACATACAGCACCTCAAAGGTTCTAACCACACCAGCTGCATCTGCAACCACGTTTTCATGGGTCAGCATGGCTCCCTTTGGATCCCCTGAAGCAGAAAATACAGAATTAAACCTCATACAGTTTGAACACACCACATTATTTACAAGGGTGGCTTAAATGTGGTTTCTTTGTGGTCATGAAGAAGACTGCATCAAACCTACCTGTGGTTCCACTGGTAAAGCAAATAATACTTAGGTCTTCTGGCTTTGGAGGCTGGGAAAAAATATCAAAGCACATCGAGTTTGTCAAATACATTAATAAATACCACTGCTAAAAACACAGTTCATAATTAACTCATTACTCACAACAGGTCTGTGATGGTTGTTCTTTCCCAGAGCCTAAAATAAAAAAAAGCACAAATGTTTTTAAAAATATATTCTGTTTTGGGACGCCAAAAGATAACAGAGGCTTTAATATTTTGTATTATTGCTTTATTATTTATTACTGATCAGAGAGCGTTGTCAGTGTACCTCTACATCTTTCAGAGACAGGACGTCCACACCACTCTTAGAGCCTCTTTCAGTCAATGCGCTGTCATAGGAGTCCATGAGGATGATGGTTTTCAACATGGGGGTGAGTTTTTTCTCAGAGTTATCCAGAAGTGTTTCTGCTTTATCCTTCTTATCGCATATCACTGTGGATATGTTTGCTGTGGAGAGACATGGAGTACTTAAGAGTCTAAGTAGATGTAGTACAAAATCACTATGGGATTAAACTGTTTTTTTTTTTTTTTTTTTTTTTTTGTGAAAGGTCCAATATGGTAACTGAGAAAGTTACATGGTAATTATAAAGTTAAAGATATGACATTACCATTCAAAACTGATTAATCGATTGATTAATTGATTTGTTCGATTTGTTTGTTTGAAAGAAGTTAAAAATGTAAATTAGAAATGTAATTCTAATTAGCAAGGCTGCATTTATTTGATGAAAATATTTACATTTATAGACAATAAATACTATTCTTTTGAACTTTGAAATCACGACAGTTTTGCATTTTTTATTATTATTCAAAGACACTGAATATATAGGGGGAAAAAAAGAGATCACACATAACAGCACAATTGTTAATAATAATAATCAGCCAAATTATACTTTTATGAATGCTTTTAATTAGTAAATAATGAATTGAATTAGGGGTGGCATGGTGGCGCAGTGGGTAGCGCTGTCGCCTCACAGCAAGAAGGTCGCTAGTTCGAGCCTCGGCGGGGTCAGTTGGCATTTTTGTGTGGACTTTGCATGTTCTCCCCGTGTTCGCGTGGGTTTCCTCCGGGTGCTCCGGTTTCCCCCACAAGTCCAAAAACATGTGGTATAGGTAAATTGGGTAAGCTAAATTGTCCGTAGTGTATGTGTGTGAATGAGAGTGTATGGGTGTTTCCCAGTGAGGGGTTGCAGCTGAAGGCCATCCGCTGCGTAAAACATATGCTATAAGTTGGCGGTTCATTCCGCTGTGGCAACCCCTGATTAATAAAGGGAATAAGCCAAAAAGAAAATGAATGAATGAATGAATATTATATGATATTTAAGATGGAGTATTGAAAAAGTTTTGAATTTCACTTCGGTATGGCAGACATGAAAATTATAAATAAGATATAAATCGCAATCAACATAAACCAAGGAACGTAATGAAGTTTTCAAAAAATATAAGTATTTTTCTACTAGTTGAACACTAGTTGGGGCTATGGTTTAATTTCAGGTAATAATCTCTGTCAATGTTTGAGTCGATATGTCAAATTGTTCAAAAGACACTGCAACTTTTAAAAATAATTGAAGATTTTTTTTAATCCATCAGATGCAAAACTTCTAAGTGCCGCCTAAAATTTAGCTAAAATTAGCATCTTTTTCAGCCTCCTTTATGTTCCTATATTTTACTTTAAAGGCAATAAAAAACTACATATTGCCATAAACATCAAATTACTGAACCTACATTCAAGAGCCTGAGAAAAATACTCATTTAGGAAGAGAATTTTAGATGGCACTTTGGAGGTTTTTGCATCTGACCTCTTCAATTACATTAAGATTTTTTGACAAACTCCAATAGTTATTTTAGAAGTGATTTTCACAAGAATTAGAAGTATTGCAAAAAAAATATCATGAAATACTGTACCTATACTGGAATGTGGTGCAATCTAAATTTTAGTCATCTAGATTTAAAAAAAAAATTGTGAAAAAGTGAATTTTTGCACTGGCGGTGGAGCTTTAAAGTTGTCTAGAGACCCCAAAGTTGGTCTATTAGGAATCACCCCAATAATTATGACAAATTTCTGCATTTCATTCATTTTCCTTCAGTTTAGTCCCTTATTTATCAGGGGTCACCAAAGCGGAATGAACCGCCAACTATTCCAGCATATATTTTACACAGTGGATGCCCTTCCAGGTGCAACACAGTACTGGGAAACACCCATAAACTCTCACATTCACACATGCACTCATACACTACGGCCAATTCAGTTAATTCAAGTCACCTATACTGCATGTCTTTGGACTGTGGAGGAAACCGGAGCACCTGGAGGAAACCCACGCCAACACGGGGAGAACATGCAAACTCCACACAGAAATGCCAACTGACCCAGCCGGAACTCAAATCAGCGACCTTCTTGCTGTGAGGCAACAGTGCTAACCACTGAGCCACCATGTCGCACATAACACTAACAGTAATATTTTTAAAAGAAACCTTTGTTTAAGTGGAACTAGTTACTAAATTATAATTAATTGAAGCTGGTTGAAATGTTCTAATTATTATATAATTGTCTATAGGTAAGCAAAGCAGCTTAAACTCTAGAGGTAGAAAAAAGCAGGTACACAGAAGTCACCAGAACAATAGAGTCATCCAGTTCTGGGGGATTATGTAAGTCAGCGGAGTTCATCAGGTGTGATCCCTAAAGCTGCTCTGACCAACACCTTTAATGAAGCATGCAAGCAAGCAGGCTTAAGTACCTCTATTAATGATGAACACAAGAGCCTCAGGTCCCAAGGTGTCGTAAAGAGGCACTGCCACCATGGAATAGGTATAGCAGGTCAGTTCTGCGATAATCCACTGCAAACAGGACAGAAAGGTAAGTATTGTATATGTATGTATAGTACAGTGGTGCCTCACCAATAGATTAGGATGAATTAGAATAGTCCTGTCTTACTGGCTGTAATAAAGGTGCAAGGTGTAACACAGCTTTAATTATCTTAAACAGTGAACACTTTACATTCACTTAATATGCTTTATTTGTATATGAAATCACTTTAGTACCTTTTATTTGATGAGGACACCAAAATTGGTCTCATCTTTGACCAACAAATCTCATGTAAAACTAAAAAAAAGAACCAAAAGAAGAAAAACAGTACATAATGCTGACTTTAGGTCATGATCTAGAATGTAATCAATTGATTGCATATCTGATCATTCAGTTTAATTGGTTTAATTGGCTTTTTATTGTACATTTTCTTTTAAATATGAATTAATAATTGTGTTTTTTTATTTAACCTTTAATATTTTAATTGGAAATATAAAATAATTAATCAGACCCATATGATTTTCTTGTGAAAAGGGAAAAAATACTGTGAAAAGAATATTTGGCAACATTTATTTCAAGGTGTCCTCATTAAATATGTTCTATAGTAAATACTAATGCAAATTATGCAAAATTACATGCAACTCTTAATTATTTTACATTAATTTTACATAAGACAAAAATCAGATGTTTTGTTTTGATATGCAGTTTAGAACATTTTGAATGATATTTAGACTTCTTATATCACCTCTGGCCGGTTCTGAGCAAAGATGCCAATAAATGTATCTTGTGAAGGTTTTTGTCCGCGGTGGATCAGTCCGGAGCCCAAAAATTCAGCTCTGTCAGAAACCTGAGACAATCAGATGCAAGGATTGAAAAGAAACCTTAGTTGTCCTCCCTGAGTTCAAAATTGGTCTATATTGGTATATAGCTGCGGATACTCATATCAATATAGCATTTTTTTGTGACAATGAACAACAAAAATTTATATTTTAAATTACTGTGAGGGTTAAGTTGGGGGTAGTCACTAATAATATATAATGTATGGGTAATTTAATAATAAAAAAATTCTAGTTAACTTCCGGCCGCAGCTGTATCCCTTCTAGTAACAACTCTTACAATTATGTTTGTGGTTTGTACAAATACCTGTTTGTATTTAAGCCACTGATAAGGTTGCCCTTTCTTTCTGAATCCCAAACACGGTCCATTTCCTGCATGAACAGATTAAATATTGTATATCTCATATTCCAGGTAAGATTAGATACACCAGGGATATAAACTAAAATGTATCCATAAGGTTAATGAAACTCTCAACTAATTTTTCTCATATTTTAACAGATTTATGTGTGTTGAACATCAATTACAGGACTGCATCAGCATCTGTTAGCTTTAATTTGTAGAGGACAACTGCAAAATCTTGTGCTTTTCCCCCTATGTTCATCTTCTGAGTTGGGGCTTTCATGACCCTTTATGATATTTGGTGATGCTTTGAAATTTGGCCTCATGACCTCCTACCTGAGACACGTAGTCCTCTTTGAAAAACCTCATAGAGAGTTTTGCCATCTTCGTACATGTATGAAATCAAGTTGTCAGATTTCAAAAGCGCTGTTTTTCTAGCTCCACCCTGTAAATACAATTTCCACATTAATAAATTGGTCAATTCAAGTGACCAAAATAAAAACACATTATTTTAAATACAGTATATGAAGTTTTTTTTTTTTTTTTTCACAAAACCATTAAAGGGATAGTTCACTCAAAAATAAAAAGATCTGTCATCATTAAATGGGTCATTAAATGATGACCAAATGTTCATTTTGGGGTGAACTATCCCTTTAAGTAACACAACTGATTTAAATACATATTTTTGAATGATTCCAGAAAGATCATGGGATATTACAGGCTGAATTAATGGAACAAGTTATATTTTAATTTCATTTATTTATTTAGGTTTTAATGCCATATCAGCATCATTGGCTATATTCATGGCAAAAACATATACTGATAAATATACAATATAATCATATAATAAAATCATTTTCTTAACATGCATACATTGTAACAAACACTAAAAAGAGTCATATACGATCTTTTAGTTTGGTTAAGGATAAATATTCACCTTTTCAAACATTTTACTTAAAATATTTCCCGTATAAAAACGTTCTCTAATATCATTTAAAAATACACATTCTATTAAAATATGCTTTATCGTCAAAATTTTCTTACACAAGTCACAAATAGGTTTTTCTTCTCCTTTCAATAAATATGCATGTGTGAGTCTTGAGTGTCCAATGCTGCATCTCGTATGGACAACCTGGTCATGTCTACTTTCAAAATGGTAATTATTTCTTTCATTTACAAATGGATTCACTTCATACAATTTGTTATTCCTACATTCGTCCCATTCCATTTGCCATTTCTCATTAATATACCGATATAAAACAGGTTTCTCATCAGACACAGGAATTTTACATTCCGTTATCTCCAACTGTAAGGCTTCCTTAGCTGCTTTATCTGCACGTTCGTTTTCAATGAATCCCATATGACCAGGTATCCAGCAGAAAATAATATCAAAGTCGTTAGTCTTTAAAAAGTCCACTTTTTCTATTATGTTAAAAATCATAGGATGATCAGTTTTCATAGATTCAAGCATTTGTAAGCAGGACATGTAATCTGTGCAAATTAAAAACTGGCGTTGCTGTTCTTTTTCTATTTGTTCCAGAGCTAAAAACAGCGCGCAAGCTTCAGCTGTGAATATCGAACTTTGTCCGGGGATACTTTTTCTGAAACACTCTGAACCAATCACTGCTGCAGCAGATACCTGTCCATCTGATTTTGAACCGTCTGTATACACTGGTACATAAGTTGGTAGATTGCATCAGATATTCATAAATTCTTCCTGGTAAACATTTGGGTGGATTTCCCTATTTTTAAACTGAGACAGGTGCATAATAATAGATGGTTTTTTAATATACCAAGGTGGTATAGGGCATACACGCATCGTTGTTATTATATCCAGATTAATATCCAACTTCTCCAGGTGAGTTTTCATTCGAATTCCGAAAGGTCTGATGTATCTGGGTCTGGCTTCATATAGGTGCTGATATTGGGGGTTAAAAACTGTGAAATATGCTGGATTGTCTTTATTAGCTTTCAGTTTGACTGCATAGTTGAGAGGCAGTTTCAATCTTCTGTTGTAAAGTGACATTTCTCCTGCTGCTGTATATAAGCTTTGAATTGGAGAAGTCCTGTATGCTCCAAGAGCAAGTCTCAGTCCTGTATGATGTACTGTATCAAGCATCTTTATGTATGATATCCTTGCAGATCCGTAAACTATGCTCCCATAGTCCATTTTTGATCTAATAAGGGTTATTTTAATTTCACACCAAATATTTTAAACAGTAATACTATTGCACAATTTATTTATTTTTTATTTTTAACTGTTTCTTAAGCAAAATGATTAAACTTATGGTATATTCACAAAAAGACACCAGTTTATTTATATATTTTAATTAACAATAACACTATATTATATTTTATTGATATTTACCAAAAATCCATAATATAATTAACAATCATAATATACTTAATATTTAACCATAATCTCATATATTACATCTGTAGTAATGTATACTTTTTCACATTTAAAACATTTCCACATCATTAAACTAAGCATTATGAGCATACTGTAAGTGCAAGAAACCACAGCAATCATTCAGGACAGAGAACAGTTTTTATGGTTTAAGAATCACGGGTACTTTACCACATTGCAGTTTGTTTGGGTGTACATTGTATGCTTTTGTTGTTTTGCTCTTCAACAAAGAAGCTGATGCACTCACCGCTACACCCACAGTCTGCCGGTTGAGATCTGTCGGTGGCTGCAGTGGTTTCGGCCTCGTGTTGAGATGAACCAGAGCTACAGCTGCGAGACTGAACAGAAACACCAGTCCTGAGGTGGACAGTGGAGTGAAAAGAAACTCAAACAGGAACTCCATAATCTACAGCGTCTGCAGCAGCAACTGAAAAACAAAATGAAACAGTAGTAGAAAAAAAGTGAATAGTTAGTTCTACATAAGTATATGCCATATCTAAGTAGGTGAATATGAAGTTCAAGGTCACTGTAAAGACATAATTATTTTGATGCGGCATTGATTAAAAGATATTGACCAATATCAGTATGACCTTTGGAGAAGATAAAAGTCACCTTGTTTAAAGGTTGAAAAACATGATAAAATACATATTTCTGCTTGCTATTACAACTGGCGTCCATGTGCTTTGCACTCGTGAATTCCACTTGTCTATTTGACATTCCCTGAATGCAATAATAATGTGAGACAGTGTGTTCATATAGTAAAAAATTATATGTTAAGGCAAAGTGATACAGTTGCAATCAGAATTATTTGCCCCCGTTTATTTTTTTCCCCAATTTCTGTTTAACGGAGAGAAAAAAATTTCAACACATTTCTAAACATAATAGTTTTAATAACTCATCTCTAATAACTGATTTATTTTATCTTTGCCATGATGACAGTAAATAATATTTGACCTGATATTTTTCAAGACACTTCTATACAGCTTAAAGTGACATTTAAAGGCTTAACTAGGTTAATTAGGTTAACTAGGCAGGTTAGGATAATTAGGCAAGTTATTGTATAATGATGGTTTGTTCTGTATACTATTGAAAAAATATATAGCTTAAAGGGGCTAATAATTTTGATCTTAAAATGGGTTTTAAAAAATTAAAAACTGCTTTTTTTCTAGCCAAAATAAAACAAATAAGACTTTCTCCAGAAGAAAAAACATTATCAGACATACTGTGAAATTTTCCTTGTTCTGTTAAACATCATTTGGGAAATATTTAAAAAAGAAAAAAAAAAAATCAAAGGGGGTTCAATAATTCTGATTGCAACTGTAGGTGGAAAACTGGATGAAGAATAATGCAAAACAAATTAAACATTGAGATCCAATACAAGCATTTTTCTGTTGATAATATGTCTAATAAACGTCCAAACTTGGCCATCTTTACTAAAACAAGGTTACATTTGGGCTGCCAGTGAACCTCTAATAGACGTCTAACAATAATCCAAAAATAGACCAGTCTTCAAATAGAAAGGAATAAATGACTAGACATGTGAAGTCTCCCTAATTTAGTCTATTTTTGGACTATTGTCAGATGTCTATTACTGATAGCTCAATTTTAGCCTTGTTTTAGCCTCGACGTCTACATTTCGACATCTATTAGAGGTATTTTAAACATAAAATTGGTGGGAACAAACACAGGCATTTAGTAACCTGGAGAAAACATACAATAAATGTGACAGTGTTTGTGTAGTCTCACACAGACCCTTTTCTATCCCCCGGTTTCACAAACAAGGTTTAAGGCTAGTCAAGATTAAATTGCATGTTTGAGTGATCTCAACTCAAAATAACTTGCAGTGAGATGTCTTAAAATATGTCAGTGTCATTTTTTTGTCTCCAGGTGCACACCAGTAATATATTTTTATATGGCCATTTTATAAATGTGGCTTAAATAGACTAATTTATCGTAGGCCTAGTCCTGGCTTATTCTAAGCGCTGTTTGTGAAACTGGTCCTTTATGTTTTAATATTCACTGACTAGTCTACATTTTGATTTGATTTATTCATACAACTCAAATCAAATCAAATTCATCAATTCAAAATGCACTTTCTGATTACTTTGTGTTGCTGGTATGAACTGTCTGTCTAGCTCAACTAAGTCAGTTATGCATTTTTTATTAGTTTTCCTCCAAATATCAGTGCAATTGCTTAATAAAGAGATAGTTCAGCCTCAAATGAAAACTCTGTCTTTATGAACTCACCCTCCACTGATTACAAACCTGTTTAAGTATCTTTGTTCTGTTCACGTGTTCAATATATTTTCAAAAATGTTGAAAAGCAGCAGTCGTTGACTTTCTTAGTTTTTTGTTCCAATTATGAATATCAATGGCTGTTGGTTTCCAACATTCTTCAAATTATCTTGATTTGAGTTCAAGAGAAAAAAACTAATTCTGTGAGGAAATTACATTTTTGGAAACACTATCTCTTTAACATCCTGCAGTGTTATTCAGCTATTGCTGTTCGTCCACATGCATGGCCTCCAATATTACACACATGGCTATTATAATAATGCTGTTGCATCTGTTACTTTATCTACTTAGCCATGCATTTATAGAGGCCAAAGTCTAGCAATGGTTATATAACCTTTTCCAGCCTAAAGAGCATCAGATACCCTTTGTAAAAGGCACAAAAAAAGTAATTTATGCATAAACTTTTTCTATTAAGAGTAAACTCTTAAAGTTGCTTTTTGAGCAAGGATATAGACTGACACCCATGTTAAGTTTATTTTTTTAATTCAGAACACTCAAGATTAAAACAAATGGACTTAAATCACCCTCAAAATAATTCTATCAAAGTTTCTCTTTCCAGAAAGGGTGTAAAAGAAAAAATTGTGTGAATGTAACTTCTAGACACATCAATATTCAATAATATAATTTATCCTGACAATAAAAGACAATAAAAAATCCAAAATGATAAAATACACAACATATATTAAAATCAAAACCTTATATTCATAAGCAAATTTGAAGAGGTGCGTTTTCACTATAGTGAATATAAGACCTTATTATTATATGCTGCCTACTGTACTTTACTGTACTCTTTGAAATATTTGTTTCCTCTGAGCATTTATGGACAACAATACACAAAAATGTAGAATATATTTGTTATTATAGTACTACATAATAGTATTTTTATTATTAAAGTAACCCTTTTTTGCAGCTTACATCAATAATGTGATAATACTAAATATCTTGATAAGTGCTTCAGCCGTTATCGCAACAAGAACAATTGATGCCATCATCTATGGATACAAAACTACTTATACAGTGTGCAAACTGCAACAGACACAAGTCCTCTTTTTTGAAATGACCTTTTTCTGTGCAGTTTTTGTGGTAACACTTTATTTAACAGCCTTATTTAGCATATACAGCACATACCATGCTTATCATACTGTAAATCGAACAACAACTATGCAATAACCAAACTGATGTAGCTACTTCATATTATATTCTTAGGCAAGTAAACTCTAAGAACATACACCGTAAATCAAATTACAACCATTTCTATTTTAAATATTCATAAAACTAAATGCAAATTGATACCTACACAGCAACCGAACAATGGTGTTATGCACAATGCCATGTATATGAAATTCAAAACAAACAAAAAATGAAAGCTAGTACCTTTCAGGATGCTTAAAGCTTTGTAACCTGCAGGTGTCCGGTCTGTACGTCGGGAGATGAAACTGGGAGAAAATATCCTGAGAGAGAGTCCCTTGTAGAGGTTTGCAACAGCCACAAGAAGACTGAGGAGAAAGGCATAGTCCCGGGTCCAATAAAACAAGCACATGAGTGACCTTTGAACCAAATGCTGCTATCTGCCTCCTGATAATACAAATGACTGAACAATAACAGAATCATGGCTATAGTGAGTCCAGTGAAGTAATTGCATGTTGCACAAGATTCACAAGTTTGTGCTTTTAAAGTCTGGATGCACAAAAGAACATGCAAATGTAAAACAGCACAGCGTTAGTATGAAATGTGGACTATGACATTTGCCTTTGCTGGTCAGTGTGACATGGAATTGGGTAGAAAGTTGCATAGATCAGGCAGAAATATTGTATTC
Source organism: Danio kyathit (assembly GCA_903798195.1). Classification (NCBI taxonomy): domain Eukaryota; kingdom Metazoa; phylum Chordata; class Actinopteri; order Cypriniformes; family Danionidae; genus Danio; species Danio kyathit. Next base: position 35,269,295 of record LR812530.1, read on the forward strand.
AGCTTCTGTTCTCACTCACCTACTCAAGTTTTCATTACAATCACTAATTACTCTGGTGGTTTGCAGTAACGTTTTGCTGATTCAATGCATCATTTACAGGTTTGTGGGTTAAAGTGACCACGGAGGAGGCCACTGGGACGCTAAAATGCTTGTTAGCATGTACTAGCCATGTCACACCTCCTATTAACACCTATCAGCCTAAGGTAAGCATGACACAACATGACCTTATGAACACACACACAATTTTGGAAGCTCATTTGCCTCAGCATCATTATCACAGCAGTTTAGGAAGGACGTCCAAGTTGAACTTTGACATTTGACTGTAATGACAGATAAGATGTGAGCACCTTTGGATTTTGTAATCTTTTCTGATAAAAAACAATGCAATGAAATGAATGAAAGCCGTCAAGGACTTTGAGGGTTTGAGTCTTGTCGATTGAAGTCCAGTTCAGGCCAAAGTTAAAGTGAGATACACACTTGGGGAAAAAAAGAAAACAATCTGATCTGCATGGAAAAATCTCATTCCAGTTTTCAGATTTAATAACATCTTACTGACAATGTGTACAAAAATTAGTAATAATGATAAAATTAATCTAAATAAATAAATAAATTAACTACAATACGATACATTGTTCTATTTAGTGTACACACACATTTACAGTCTTATGCAAAAGTTTAGCCACCCAAGAGAAGATCACAGTGAAATGCCATTTGGTTTCTAAAGAAAGCTAGATAATGTCATGTTTTTCAGACAGAAATACGTAGTGTAGCAGTATTGAGAAGTGTGAAATTAAATTAAAACTGAAAAGAACTTCCTAATGACCTAAAAGCTAGGATAATTCACCAACATGAATTAGGAGAGGGATGCAAAAAGCAATCACAAAGGTTTAAAGTCTCTGTCTCCACAGTCAGAAATATAGTAAGAAAATGAAAGGCCACAGTAACAGTTCTTGTGCAGGAAAGATGTGCTAGACCAAGGAAAATATCTGAAGGCAAAGTCGAAGAATGTTTAGAATGGTCACAGACAAAACACAGACCACCTCCAAAGAGCTCCAGGAACATCTTGCTGCTGATAATGTTCCACAGTTTAGCGCACTCTTCACAAAGAACAGCTCAATGGACGGTGATGCAGAAAAAGGCTTTTCTGCATTTTGCCAACAAGAACAGTCATTTGAAGTATGCAAAGGCTCATCTGGACAACCCTGAATCATTTTGGAAAAATATACTGTGGACAGATGCCACAACCATAGACCCTTTACATGGCGGAAAAAGAGCACAGCATTCCAGGAGAAGAACCTACTCCCTATTGTAAAATATGGTGGAGGGTCCATCATGCTGTGGACATGTGTGGCAAGCACAGGTACTAGAAAACCTTGTCAGAGCTAAAGGTCACATGGATTCCATCTAGTATCATCAGATTCTGAAGAACAATGTTCAGTAATCAGTCAAGAGGCTGAAGTTATGGCAGGGTTGGATGTTTCAGCAGGATAATGACCCAAAGCACAGTTCCAGATCTACCAAGGAATTCATGCTCAGACATAATACAAGCATCTAGAATGGCCATCCCAGTCCCCAGACTTAAACATCATTGAAAGTCTATGGATTGATTTGAAAAGGGCCGTTCATACAAGGAAGAATGGCCCAAAATGCCTTAAGCAAGAATTTAGGGACTTATCCTTGACTATAAGAAGCATCCACAGGCTGTTATTTCAGCAACAGGTGGTTGTACAAAAGATTGATGTCATTATTCTGGTGGAAATGGTGCAAATTATGAAAATTACCAGGGGTGGCCAAACTTTTGTATAAGACTGTATATACATACTTATAAATTCATAATATATAAAACAATTACATTACAAATCTAATCATACAATAATAATAATAATTATTATTATTAATAATATTTGGAATTTATATATATTTAAATTTATTTATTTATTTATTTATTTATTTAAATGTATATATAAATTTAGGCTTTTTATTGCATATTGTGCATTATATCAAATTAACATAAAACACAAACACATACTTTTATTTGTTATTTTAATATTTTTAAACACATACATATACATATATATATATATATATATATATATATATATATATATATATATATATATATATATATTTTTTTTTTTTTTTTTTTTTTTTTATTTAGTTGTTTTTAATCTTATTTCTATTTATTTATTTACCCAGAAATTTCATATGATTGTGCTAGTGAAAATTGCCTGAAAACTTGCACTCTAAGTGCTAAGTGCTCTTTCTCCAGGGAAACACATGATTAGAATTAATTTCCCCAGGGTAGACAAAGGCCATTTAAAACTCCCCGTATTTCTGAAAGGCGATCAAAGTGATTGTATGCAGGTAGGATGTCAGAAGGATTAGACTCAGACACAAGTCGACCCATAAGATGGTGGGTGCTGTTTACAGCTCTTACAAACTCTGTCATTTGCAACAAAGACGCCCAGTTTAAGCTGACGGTTGGCCTTCAGGCTCCTCGGAACATTTCTTACCCTTTCAGTTTGCTCAGGCTGGGGTCAGCGATGCAAATAGCCATGGACAAGATCAACTCAAATCCAGCTCTCAGTGGAAACTTCACCTTTGAATTCGTCTACATGGACACAGACTGTGACGCCAAAACCTCACTGCGGGGTTTCATCGAGCAAGTAATGGAGCAAAATGTGTCCGCGTTATTTGGTCCCCCCTGTCCTGAGGAGGCAGAAGTAAGTGACAGAAAGTGTTTGTTTATTTTTTTAAATATGATGTAATATTATGTAAACATACAAACAATTAAAATACCATGCATTTTTAGTTCTTTTCAGGCATTAAGTGTTAAATTACAGTTACCGGAGCGTATACTTGTCACCAAATTCGCATATGAACAGCAAGATTCCGCTTCCGCTTCATTTATTGCTAATGTTACAGATGAAAAGAACGATTGAAAAAGCGACAGATGATTCACAGATGTGTGAGGCTTTCCTCTGTAGTTGTTTGCATTTTACATGTATTTGTATGTATTTGTTTAACTTATGTTTCAATAAGGTACTATTATCATTATTATTGGTATTGTTATTATTTTACATTACATTTACATTGAGTAATTTCATATATATATATATATATATATATATATATATATATATATATATATATATATATATATATATATATATATATATATATATATAGCGTATATAATATCCTATATATAGTAATGAAATAATACAATCAAAATAGGATTGTACCACAAATAACTAATAATAATATGTATTCTATAGCACTTGCTTGCAAGTTTCACAATATACATGCCACATACATACACACGTGCCATGAGAATTACTAATAAAGTATTTTACTAGACATGAGAAATACCTTAAACAAAATTCCTTAAAAAATAGTCAGTCTCTTAAAATTATACACTGTTTATATTAAAATATACATAAAAATGATCTGTATATAGTTTTTAGAGGTGTTCAATACATGCTCGTTCATGAATCTTCCCAGGAATAAATGAATATGATACTAAATAAGCCAATTCATTTAACGATTCAAGCAATTCATTCACAATGACTGATTAATTTATTAGCCAGTTAAGTGACTTATAATGGATGATTAATTCTCTGACTCGCTTGATTAGTTCAAAACAGATTCATGAACAATACAATCATTACATTTTAAGATCACAAATGAAATGTGGTTTTGGAACATTTTCATGTAAAACCATGTGATAATGTGTGTTTCACATTTGATTTGAGCTTGTGATTGATTTTATATGTGAAGCTCATGTGGTTTTTCTTTGTAGGGGGTTGCAACAGACCTACTGATGAACTTTTTCTTACATAAAAATAAAAACCCATACAGGCATATTTTGTGCTTTCATAGCAAATAGCATTCTAATAGGTTAATTAAGCAAGTCATTGGACAACAGTGGTTTGTTCTGTAACCAGTGGGGGGAAAATCTTATGAGGGCTAATAATCTGGAACTTGATCATGCAAGCTCAAGATGTGTTTTTGTTTGCTTTTACAGTGAGTGGCATACTTGATAATGTCAGCTCGCACATCATTAAAACAACCATTACGATATGTTCTCCAGGTCACTGGGCTCATAGCATCCACTTGGAACATTCCCATGTTCGGATTTGTTGGTCAGACACCAAAAATGGATAACATTCTGGTGTATGACACCTATATAAAAATTGTACCTCCCCTTAAAAGGGTAGGAGAGATCCTTCTTAAAACATTGGAATTCTTCGGATGGAAGCATGTTGGGATGATCGGAGGCGGAGCGGATGCAAACACATGGGACAGTGTCGAGGCCCTTTGGAAGTCTGTGGAACAGCAACTCAGAAGCAAAGTAACAATAACGATGGGCATCAAGTTTGACACCAGTGACCTGGAACAGGCAAAGAGGAACTTGCAAATCATCTCTAAGGTTGCGAGAGGTAAGCCAATAGTAGTTCTTATCTTTCAGCTTCAATATCAGGGTGGAGTTTACACCTCAGTCAGTAAAACGTGTAAGATCTCAAATGCGTCTTGCCCTTATGCCCTCATGGCCTGTTCCTCTTGAAGCTGTTGTTAGCTGGCATAAGATGAGTGAACCTGCTGATTAACTGTTATAATATCAAAGTTCTTGATAAACGTGCATTGTTCCCCATGTTGGGCATTCCTTTGATCGTGAGTATGATTTATCTGCAATACAATGTACAAAGCATTGCTGCAATGAATGCAAGGAAAAAGATTGTTTCTTTAAAGTTCTAAGATGTTTTATTCTTTGCTTTCCAGTGGTGGTTGTGCTTGCTAATGCGGAGGACTCCACAGCTATGATGATAGAAGCTCAGAAACTAGGCCTGATGAGTGGAGAGTATGTTTTCCTTCTGGTTCAGCAGTTTGAGGTCAGTGGCAAAGTGGTGAGTGTAGCTGGTAGACAGAGAATGCAGGTGAATCTCTGATTTCACACTGAATAATGTATAATAATGCATAATTTATTTTTAAAAATAATAATTCTAAATATGTTTCTGCAGTGCAATTTGGATTTTAAATGCACCTAAATTTGAAGTTTTGGCATCATTTAAAGTTCTAAAATTGTTTATAGTTTGAAAAAAGTGACAGAAGAGCAATGGATTGCATAGTTATTATCTGCACAATAATAACAGTGAAATTGTAAAAAATAAATAAATAAATACAAATTTCTAAGAATAAGTTTGGGAAATATTCAATAAAGTATCATAATTAATTGTATTTTTCAGGTATTGAGCACCAAAAATATTCCATGCATTTGAAATATATAGATATGGTTCTGCTTTAATATACTGATTCACCTGATATAAAGTATTCACTGATCATTTTTAGAAATATGGTTTAAGTGGTCTACTTTGTCATCTATTCCTTTTGTGTCTTTTGTATTTTATTCATGTCTAGACAAAGTCTTGCATCTGAATCCAATTGCAATTTTGACATATTTCTTTTACCTCAACAAATACTCACTCTTACTTTTGCCCCCATTAGGACAACCTGTGGAAGTCTTCTGTGAGCGAAACAAATAGAACGATGCTGAAGGCTTTTGACATGGTGTTTGTACTAGCTCAGAAGTCATATGATGGATATGACTACTATGACTTCTTCGATCAGGCTTATGATAAACTGAAAGGAGCTCCTTTTTACAGCAATCTGTCATCAGTTAAAGAGGTGAGGATATGTTTCGTAAAATAAAAATAGCAATTTTATCAACATTTTTATTCATTTTATTTTCTATTTGATGCCTTAGGTAAGCTCATATGCTGCCTATTTACATGACGCTGTCTTACTTTATGCCATGGGCCTCAAAGAAGCATTTAAAAGTGGCAAAGACATACGACATGGACGAGAGATTCTCCAAAAACTCAAGGACAGGACAAGCATTAGATTTTATGGTAATTTTATGGTATTTTAATGATAATGGTAGTTATTTCTCACTATATATTAAATACCCAAACTAATGACTTTTGTTTTCCCAACAGGAGCTTCAGGTTTGGTTCACTTTGATGAATATGGAGAGAGGAATATAGATTATTCAGTATATGACCTGCAACAAACAGAAACGTTAATAAAATTCGTCTCTGTTTTGGATTTTGACAGCCATACGAAAATGATCAAGTAAAATCAAAATATTGCATATGTTAGTATTACCGGTGCATTGATCATTGAAATTCTGACTGCATTAAAATATGCCTGTTTTGCAGACCCACATCAAGGTTTTCGAATGTAGTTTGGCAAAATGGCAAACCTCCGACAGATAATCCAAGCTGTGGTTTTGATAATGAGCTATGTGAATGGTTAGACAATGGTAAATGTTGGATGCTAATTTTGAATTATTTCTTTGCAGATACTGTAAGTGCAGTCTTTTTTTTTTGTATCTGAATTGACACCATATTCTGTCGCTCATTCAGAGATCTCTCTTCTGGTTCTGCTGGTGGCTTTGCCATTGATTGGAGTGGCGGCAGTGGCTTTGATTACTTTGCTGACTCTACAGAAGTTGCGTTTACAAAACCGCCTGGATGAATCCAACTGGTGGCTCATCAGCTACAGTGATATAACGATCCTCAGAGAGCCCAAAGTAAGATGACTTTTTTTCTGTTTAATTTTTATTCTGTACCATATTTACATTATTTTATTTCAAATAATTTTTATTGCACTAGACACTTTTCTTTACTGCACTAGGACTGTGCTACTGTTTAATTAATACAGTTAATAGACAAAGTTCTAATCTTCTAATCTAATGTAATTAAAAAATCTTTTTTTTTTTTTTTTGTAACATGCAGATATTGTAATGGTATATTCATACTTCATACATCCTGACCGAATGACATTTTAGTGAGTGTCTTCTGTAAATCATGGTAAATATGTATTAGTATATATTTTTTATGCTTACTGAAGTTTTAATTAAACATGGCGCATAAAATTAATCAACTGTTCAGTCAGCTGCTTTAAATTGTCCTGAGGCTTGAAAACCTCATTGTAGATAACATATTTAAGTGAAGTTTATTAATAAACTAATTTCGAGAGGATCACGTGCTTATGATTGCCTGCAGCCGGCCCCGCATTATTCAATTTATGATTCACCAATGAGACAATTCCTAAGCCACTATAGAAACACTAAGTTCCATACAACAGCCATCTTCGTTTTGAAGAATCCCCCCTTCCACCCCTACTCCTCCTCTTTTTCTAGATGGGTGGCACGGTGGCCCAGTGGTTAGCACTGTTGCCTCACAGCAAGAACGTCACTGGTTCTAGTCCTTACCAAGCCAGCCGATGTTTCTGTGCAGAGTTTACACGTTCTCCCCGTGCTCACGTGGGTTCCCCCGGGTTCCCCGGTTTCCTCCCACTGTCCAAAAACATGCAACTTAAGTTAATTGACTAATACAAATCAGCACCATAGACGTGCTCCTAGTAAGTAGTTATCTCTTAAGAGCAATCACTATCTGTTCATTAGCTACTACAGCAGGGGAGTTCTCGCGATCTACCTGAGCTCAAACTCGCCTTGCAAACGGGAGGGAGCCCCGGGCTCGTGGATCTTATGAGCTCAGGGCTCTCTCCCGGGACAGCATGCCAAACAAACTTTATAATCAATCATCAGCTAAGTGTGAACTCTTGAAAGATTGTTTAAAACAAAAGGTCAAAATTACTAAAATCGAATGCTTTTTGGACAGTTTTAGCTTTAAAAAGTTTGAGAACATAACATTATATACATATCCATGTTATATATAAAATATTAATGACATAACAAAGCAAGAAAGGGTCAATGTTTTTTCTCAGGGAACACAAACCCTGTCTGTAAACACAACACCAAGCAAATGTGGCAGTGGTGGCTCTCAGTCCATGCTCTCCTCCAACAGCTGTAACACTAAAGAAGCCATCTACGCTACCGTCGGACTCTTTCAGGTACACATTTTGGATCACATGACAAAACATAATGCACAAATACAATATTTTGACTAACACTCTCTTTGCACAGGGAAACGAGGTGGGCATAAAGTATTTGAAAAATCAAATCCTCACTGATATCAAGAAACCTTCGGTCATCGCGGAGTTCAATATGGTAACACTTCATATATTTCCAAAGATTCAGTTTTACCTCCATGGGGCCAAAGTTTGCTTAATATTTCTGTTTATCCCTGCTGTAGCTGAAAGAAATGAAGCATGAGAACCTGGTACAATTCTTCGGTGTATGTATTGATCCACCGAATGTCTGTATCGTCATGCAGTATTGCAAGAAAGGGAGCTTGAAGGTGCGCATATAATATATTTCTTCTGTTCTTCATATTTAATACATATAGAATATAAAATGATTGGCCTTCCTGTGATATTTTAATTCTTTTAAAAATATTTTCCAAGTGATGTTTAATGGAGAGAAGTTTTTCAACACATATATTTTAACATAATATGAATAACTCAGTTCTTTTGTCTTTGCCATGATTACAATATCTAATATATTACTAGTTATTTTTCAAGATACAAGTAGCTTAAAGTGCAATTTAAAAGCCTAACTAAGTTAATTAGGTTAACTAGGCAAGTCATTGGACAACAGTGGTTTGTTCTTATGGCGGCTAATAATATTGAACTTAGCCTTTTTTTAATTACCCTTTGTATTTTTATTTTTGCTGAGCTATTAGTGAATCAAATTTTTTTGGCTAAATTAATAAAGCAGTGCAATTCAGTTGTTATCACACATTTTCAATCCATTGTCACAATCTGCTAATTTAAAAAAAAAAAATACTCAGACTTTTTGTAATCTGATTCCCAAAAGGATTGATTTTCAAATCAAAGAGGGAAAAGAAAAATAACATACTATTACAATTTCCAGTTAATGTAATGCAATATATATATATATATATATATATATATATATATAATTTTTTTAAATATATGTGCTTTTACAAGTCCCAGTTAGTCTAATGCATCACACAAATGTACTTACTGTTTAATAAATCAAGCTCATACAGCTATCTGAGACTTACAGCAGGGAAAATAAGTACTGAACACGTCACCATTTTTCTAAAATTTCAAACATATTTCTAAAGGTGCTGTTGACTTGAAATTTTCACCAGATGTTGGTAACAACCAAAGAAATATATATATATGCAAAGAAAAGAAAGCAAATTAGTTTACAAATTAAGTTATGCGTAATAAAATTTAATGACACAGGGAAAAAGTATTGAACACATGAAGAAAGGGAGGTGTTGAAAGGCAGTGAAAGCCCAGACAGCAGCTGAAATCTCTCAGCAGTTCCTCAGCAACCCTCTGCCCTTCGTCGGTGTAAATTAATATTAGCTGCTTCAGTCCAACATCTACATTTCCAGGATGATGAAGATGAAACCAGGGTGGACATTTGAGCAAGAAAATGATCCAAAACACAGCCAAGGAAACTCTCAAATGCTTTCAGAGAAAGAAAATCAAGCTGTAGAATGGAACAGCCAATCACCTGACTTAAATCCAATAAAAAATACAAATCAAAGATCATATTTGATAGACGAGACCCACAGAACCATCAATATTTTTACACTCTGTTGAAGTCTGGGAACAAAATCACACCTGAGCAATTCATGTGACTTCATTCTCCATATGAGAGGTGTCTTTAAGCTGCCATCACCTACACCTGCCAGTAGCAAATGATTTGAGAATATGTAAAGAAACAGAATTGAAACTCATTTATCATTGAAGGGACATTATTATAACTGAAATGTAATGACTGCAATGTTGAATTTGTACACCAATGATTAGAATTGGATAAAACTCAATATATTCTCCGTATATTTCTGCTTATAAACACATCAGGATGTTCTTGGAAACAATGAAATTGATCTGGACTGGATGTTCAAACTGTCCTTTGCATATGACATTGTTAATGTGAGTATTTCCTTCTTTTAATGTCACACATCCATTGCATTGCATTATCTGTTTAACTAATTTGTTTGCAACAAATATATGCACATCTACTATATGAAATCCATGATTTGTTATGAGACATTTTTTTTTTGTGTACAGGGCATGGAGTACATCCATAAGAGCAGTCTGAAGTCTCATGGAAACCTGCGGCCCAGCACGTGTCTGGTGGATAGCAGGCTGCAGATCAAACTCTCCGGCTTTGGCCTATGGGAGTTCAAATGTGGCACCAAACACCGACTGATCTCACTGGATAATCCAAAGTATGAAGAGATGTACTGGACGGCTCCTGAGTTTTTGAGAGAGATCTTCTACCCTTTCAATGGCAGCCAGAAGGGAGACGTCTATAGCTTTGCCATAATCATCCGAGAGCTCATGTACAGTACAGAGGTGGGCCCGTTTCACGACGTTCATCTGGAACCAAAAGGTAATGCTTTGCTTTTGTTAGATATTTTGACCCCATAATGCTAACATTTATAGGGGAATCTATTTTCAAGGACCCCTGGGTGATATTTACAGTATTTGATCATTTCACAATTGTTTTTTTTATTGTGTGTGAACTGACATAATAGAGTATGTCACTCATTTTTCAAAAAAACAAATGAAGAGTTCAGATGCAAAAACCTCTAAAAGCTGTTTAAAATTCCCTTCAAAAATTAGCATTTTTATCAGGCTCCTGTATGTAGGTTCAGTAATTTCAAGTTTATGGCAAAGAATACACTCTTTTAAAGGTCTTTAAAAAGAAATAACTCAACATAAACATAGAACTCTGAGAAAAATGCTTATTTTCTATGAAAATTTCAGACGGCACTTAGAGGTTTTTGCATCTGAACTCTTCAAATATATATATATATATACAAAATCATTCACTGTATGATGCATTTTATTAAAATGCAGTTAGAATGAACCATAATTCTATGGGTAAATGATATTACAACTTTAAAACTTAATGTTGTCTGTTATTAATTTCTGTTTTGTTCAAAACAAAGTCAGATTCAGAGCAACAATGGGATTTTTTGTTCCTGAATGAACTTTTATAGTAACAGTAATATTTCAAAAACAACATCCTTACTTCTGAATTTACTTGATTATACATATACTGTATATTTCCTTTCTTTAAAAATATGTTAAAATGTGGGTATTAAATATGATACATCAAGCTTTTGATGAATGTCAGTTCTTAGTTATCACTATTTTGCATTTATTTATTTGCATTGTTTAACCACCACAAAAAAATCTTCCAAGCTTTGACCATAAAACTAAGTTTTTAAATATAATTTCACAAAGATATTTTTTTGGATGATACAGAATGACTCACATCCATATTCGTATTATTTAAGTCTTCTATACTGTTATGAAGATCTCAAGGAATTAAATCAAAAGCTCTCAGAATTTTTTTTGGTCATAAAATCTTATCTTCTCTTATTCTGTATTACCTAAAAAAACTGAAGTACTAAATATGACGCTCAAAAATAAAACAAATGCTTTTGGCAAAGAATATGTTGTCTAATTCATGAACATTTTCCTATTTCATGTATTCATTTTTGCAATCATATATTCATTATGTATGTTATCATAAAGTTGAAGACGTTTTTATTCTTTTTCAAATATTTCCCAAGTGATCTTTACAGTGTTTTCACAATATTTTCTATACTATTGTATTTTTCTATTCTATATTTTTTAATCTATATGCTTTTCATATTTAAAACTGCCAAGGTCAGTATTATTAATAACTTATTTGTTTTGTTTGGCTATAGAATAAACCACTGTGGTCTACTGGCTTGCCTAATTAACCAAACTTCTATAGTCAATCTAATTAACTAAGTTAAGCCCTTAAATTGCACTTTAAGCTGAATACTAGTATCTCATTAAGCCATTAAATCTAAAAATGTGTTTAAAAAAATATTTTCTCTACATGAAACAACATTTGGGAAATATTTGAAAAAGAATTTCAATTTCACAGGAGACCTAATAATTTTTTCTTCAACTGTACATTAGTTTGGTTGTCATCATGGCATCATGGCAAACTGGATTAGGTTTGGCCTCACGTGTTGTTTGTTATATTACATTCACTAGAGATCATTAAGCAGTTAAGGACCCCTATGAGTGAGGAGCCTCTTAGACCCACCCTGTCTGCTGACAACTGTGACGAACGTCTCATCCCCTTAATAAAAGCCTGCTGGAGTGAAAACCCAGACCACAGACCCCCGTTCAGCAGTATAAGGAGACAACTGAGAGACGCTTGTCCTGAAAGGTGAATGCATGATACAAACGTCTGCCCAATGATATTGACACTGATAAATTCAGTTGTACTGTATTTACTCAGTTTTAATAATTCCCCAGCCATGCTAACATCCTGGACAACATGGTGAACAAGCTGGAGAAATATGCCAATCATCTGGAAGAAGTGGTGGAGGAGAGAACCAGTCAGCTGACTGCAGAGAAGAGCAGGGCTGATAAGCTTCTCTCTAGCATGCTGCCCAGGTAAACACACTGATAGTATCATATAGAGACATTTTGTTGATGCATTTTTAACGTGCTGTAGCCAAACTTGACACCAAAGCATAGCTGCATGCTACACAGTTATACTGCATGTGTGTGTGTGTGTACAGATAAAACAGATGATCATTTGTTTTGTGTAAAGATGTGAAAATGATCCCTGTTCACACGTATCCACAAAAATGACTGAAAACTAGTGTTATGTATGTCAACCCGATCTTGAGCAGCACAAAGACTTGTTTGTTACGTAATCCCACATACATGTAGACTGAACAAATAATATGCTTGTGACCTCATCATTTTATCAAAATTGTACTTTTGTAGATAGTTCATAAGTAGTAATAATGAAAAAGTACTCTAATAGTTGCACTATGGAGCCAGTTTTTAAAAGTTTGCAGCCAAAATGCATAAGAAAAAATTACATTTTTAGCTGGACATGTTATTTATCAGCTGTCCATATATCTGTACAGCATACCTTTTTTTGTTTTTAACAGGTATATTGCTGATCAGCTAATGTCTGGAAAATCAGTGGAGCCCAGAAGTTATGAAATGGTGACCATCTTCTTCTCTGACATCGTGGGTTTCACCACTATGTGCTCTGTTAGCTCTGCTCTGGAGGTGGTCACTCTTCTCAATGACCTCTACAGCCTTTTTGATGATATTATCAAGCTATACGATGTATACAAGGTAAATTAAGCATTACTTACATTGATATGCAGTACTGTATTTCTGCTCAGGCCTAACCTTTTTACAGTTTTTGTAACTTTTTATGTCTGTGGGCCTAACATACTGGCTGATTTGTTGTCAGAATGTTTTGACTGAATGCAGAATTCTGTACAAACATTTGTTTCTTATTATTTATGATTTGCATGAGTTTGGGAAATTTTAAATGTTTTTTTTTTTTTCAGCATAATATGGCATGAATGGACGAAGGATTTAATTAATACTATGGATTTGTATCGCATCTAATGAGCAGAATAGAGAAACTTGCTATTAGCGGCACCGGTGGCCATTAAGTGAACTGCAGCCAGCAACTTGTTTGTGCGCTCAAGTACACGTGAACTATGATCATATGATTCAAAACCCAGATATATTCACACTGTTCTTTTTAGTTTTTATTTTCAATTAGAAGAAATATGTCATTGGAAAGCCGATAGCAATATACTGGTACCAGTAGTGATATAGTGATATTGAACATCCAGGCTGCTTAGAGCACTATTTTCATTAATATAAAAACATGTAGTTAATTACTCACTTTCCTCTCAATAACAAAATAAATGGAAAAAAAAAAAAACAAATGATGAGAAAACAGCAGTAAAGGAAGCATTTAACTATAGCGAGTTGAGACATATACACCTTAGGAAGTCGGGTAATGTCTATTTTTTTACATTTTGGTTACTGTATCTGACTTATATTTCTCTGGTAGGTCGAGACTATTGGAGATGCATATATGGTGGCCAGTGGACTTCCTATCAGTAATGGTACTCTTCATGCCGAGGAGATCTCTACTATGGCACTGCACTTCCTCTCTGCCATTAAAAGGTTCAAAATAAGGCACCTGCCTAATGAGAGACTAGCCCTACGGATTGGGATCAATTCTGGTATGCAAGTGTACATTTTATTTTTACTAAGTGTATTGAGGCCTATGCATAAGTCAATATGGTTTATATCAATCTTCAGGTCCAGTTGTTGCTGGAGTTGTGGGTAGTACAATGCCTCGCTACTGTTTATTTGGAGATACAGTCAACACAGCTTCTAGGATGGAGAGCAATAGTCTTCGTAAGGACTTTTGATATGTTTTTTATGCATCTACCAGTTGATAGACAGTAGTCAACATTTGAAGTGGATCAAAAATGTTTTTCAAAATTGTCTAGTTTAATCAGTTTAGGTTTAATATTTTTCTGCAATTAATACTGAGAAGTTTATTCTTGCTCCTTTTCAGCACTGAAAATCCATATCTCTCAGAGCACTGCTGATGTTCTCTTGAAGATTGGCACATTTGAACTGGAGGAAAGGGGCGATATTGAAATTAAGGTTTGTAAAATGCTATTCATCATACTGTGTGGTACAGTTGCAGTTTTACATCTGAGATCACACTAAAATCTGCAGAATACTGTACATAAACTGTATCTTCTAGGATAGAGAACAATATAAAACACAAATGTTATGATGTAAGATTATTAAAGCCCTCGTGAAATCAAAATAAAGTTTTTTTAGATGTTAGCATTAGTATGTTAGTCTTAAAGATATATAGTGTGCTACAAAACAATAACACAATTTGCATTAAGAAGACATAAACATCCACATTGTCACATCCGTTTGAACCTAATGAATCAATAATTTTTTGACATCATCTCATGCTTCAGTTTCCCATCAAATCTTCTGACCAATCAAATGCTTTCGAGTATCTGACATGTCCCGCCCCCTTCAAGATGCTATTGCGATATGCGCTTGAGAACAACCACTCTCACTGGTAGAGCTGTGATAAAAACAAAATGCTATTGGGTGTTTTTTTTTAAAGGGGAGTGGTTACTATATGCCCCGTCAAGTCTTCATGTTTCAGTTCAAATTATATCACACATCAAACAAAAATGCACATTTCAAAGCACTTCACGGGCCTTTAATATGTTTTCAGTTTACACTTAGTATTAGGAAAATGAAGGACAAGTAAAGACATGTAAAAGGTAAAAAAAAAAAATCCTGATTTTAACACAAATGAGAGCATTCAGAACAGAAACTAAAGCATAAAATAGTTTCTGTTGTGTGTCATTTTGGGTTCATATACTGTATACGTAAATTGCATACTGTAAGCTTATTTTAAAGTATTTTATTGATTTTAAGGGTTTATAAGTGGACAAGATAGACCAATTAAAATGATTGGTTTAAATGGTAATGAATCTTAATATCAGTTGTTAACAGGCCATAAGACTTGTGTTTAGTGTCCTACCATGTCTGTGCGTCTAATCACATCTCTAATGTGTTTTCTAGGGAAAGGGAACACAGAAAACGTTCTGGTTGTTGAGCAAATCTGGATTCACGTTTCCACCCACTGGCCAGGACAGTAATCCAAGTCCTAAATCAGGAACAGATGTAAGTATCAAGCCACTCGTGGTTACTTTTATTTTGTTAGCGTAGAACAATTTAAAGTGTTGACCTAAAATGCTTAATAAATAACAGTGGTACAAGATCTGACGTGTCTTGTATGTGGACAGTCTTGTCACATAATGTCTAAACAGGAGAAAACCAAAGCAGCAAATGATGGCGATTTTAAAGAGAGAAGAGCAATCCAACGGACATCGGCAATGGCTAAAATGACAGACATGCACACACTTACTGTACCTGATGTCTAGTTTGACTGTGCTTTTTATATATTCATGTTGTATAGTAGGAATTGATAGCATATATCATTTAAAAACAAGCATTTTATTTACAAATGCATTTTAAAAAATGATCAACGAAGAAAATGTCATGACAACATCTTTTACAAGAGTTTAACTACACAATATTTTTCACATTTAATACAAGATACAAAAACTCAGTGTCTGTTACAGTAAAGACATCTGATTCTGATATTATTTTCTGCTTCTACCAATATTTGTTTAACAAGTAAAACCGGTTACAAAATGTGTATATGTAAAGGAATGTGTGGATACACTCCCTGAGACACGTATGGTGTGTGGATGTATGCATGCATGCGTGTCTATATTTAGTATTTTGCATGTAATTGTAAGAGTGCAAAGGCTTGTTTCATTGCATTTGAGTGACACACATCAGGCTTTATTAAAAGGTAAAGTATCCTAAAAATTCATTCAGTAGAAGTATGGAGAGCAGACACAGAAATGGGCCTGTGAAACAGAGAGGAAAGTAGGACATTTTAGCACTGTATTAACATTGTACTGTATATATTTATTTTATACAACAGTTCTGTCTGGTTCTTGAATCTGATTGGCTGATAGCCATGCAATATTCTGCCAGTAACAGCACTCGTCCAGCCTCTTCACCCTTTACCCTTGTGTATTACTCCGCCCACATACAGCAACAAGCAGAGGACACTCTACAGTTTGACAAATATTATTGCTGTTGGACAATGTAATGTACTTTTGAGGCTTTTTTTAGTCAAGAATGTAGTTGTTTAGATTGCAGCTACGTAGTTTGTTATAAGGATAGTGCGTATTTTTAAAATATTTATCATTTCTGAGAGACAGTGCGTCGGCGACCATTAGCCTGTCATTGAGCAGACCAAAGACAGTTGACGTTGTCCATCCACAAGATAGCGACAGAGACCGCATAATAAGCCTATATGCCGAGTTCAGATTGCATGATTTTAGCCCCGATATTGACTCACCTACAGGTTTTGAAAAATCGCTGACAAATGCCTGAAATCACAGGCAAATCAGTGCTTGTTCACGTGAATAACAATCACGCAGTGTGAACTATCAAACTATCTGAGAGAATCGCAGATGAGTCGCAACACCCATGAGATATTTGGCATGCTAAATATCTGGAACAGTTGGCGATTTAAATCATGCCATTTGAGATGTGTTCTGATTGAAAATGACATTGGCGATTACATGCAGCCAATGAGAGAGCAGCATCCACTAGTGTGGGTACCTGCAGGCCAGCGGGAGGTTGGGGGAGAAGTTAATTTTCAGTTTATTTGGACCCAAGAAATGGAGGAAAAACTAGTGGAAATTTGGCAGGAGCACTGTGTCTGTTTAAGGAAAACTGCTAATTTTCCTTAAGCCAGGTGAGCAAAAGAAGTAAATTTTCTACTGCACTAAAGCCTTCTTTTTCCATTATGTAGTTAATAACGAAAGATATACTATGTGACCTTGCATTGTTTCCAAGTCACTTCTCGTGTGTGTTTGGTTGTGAGACGTAGTTTGGACAAAGTTGTCGGCGATTCTTCCTATTTTAAATTCATGCAGTGAGAAACCTCCATTCACCGATCCATCCTACAGTGTAAACACAGCACCGACAGAACACTACCCCAGATAGTCATGCAGTGTGAAAACATCCATGACACGACTACTTTGAAAATCATGCAGTCTGAACTCGGCATTAGAGGAGGAAAAAAACTGCTTAATTTTAAACTACTGCTGATCAAATCATTATAAAACTGGTAAATGACTTTCTAAGTCGATCTCTCTCTTTTGTATGTTGTAGTGCTGTATTTATACTATAGTATTTGTAGTGTGTTGAGTGTGAGATGGGACTCATCTTGAAGTCTTAAAACCAGAGAGGGCCATCTGTTTCTAATGAGTCTCCTGTTCAGTTCAGTAAACAGAAAGCAAGAAGAAATGCCCGCATGTGTTTAGCGTACACAACAGTAATCTGGTAGTGTTTGTGTTGCTTTGGCTTTTTCAGATTAATTATTGTGATCTCCCGATTGCAACAGAGAAATACTGGGAAATCTTTGTAGACTGATGGCATTTCATGCTGTTCAGCCTTATAATCTTAAAATGTAAGCAAAATTACCTTTTTTGTCATTACTTTAGACATTAAACTAGAGAATCATTCAAATACTAGCTCTAAAGTGACGTTGGTGAAGTAGCAATGTGAATGAATGGTGTAAGAAAGTAGTTCCTCTTAAAGGATTTTGAGACTCTCCATATTTGATTTTCTTTTTTATGTACACGACTATGGCATCGAACTGTTGTATAAACGCAATATCACACTCATAGCAGTGAAATGTGACTGTATATTGTCACTGGTGAGAAGCTAAGGCCAAAGCACGCCTCCCACCAGTGCTGATATACAGCCACATCACACTGCTACTCGTGTGATATTGCTCATATAACATCTGTATACTTTAAAGAGGCAACATGATGCTGTTTTATAAGATCATTGTTTTAATTGGGATTACTTGAATATTCTAATTTGTTTTAAAATTATTTGTAAATAATAAATCTACATACATATCGTACATTACTATACTTCCGAAACAGCCAGAGTGTTCTGACTAGACCGTTGACGTAGATTCCTTCTGATTGGCTATGGCACCACAATTTACGGAAGCCTTGCCTTCTTTTTTTTTTTGTATATTCCTTTAAATGGCATTATAATATTTCAAATTGAGACATAGACTTATATAATTCCCTTTTGTGGGAAACTATGAGACTGATAACGTTGCAGATCTTCACAGGAACACTGAGATAAACATTTAAGTAATAGTTCACCCCAAAAAATTCAATCTGGCATGACCTACTCACACTTCACTTGTTCTAAACCAGTTAGAGTTGTTTTTTATAAGATATTTCGAAGAATGTTGGAAACCAGTAACCATTGACATCCATAGCAGGAAAAAAAAAAAAACTGAGAAAGTCAATGATTACAGATAGCAAACATATTCTTCAAGGAAAAGAGACATTACAAATCATCATATGGCCTCTTTAAAACACAAAAAGATATCAATATATATTATTCATGATCATAAACTGATAATACAAACTCACCTGCAGGATGGATGTAACTGGAGGAGTGTTGTGCTGTAAACAGAGAGTTACAAAGATTAAAGATGAATGTTACTGAAAAATCCTGCACAAGCAACAATGTTAAATACCTCTGACTTGAAACTCCATTGTTAGTATGCCTCCATTCGGATCAGGTTCAAACTCAGTGCTTCTTGATGTGCAGGGAGTCTTGTATAAAGTTAAGAGTGTCAATGTAGCCAGTGAGTTTACTTGAAACTACAATAGTGTTAAAGTGATACTGAAACTCACCGGCTGACAGAACAGCTTCTCCCCATCGCATACTTGGACTTCACAGTGGAGCCACACGGTGGACACTTTTTCTAGCCGTTGAAAGCGGAACGAGTTGAACTTGAACATGGACCGACTGTCTTTGGCATTTTCAAATATGGTGACTGTGTTGTCTAAGGAACAACTATGAACCGGGAGCATATATATAACTCAATGAACAGTATTGGGTATGCAGGATACACATATTCTGACATAATATGTCTGAAACTGACAATAAAACCTCACCTGTTCTGAATTAAAGTCCACCTTTTTCTGTCTGTTGAATATGGAGTCGGTGTTGCCCAGCAGTTTGTGATTACAACTTTGAATCTATATTAAAGAGTGTCTTTTACATTGAGTCTGTGTAAATGATCAAATCTAGACTTCGTTTTAGATTGACTCACCTGTTGCTTAGTCCTTTTGCTTCAATGCCAATGAAAACCTCAGATCCAATCTCTGATGTGTCAATCACATATGGTGCGTCTTTTGCATAGAGGAACTTTGAGTTCTGTAAACCACATAATTCAAAGTTATGTGTAGTTCATTTATTTTGAGAGAAAAAAGCTTTGAGGAAACATTTTCTGAATTTACTGAATTTAGTAGTAAAAATTTAATATTACTTTTTAAAAAAATTGTTACATTTCTTCCCAAATTGAAGTAAAATTGTCATTTTGAGCACTTTTTTTTTAAATGAAAATGACAATTGGTTTGAATAACCAACGTTCTCATTGTATGTAAATTGTAAATCAGGGTTATTCCACATTTTTCTTCCTTAAAGGGATAGTTCAGCCTTAATTTTCACTTATTCATTTTCTTTTTTCAGCTTAGTCCCTTTATTAATCTGGGGTTGCCACAGCGAAATGAACCGCCACCCTTAATTTAATTTATTTTATTTTTGGAATATTTATTTATGTTTTGCATTTACAATTCAGAACAGTACATTACCCCTTCCCTACCATAACCATGGCATTGAAAGAAAAAAACACACAAAAAACAATATATACACACATTAAAAAATAAATAAAAAGTATAAAAGAAAAAAGTAAACTAATAATATTAATACTAATAATAATAATAATTAAAACTAATTATAATAAAATATATAGCAAACTATGAGACATTAAAGGGATAGTTCACCCCCCAAAAATTAAATCTGCCATGACTGACTTACCCTTTACTTGTTTTAAACCAATCAATAAAAAATGTTGTTCTGTTGACTACAAAAGAAGATATTTTGAAGAATGTCAGAAACCATTAGCCTTTGACAACATAGCAGGAAAAACAAATACTATGGAAGTCAATGATTACAGAAAAAAAGTAAACATAATAAAAATAATACTAACTAATAATAATAATTAAAACTAATAATTATAATAATAATAAAATATATAGCATTCCAGGCTTTCTGAGTTGACGTAGGGGAAAAAAAAGCATCCCATATTTGTTCAGTCCATTTGTTATAATTTAACACGAAAGGCTTGGCAACATCCAAAAAAGAACGGAATATACAAAAGAGGTACATCTTAATAATAATTTCTTTTTAAATTACAAATAGAAAAACAGGTCATATAATCTTGACTCACAAAACCTTCCAGATATATTCACCCTAAACTTTAAATTCTGCCATTGTTTACTTGGCGTTAACCAGTTTTAAGTTCAATTTTAGGTGAACTATCCCTTTACTCTTGTGATCTTAAAACATTGTTATTATCTAAACGTATATATGCATATGTAAAAAAATGTAGAACTTCTTTTATGTTAAGTTGCTTTGACACATTACATTACACATTGTAAAAGCACAAAAAAATCCTGGTTGCCCTAAATTTTAAAGCTAAATCAAATTAACTTTATGAGTCAATTCAATTTATATTATGTTAAACTGACTTAAAACTGCTTGCATAACTTATAAAATTAAGTTAGAACATGATTAACTAAGTTAAATAAGTTACAATGAACTAAAAACATATGCTGTCATGACTAATTGATCATTTATTTTATTTACAGTGTAGAAATAAAAATGAATTGAATTGAATCTCTGAAATTATGGCACTTTTTTGTTATTTCATGAATAAATACTTAATGATAACATTTTTACACGATTTTAAATTTGAGGGACCATATAAAATAAATTAAAAAGGTTTTAGGTTTTACTCAAACACACCTTGAAATCTTAACAAAAAATAACTTAAAAATATTTGTTTTATTCATTCATTTTCTTGTCGGCTTAGTCCCTTTAATAATCAGCGGTCGCCACAGGGCATTGAACCGCCAACTTATCCAGCATATGTTTTACTCAGCGGATGCCCTTCCAGCTGCAACCCAACACTGGGAAACTCCCACACATTCCACCACACACTCACATACACTACGGCCAATTTAGCATATCCAATTCACCTGTACCGCATGTCTTTGGACTGTGGGGGTAACCGGAGCACCCGGAGGAAACACGGGGAGAACATGCACACTCCACACAGAAAATGCCACCAATGCGACCTTCTTGCTGTGAGGCGATTGTGCTACCCACTGCTTTTTCAATTGAATATAAAATGACCAGTAAAATGTTGAAGAGATTTCACTTTTTGCACAATCTTCATTACTGGACACTTTTGAGGAAAGCTGAAGTACTTACCGTGAACACGTTCATAGACAACTGAGACTTAAAAGAACCTAAACTCCCGTTGTTGACATAAACTGTTGCCACTCTGGAAGAAGCAGAGGGTTTAGTAAAGACGCTGCAAGTCTACGGTCAGAATGCACAGGCTCCATCAAATCTACACCTACTGGATATGACGTCAATTTAACTGGGTCTACCTTTGGCTAAACACGGCGTTGTTGACCAGATAAGCCGCTTTATAAGTGCAACTGAATGTGTAGTTGACCGGCTGGTTCCGCACAGTGAGAGACGAGTCGTTGGAGACAATCGAGTTGTAGAAAATATACCGTGGATCTTTGCCGCCTACATACTGAAAAGAAGGTAACAGGAATATATGTTTAATTCACAGTAAATCATCAACAACAACAACAAATTACTAGTTGCCTTAAAGGGATATAGTTCACCAAAAAAAATGACCCTTCACTTGTTCAAAACCTGTTTTAGTTTCTTCCGTTGAACACTAATGGTCGTTATAAACTTATTTTTTCCTACTATGGAATTCGATGGGTTCCAGCATTCAACATTCTTCAAAATATCTACTTTTGCACTATTCAAAATTAGACTAATATGTTGCTAGACACGCGTAAAAGCTGACACCTGTCATGTATATCTGATTTTCAGTTCTTTTATTTTTTACTTCTACTGTATTTGTAGTATACGGTTTCACAGCATCTGTACATACATCAGGCCCGTTGCCGGGGGGTGGTTCAAAAGGTCCAGAATTTGTCCCATACATGAGCTCATTTGTCCTATTTTGACAGCTATTCCATCATAAATTGTGAAAATAACCCATCGAAGAAGGTTTTAGGACCAAGTGGAATTCTCTGTTGACTGCTGTGACTAGGCCAATTATATTTCATAACTCCAATCTGAGGTAAGTGAAGTCATCTTTCACTACTGACCTACTGTATTGTTGTTAAATAGAAAAAACATTTTACAAGTAACTTTTATTCTAAATCTTGGACCTTATTCATGAAACAAAAAAATATCTATAAAAAGGTGTGAAGCACCAAAGGTGGTCCATATAAAAGTTAATTTTAATCCTAATTGTTATCCATAAATTTTCAGTTTAACTTTTTTACAAAAGAAAAGTCTAGAAAACTTGTGAAGCTATTATTGTTTATTTATTTATTATTTGTTTTGTTCAAGTGGCCAAATTCTAAAAAAGTTGAATGTGCTGGCCAGATTGTTATTTGCCTAATAAATGAACATAACCATTTTTAATTAAAAAAAAAAAACTAAAAACATATTTATTTTTTTATTTTTATGATAATTCATGAAATAAATGTTTGTGTCAGGCATGGTACATAATTATATATATATATATGTATATATATATATATATATATATATATATATATATATATATATATATATATATATATATATATATATATATATATATATATTGATCTTAAAAATATATATATCTTCTTTTGTGTTCAACAGAAGAAAGAATCTGAAGGTTTAAAACCACATGATGTAGAATAAATGATGAGGTCATTTTCATTTTTGGGTGAACTATCCCTTAATTTTTAGGTTGAGGTAAATTTGAATTCTTTTAACCACTGTAACTTACAACACATTAATCTGACTTAAAACAGCTTTAAAACTACTGTAATTAGTTGACAAATGGTTAAAAACATAAAAATACATGTCAGGACTTATTGATCATAAAGTTATTTACAGTGTTCTTTTTTTTAATGAAATAACAATTAGGATCTACACTGACAAAAATGGTTTATTGCAAATTGTTGCAAACTATTTATATTGGCTGAATTTAAACAAACAAATTAAACACGAATCATTCACTGTAAAAAACAAAAACAAATGCAGGGTTCCACACAATAAATTCATGTTGTCCCAACACAAATTAAGTTAACTTAACAGATTTAACAAATTTATTTGGATTAAACATAAACAAATTAAGTTGTCCAAATAAAACCTCAAGAATTGTGTTGTTTCAGCTTATTTTAAATTGAATATTAATTGTTCAATAGTTTGAACAAGCCAAAAGAAACTGTTTGAGTGTTAAATCAGCCCATATAAATTGTTTGCAACCACTTACATTAAAAGTATTTAGTAAATCCAATTAATAATTTATTATGTATTTTAAACCCATCAAACATCTCACCTCAGACAAAGTGCCGCAGTATGAATGATTTTTAGGAGTGAGGTCTGGGATGGTAAAACGGTAAAAGCCTGGGGTATTAATGCCCGTGTAGCACACGCCACCCAATGACAGCTGGCCAATCTCCCATCCATATGGACATTCTGGCACGTTTGCGATGATGGCATTGGGAAAACATGACACCATCACGTAATCTGAAACAGATGACAAATTGGTCTTTCAGGATTATCTAGCAGATTAAATCACGGCAACAACAGACAAGCCCTTCTCATCCACAATCAGAGGAAAGGCTGAAATTATAATGCTTATTTCACATTTACCAGCTTTCTGAGGAGCACAGGCCCACGTCACGGGGAGGAGAATGAAGAAAAGGCCAACAGCTGCCATTTTGTAAGACTAAACAAAGACAGTTGCGTTTCATTTGCATGGTTACGTTTGCCTAAAATATCACTAGTGACCTAAACTTTAAATTTTTAATGATAATATGATTATTTTCAATACAAAAGCACTGTAATATTTGATTTTTAATGAATGTCCTTACCATCCCAGTGGCAGAATCCAGAAGAAATGTTGGCTCAGGTCTCTAGCAGAAGTTTTGCATGGTTCCTGTTCGGTTCTTCAGCAGTAAAATGATGATAAATCCTACAAGCAGAGATCATTGAAGTCAGCAGAAGAGCTGCTTTATAGGCCCACAGGTAAGAAGAAACCCCCCTCGCTGCTTTGGTCATCCAGTCTGGTGAGGCCTTTTGGTGATAGCATTGTGAAGGAGAGCACAAAAAACCCTCTGTGCTTCCCAGACATTGACTTTTAAATGACCAACGTCTCAAGGGGAAGACCATTTTCTCAGCTTTTAATCAAAAACATGCTCTTTCTGCAATTTAATTTTTTTATTTTTTTATTTTTTTTTTTTTTACATGTGCCAATTCATCTTCCAGCAACATTTCATTTCTGATAGGAATTTGGCATATCTTTGGCATTATATTTGGCATACTCTGCAATCATTAGGTTTTATTCAGGGTCCAATTAGGAATAGGTATCTTTTTGGGGACTTTGGGTTTCCAATTTACAGTCATTTCACGTTATGTAATACCTTTCAAACTCCACCTGGCAAGCATGCTGATCAGTGGATTGCCATGCACCTTAGTCCTGCCAGAATCACTCTTAAAGAGGCACAGTGTCATTAAGGTCAGTCTCACTGGGCTTAGCCAAAACACATCCAAAGATATACAGCTTTGCACAGTTTTTAGTTCGGTAGTCTCACATTTACATAAATTGAAGTGGATGAAAAAGTTTATCAAAATTGTCAGACAAGAATGTGTGTTGAGCAAAAGTTTAAGGACAACTTTAATAAAAGAAAATGGCCCACTTCATATTTTCATTTATTCATTTATATCATTCATGCTATCAATTTTAAGACTGAAGTGGAATATATTTTATGACTGAACATCAAAACATTATTTTAGCACATTGTATGTGTGCATGTGATGTCGTTTTAAAACCTGAGAACTAAAAAAAAAACAACAACAACAGGACTCATATTAGACACAATGAAGATGTAATGCAAGGAGGCATGTTTCTATTCCCTATAATAATGTGTAAAAAAAAAAAAAAAACCAGCTTGAGCATTCTGTCTTTTTTTTTTTGTGGTTGACTCATGGTGCACAGCATGTCCTGTTTTGGTCTATGTTGTGTTTGTGTTTCAGTCAGAACAGCAGAGTTTGTCTGCAAGTGGACTTGACTGAGACCTAACTTTTCAGGATGTGTTCACACTTATCAGGCCTGATTAAAATGTATTGTGGTGCAGTTTCTTTATTATCTGAATAAGTGTGACCACCGCATTTGAACAAACGTGGACCAAGACCAAAGTCTTGATCTGCTTCCAAGAAAACTCTGGTGTTGTTCAACTGAATCAAAACAAGATCTGACCATGAAAATCAGAATGTTCAAGAAATCTTGGTCTGGCACAGTCAGAATGTTGCATATTTCTGTTCAATATAGATCTATGCCCACTTGTTAGTGAAAACGAGTTGGCGCCTGTAGCCTAGTGGTTAAGTGTGTCAATATATAACACTAGTTCTATTTCTGACTTGAGGTCATTTGCCGATCTTTTCCTTCACTCTCCCCACATACACTGTATAAAATGCTGGGTTCCACACAATTAATTTTTGTTGGGCCAACTTGAAGGAATTAAGTTAACTTATTAGTTTATACAAATTTAAATAGATTGAACATAAAACAATTAAGTCGTCCCCAAAAAACTCAAGTATTGTGTTGATTTAGCTCATTTTAAATAAGTAGCTTGATCAAACAGTAAACATACATTTTTGAATGCTGTCTACAGTCTCTACTGTTCTGTCCAATAAAGATGAAATAAGTATTTAAAAACTAATTGTTAAAAAAACTAAAAGTTTCAAGTGGTATCAACTTTATCAGTTTCTTAGATGTTTTGAAGAAAGTTGAAAACATGTAATCAGTGACTTCATAGCAGACACAAAACATCATAAGACGTTAATATTAGGTTAGATTTAGGTCGCCAGTGTCTAAGGACAATGTTATTTTGACATCCAATAACAACGTGAAATGACGTTGATATTTTGTTGATTTTAGGTTGTGTTGGAAAGTGACCAAAACACAACGTCGAGCCAACATCTTAAACCAATCTCATATTAACGTCAAATAGTGACACTTATTCGTCAGGTTTGGCTACCAAAATCCAACGTCTGGTAGACGTCATATTGGTAACGTCCACTCCACATCAAGCTGTAACATCATTAGACGTTGTTTATTTTTTGTTGTTTTTAGGTTGCGTTGGAAAGTAACTAAAATGCAATGTCTGTCCGATGTTGGACATTGATGTCGGCCTGACGTTGGGTTCTGACGTCAACCCGATTTTCATTTCCAATCAAAATGCAATGTCCCATGACGTTGGGGTACAAAATCAATCTGACATCATGTTGACGTCCTGTGCCTGCTGGGTTCCTTAGTACATTCAAAAAAAAAATAGACAGTTGGTGTTTGTTCAAACTACTTATTAAAAATCAGTTGAAACAATGCAATTCTTGAGTTTTTTGGGTGGGACAACTTAATTGTTTTATGTTCAATCCATTTAAATTTGTAAAAACTAAATTCCTTAATTCCTCTATGTCAGGGGTCTCAAACTCCAGTCCCCCCTCCTCCTCCCTCCGGCCCGCAACTGACATCATAAATATAACGAGATTCTGCGCCCCAAAACATATATTTTTGAATCACTGTCATTGTTGTGCATATAGCCACTTGTGACGTTGAACCCGAACCTATTGGACGTTTAAAGTACTGCACTATATTGTAGGCTACTGTATTTCAGTTTAACTTTCATTTTTCTCAGCGTGCAGTCGAAAGTAATGCACATGCAGATTATTTCTGTGGCTGATTTAAGCGTTGAAATAAATGTGCATAAGTGCTCTTTTTTACTAAAGCTCTATTTTTGTAAATATTCAGGGGTCATTTGATTATTATTAGTTTTATACCACCTGTATTTGGTTGAACAAAGACTTTTTCATGGCTTACACGTTATGCTGGTGGTGTAACAAATATGCCAATTTAGCTAATATTCGATTCAAATGGTCAAATAGATTTTTTTTGCGTATTGGGATTTCTATGAAAACTATGTACATTTTACTGCTGGTTGTATTGAACATGTTAAAGTAAATGTGAATATAGACTTACTTTTACCCTCTTTGTTGTAGTTTTACAAAAAAGAAAGATACTAAGAAGAACAATTTTGCCAGTAAAGTTAGTAAAGCAAGGGTGTAGATTTGCTCTAGACACTGGTGGGGACATACATAGCATGCATTAAACAGCACAAATTCTGTTTCATGCTTTTAAAAACATGAATAAAGTACATAATAATATAAAAGAAACACTTAAAAATACAAATAACAACCATGCCCCATGCTGCAAAAGTTAATTTATATGGTTTTACTGCAGTCAGGCTTTGAGGAGGTATGAATGTAGAGAAATATAGAGACGCAATGTGTGACGCAATTTACTGTTTTATCCCGATTATTGTTTTTCATAGTCATGGAGGCCAACATCGAAACTGAATTTTGATTAATTGCACAGCCTTATTGGTTAATAGTGTTATGGTGAACTCGTAGTGAACTTGACTTGGTGCACGTGTAGGTTAAGAGTTGATGGAGTATTACTATATTTTGAAGTCGATTAAATTATTGGTAGGGACATTTCAGTAATTGGTGGGGACACGTCCCCTCCGTCCATGCCAATTCTACACCCTTGCAGTAAAGTTTTCAAACTGTTTCTGCTGTTCTTGCGCTATCTGTTAAACTTTTGGTAAAACAACAATTGGTTGGGATGGAAAAATAATAATTATTATTATCATTATTATAACTATTTAAATGTCAAAATGCTAATTTAAACAGCCACAGATATATTTCAGCAGTTGTGTGAAGCAAAAAACATTGATATGTGACAGGTAATGCTTGACTTTATTAAGTCTGTTAATTTGTTATGTCTGTTTATTATGTTTATTAACATTATGTTTGTTGTCCTAAGATGCACCAATTACATCACTTTTTTATTGTGCTTGAATGTTAAAACGGCTCTCCTATGTATTATCAGTCACTAAAATGGCACCCCGCCAATTTCAGTTTGAGACCCCTGCTTTATGTTGTCCCAACACAAATAGATTGTGTGAAACTCAAGGTAGCAGGTTTCCAACTTTCTTCAAAATATCTTCTTTTGTATTCAACAAAAGAAATAAAGTCAAATGGGTTCAAAACAAGTAAAGGATGAGTATACAATGACAGATTTTTCAAGTTGGATGAACTGCCCCTTTAAGGTTTGGAGTTGACTTTAATCAAACCAAACATACCAAGTGCGAACAAACAAAATGTCATCACTAAATTCATTTTTGTAGTAATTTACAAAATACAGGCACTCATAATGACAAAGCATTGCTGTATAGACATCCTTAAGCCCTTTTCAGGAAGTAACAAAGCAGTGTAATTCAGGAAACAAGCTTTTTCCTCAACCGCAGAAGTCAGACCGATAATGAGTGCAGGCGACAGCAGCATTTACTGTAGATCCACAATATACCACTTAAGTCACCACCTATGAACTGTCAATGTCACACATCCCCAAAAACATCACACTGGGGAACAAGTTGCACAAAGGGGTCTTTAAGATAGCCATGATCAAACATGCAAAGGGTAATGTATAGATGGGGTCTGTATAGATCAAGATGGGCCCCCCAGATAAGAGCACCCAAGCACACAAAAAAATCTGATAGCGAAAGGATGTGCCATTCACAGAGATTGTGTTTCAGGCTCTGAGGAAAACAGGCCACTTAGAGAAGCAGCATTTATCCTCAGACAGTGCGTCTCCTTAAATTTGAGGACGGGAGAGTATCCCTGTTTAGCCTTTTTTGTTTGTGTGTGTATGAATCATGAATACGGGGTCAGCCGGTTCGTCTTGGTCACAGTGATGTCAATAGGTTTAACAATTAAAAGTAATCTCTGTGTAGGAGACAGATGTGATTTAAATCCCTTGTGTTCATTATTAAAGAGTGTGGTTCACTGTGCTGTTAAGTAGGTGAGGTTATTATGTAATATTTGCTGTTATGTAATATAAAGTACTTGATGCAATTAACTACATGAAAACCAGTCATGAATAGCCATAACAGGAAAACAAATAAAAACGCCAAACAATACAATTAACATATAAACTTATTAAGCATATGTACACTACCTGACAAAAGTCTTGATCTAAGTTTTAGGAACAACAAATAATAACTTCTATTAGATCATTTGGTATCAGAAGTTGCTTATATGAAAGGCAAAGGCCTCTAGATTACACTTATTTTACCAAAATAAAATATGATCATGCCTTGATTTTTAATTATTTAACCTCTTAAGACCCAATGTGTTTTTTTACATGCATTTTTAATTTCTCTTTGCTATTTGGGCTTATTGGAACCTAATTAAAATAAAAATCTAAGTATCATCTTTTGATATGATGTACTTTTAGAGACCAAGGATGTCCATATATTTCCTGAATGATTTTTAATGCATATATAACATAGAATTTTTTTTGAGCTTGCTTTGATTATCAGAGAGTAAAAACAACATTTTCACCATTTTGGACAGAAATTTAAAATAATTGAAAATAACCCTATTAAAATAGGGTTTGGGACGTTTCGTATGCTGCAAAACAGTTGCAGGATGACACTGTATGTCTGTAACAAAATATAAAACATTAAAAGTATTTTAAATAGCCACTTCAGAGCTCAAATGTGCTGTCCACGAATGTGAAAACTCAAGCCCTAGGAGGTTAATTAAGAGAGTAAAGTCTGACTTTACTTAGACAAAAGTCTTGTCATTTAACAGAAATAAATGTTCAGTATAGAATATAAAGTCATGGTGGAGTGGAAAGAGAATAAATATTGTGTATGACTCCCATGAGCTTGGACGACTGCATCCATACATCTCTGCAATGACTCAAATAACTTATTAATAAAGTCATCTGGAATGGAAAAGAAAGCGTTCTTGCAGGACTCCCAGAGTTCATCTAGATTCTTTGGATTCATCTTCAATGCCTTCTTCTTCATCTTACCCCAGAGATGCTCAATAATGTTTATGTCTGGTGACTGGGCTGGCCAATCCTGGAGCACCTTGATTTTCTTTGCTTTTAGGAACTTTGATGTGGAGGCTGAAGTATGAGAAGGAGTGCTATCCTGCTGCAGAATTTGCCCTCTCCTGTGGTTTGTAATGTAATGGGCAGCACAAATGTCTTGATACCTCAGGCTGTTGATGTTGCCATCCACTCTGCAGATCTCTCGCACACCCCCATAATGAATGTAACCCCAAACCATGATTTTTACTTCACCAAACTTGACTCATTTCGGTGAGAATCTTGGGTCTAGTGGGTTCCAGTAGGTCTTCTGCAGTATTTGTGATGATTGGGATGCTGTTCAACAGATGATTCATCTGAAAAATCTACCTTCTGCCACTTTTCAAATGATCAACTAAAAGTCAAGTTATTTTTATTGCTTTTACAATCAATAACAAGACTTTTGTCAGGTAGTGTGCCGTATGTATTTTTTCTAAAATACATTCTCTAAAACTATTTCAATGAATTGATGAATAAGTACAGTATACAGGGTGGGCCATTTATATGGATACACCTTAATAAATTACATAGACAATTGTCTTCAGATGACCCCAAAGATAAAAGTCTAAGGGGGTCAGATCTGGAGACTTTGGGGGCCATTTAACTGGCCCACGATGACCAATCCACTTTTCAGGAAGCTGTATTCAGGAAACCATTCCCATTTTATTAAGGTGTATATAAATGGCCCACCTTGTATATTACATATATTATTACATATATTACATACTGTACACACACACTAACACACACACACACACATATTTATATATACTGTATATCTATATTAGGGGTGTGACAAGATCTCGTATGATGAGATCTCGCAATAAGATTTCTTGTCAAGGTGAAAAGTTGTCGCATGAGTTGTGATGTTATGATGGGGCATGAGAGTAAAATCGGCATTGAAGAGTGGAGGCGGGATTGGATTTGAACTGAAAGTGCTTTGCACACACCTGGCAACCCAGGCTGGCCTCGGAGTTGCGTGTGTCACTCGTTTGCTTGGGTGAGTGTGACGTAGCCGCTTTTTTTTTTACCAGAGTTAAGCGGCTGTCGCGTCCAACAGAAGCTACAACTGCAGCCACGCACATTATGGTTTGTATCAATGCGATAGAAATAGCACTTTAGATATGCTGAAAGTCATGTCGTAAACACAAATGGAATTAAGACTTGTGGAGTATTCCTATTTTAGTCGCATTATTGCTGTGCAGTACAGACATGTAAAAACCGTAATCTTTTTGTACACTTTTGTTTTGCAGTTTGGGATTTTTCAGTTCAATAAAAATCTATTTTCCATTCATATATTAGCAAATATTTTGCTAATATTTAAAATTATATATAAAATGACCATTTTCAATTTACATAGGCTAATAGCAAAATATTTTGCAGTGTTTGCATGTGCTTTACTGCACAGAATTCATTAAAATAGAAGTAAATTAACATTCATTAACAACTGATTTAAAAAAAGCACCTAAATAGTTTTGCGATTTGTTTTTTTCAGTTGAATAAAATATTATTTTTTATTCATATATTTCATCATTGAAGATTTCTTAAAAAGTTTTTTAAAAATCCCATCTCGTTTTTGTGAACCCAAACTCATGTCTTGTCTCGTCTCGTCTCGTGGAGTAACTGTCTCGTCACACCTTATAACTATTTTATTAGAACTATTTTAGAAAATGTTGTCTTTTACTACATTTTCAGTGATTTTGTTTTAAGGGTGTAAAATAAGGTTCAACATTTCTAAAAGAATTGAAATTTCTGGAACAATCCAATCTGTACTCAAAGTTAGAAATTATATTATTGTTTTATTCACTAAACTTATTTGACAGTTAAGACTAACCATTTATTCATTCATTCATTTTCTTTTCAGCTTAGTCCCTTTATTAAGTGGGTCACCACAGCAGAATGAACCGCCAACTTATCCAGCACATGTTTTACGCAGCAGACAATTAGCCTACCCAATTCACCTGTACCGCATGTCTTTGGACTGTGGGGAAAACCGGAGCACCCGGAGGAAACCCATGCGAACGCAGGGAGAACATGCAAACTCCACACAGAAACGCCAACTGACCCAGCCGAGGCTCAAACCAGCGATCTTCTTACTGTGAGGCGACAGCACTACCTACTGCGCCACTACGTCGCCTATACTAACCATACCAAGTTTTGTTTGAATAATGTTCTAACTATAAATCAAGATAAAAGCACTCTAAATCCTCTAATAAAAATCACTAAAAATGCATTTAGTGTTTAACAATAAATAAAATGCACTCAAAAAGACTTTTGTTGCTTGTTCAAACAATTGAAACAACAAAATTCTTAGTTTTTGGCACAACTTAATTATTTTATGTTCAGTCCACAAAAATGTATAAAAATGATTAAGTTAACTTTGTAGTAGTGCAAAAAACGATCAAGTTAAACTAATTAATTTGTATTGAGACAACATGAAGGAATTGTGTGGAACCCAGCTTTTTTTACAGTGTGGGTGGTAACGGTGTAAAAAATGCTGGGTTTCACACAATTCCTTCATGTTTCCCCAACACAAATCTATTTAGATAAGTTTTACAAACTTAAATGGATTGAACATAAAGCAATTAAGTTGTCCCAAAACAAAACGTAAGAATTGTGTTTCAACTCATTGTAAATAAGTAGAAGCAACAAGCAACAAAAGTCATTTTTAAATACACACACAAGGAGTATGTCTTTTATCAATCACTGTTTTTATAAGATCAAAACATAAACAGAGCCTAAATTAGCTAATTACAAGCAGTGATGTAAACTGATCAGGTGCAGGTAGCAGAGGCACTGATGTCCCACGTGATAAAATTATAGTGCAGCAAAGGCTACTTTCACTTGTGCTGATTATCATGAGAATGGGACAGACCATTGGGATACATTAGAGTGCAATGCCTGAGGGAAAAAAAAAACGATGGCAGATGCAAATCAACTCTGAGGCCCGGAGCCCAGGGACGGCTAGCGTTACAGCCAACTATCAAGAGCCTTCCAGGTGTTCAAGCTGTTCAGGTGAGCTGAGACTTCATATCAGGTGTGCATGCCGTACCAGAAACAATGCCAAATATTTGTGCCATCTTTTAGCATATGTGAGGCTTCACACGATGATCACGTGGAAAGCGCACGTCAATTACAGACTTTCATCATGTCTAATAAATCAAGTCTAATGTCCTAAAATGAGGAAAAGAAAATGTGTTAAATAAAATTATGTCCAGAAACAAAAGTAGTGTTTGTTATTGTTTATATTTTAGTGATTAATGCATTTGGGACTTTGGGGTTATCATCGTTCTAAACACTGCTTTTTTAACCATGAAGTAAGATTTCACACTTGTAATTGAGAATCTGGGTTCATGCTGATTTTTACATTGTGTTGTGAAGCCCTGTTGTGAAGGAGAGTTACTTTTATGGTAAAGAAAATAAATACTTTAGTAAACTAATTTTTGAGAGCAATGTTAGTGTGTAAAGAAATGGTAGTGTGCTGATTTTTACATATTGATAGTGAAGTCTTTATTGCGATCAAGAACCTTCCTTATAGGTTTTTGTAATTGTGTATATTATATTTTCTCTGAAGAACAAAAAACTTTGAAAAAAAATTAATTAATACATTTTTAATTTCATTCATTCATTTTCTTGTCGGCTTTGTCCCTTGCGGGGTCGCCACAGCGGAATGAACCGCCAACTTATCCAGCACGATTTTACGCAGCGGATGCCCTTCCAGCCGCAACCCATCTCTGGGAACTTCCACACACACATTCACACTCATACACTATGGACAATTTAGCTTACCCAATTCACCTGTACTGCATGTCTTTGGACTGTGGGGGAAACCGGAGCACCCGGAGGAAACCCACGCGAACCCAGGGAGAACATGCAAACTCCACACAGAAACGCCAACTGACCCAGCCCAGCCGAGGTTCAAACCTGCGACCCAGCGACGTTCTTGCTGTGAGGCAACAGCACTACCTACTGCGCCACTGGGTTGCCCACATTTTTAATTTTACAAATTAAATTCTTATAACTCAGTGGGCAATTTTTATGAATATATTTTAGAATATATATTAAATCTGAAAGAAAATCTTTCATCTTTCTCCAGTACATCTTGAACAAATAGGAAATTCATGAGGCATTTGCATGATTTGTGGACAATTGAGTCAAAAAGGCTGAACTTCTGTAGGAAGGTGACGAAAGACAAAAACATGAGACATCCAATCAGAATCCAGCCCAATCCATGTGTGATGTGCTTAGAATAAACAAAACAGTTTAATTCACTGGGACATTAATATTGTTATTTTTATCTTTAAAAATATTGTTGGTTTTAATGGACTTTAAAGCTATATAATATTTCATTAATAGCATAACTGCATAATGTATTTGAATTAAATAACTAAATGGATAGTTCACCAAAATAAAATTGTCATCGTTTTACACACCCTTGTTCCAAACCTTTTTGAGTTTCTTTTTTCTGTTGAACACAAAAAAGAGATTTAGAAAAATGTTGGAAAGCAGCAGCCATTGAGTGCAACAGTGTTTTTTTTTAGTTAGTTTCAACTATGTCAATGGCTGCTGGTTTCAATCATTCTTCAGAATATCTTGTTTTGTGTTCAACAGAAGAAAGAAATTCCAAAAAGTTTAAAACCACTTGAGTGTGAGTAAATGTTGAGAAATTTCAGGGGTGAACTATCCATGTAATTTGTGTAACTTGTTTTGGTCATAGGTTAGTATATTTCTGACAGATATACATGCAAATCACTGCACTCCTCCAGGTATGTTTTGTGCTGTGACCAAATTTCTCAAATGACAAGTATCAAAGAAGGTCCACACTCAATTATTTATTATTGAATGAATAAAAAGAAAAAAAAAAACAATGTACTTCACCAGTGTCTGAAATGTTGTTTTTTTCTCCCTTGTGCATTTATTTGATTTTACCTACAGATGTTAGTATTGTTGGTGGCTCAGTGGTTAGCACTGTCGCCTCACAGCAAGAAGATCGCTGGTTCGAGTCCTGGGTTGGGTAAGTTGGTGTTTTTTTTGTGTGGAGTTTGCATGTTCTCCATGTTTGCGTGGAGTTCCTCCGGGTGCTCCGGTTTCTCCCACAGTCCAAAGACATGTGCTATAGGTGAATTAGAGGAACTAAATTGGCCATAGAGTGTGAGTATGTGTGAATTCGAGAGTGTATGGGTGTTTCCCAGTACAGAGTTGTGGCTGGAAGGGCATAAGCTGCGTAAAACATATGCCGGAACAGTTGGTGGTTCATTCCACTGTCGCGGCCCCTGATTAATAAAGGGACTAAGCCGAAGGAAAATGGATAAATGAATGTTAATATTTCAAAATGTTGGTGTATTAACATTATAAATAATAACAATATATGTAATTTACTGTAAATTTAGAACTGTTTTTTACTGTAAATTTCTAGCAAACACAGATGGCAGTATTTTACTGTAAAGTTTACTTCTTTTTTTTGTAGCCATGAGTTAAATAATCCTGGCTTTACAGATATGTTTCCATAGTTTGCAATAGACAGACCATGAATGATAAGAAAAGGCTGTATTCACTCTGTATATTGAAGCAAGCTAATGTCAGAACCAGAGAATGATGCCTGATCTGAGACTGTTCTGAAGTCATAATAAAATTTGCTGTTCACAGCAGTGATAACTAAAGAATGAATGCCCATTAACAACAAAAATGATTAGCTTTTTTTTGTAAGTGTGAACAACACATGTAAAACCTCTTCTTCAGTGTGAAAAGTCAAGCAAGGTACTTTTGTTTTCAGATTGATAGATATACAGTAAGCTTAAAATTAATCCTTAAAACCAAACCTCCATCCTTTACAGAGATGTTGGAATACTCACACTAGCACAATTAAAGAGGAACGTGTTCGGAATATATATGCAAATGTTCTTGTTCCTTTCTGAATACACAATTAAGACTCAGCGGGACGCCTGCGAAATTTAAAAAGACCGCTTGGAGGCATCAGCACTGCATTCAGATTAGTAAAGTGAATTTCATGCAAATTATTTTCTTCAGAAGTTCCATCAAGGAGCTTTATGTTTATCTAAAGATCAAGCACACACTATATATACAGTGATCATTTGATAGGTGTAATCATCTAGAGTCAGTCCCGCAGAAAACATTTTATTAATTGCTTGTTATATGGGATAAATTGAGTTTTAGTTTGTATGTATATGTATGAATTACTACATTGTGTCTATGACTGGCAACAATGTTGCCAGCTTATGTTCAGAGGAAGTTGCAAAATGCAGGCAATTTTGCTAAATGATGATTTGTTGTTATTGTGCAATATGCCATGCAATTTTAATAATTTACATATATTGTTATCTGTAAAATATGTACTGTTGTTTATACGAATTAAGTTATTTAAACATGTCCCCTTCTGACCCATGTCAGCCCATGTTTTTGTGGTTCCTAAGCATTTTATCTAATTTAAGTCTTGCAGACTGTCAGCACAATAGCCTAGTGGTTAGCGCGCCGACATATGGTGCAGTAGCATGTCAGGGTGTCCTGAGTTTGAATCCCAGCTCGAGGACATTTCCCTACCGCCTCTCTCTCTCCTACTTTGCTTCCTGTCTCAATACTGTCCTATCTAATAAAGGCCAAAAATAAATCTTAAAAAAAGCTTGCAGACCATTAGAGTGGATGATTGTCATCCAATCAAATGGCGGTAAGGCTCGGCATGTTGTAATTTGAAAAGAAATCCACTACATTTTTTTTATTCAGATGTATTGATATGTTTGCCAATATTTCATAGATTGTAAAAAAAAGAGGGATTGCGCTTAATTAAAGTTGAACATCTTTTGTAAAATTGCAAGCTTCAGATTTTTTCAAATATTTCAGTCCATTAGGATGTACAATGTGTTCAAAATCTGTTACTGTAAGTAAATCTCCAGTAATGCTGATTGAAAGTTTTTATATTTAAAAAAAAATAACTATATCGATGTACTAATTCATCGCTGAAACATTTTCATATGCAAAATATAAAGATCTCGAAATTCTTGAGCATATAGCAGATAGAAACTTCTCAGATGTGGACGTTATCTGGAGTGATGAGGATGATGAAGGAAACGTTAATGTTTGAGATTTTGAAAATACTTTTCAAGATTATACCAGCAATCATGTATGTTTTCTTTGTATTTTATGTTGGTATAATGTTCGAGAAGTACAACTTCTGACCTGATGTCCATTGAAATGGACAAAATTATATATAAAGGGTGTTGAATTTTTATTATTATAATTTGGTCTCATTTATAGGAGCCTCAAGAACTGTGAAAACATACTTTTACATTTTTCAGAAAATTGAAACATAATTTTGGTCTGAAGGGGATATTGTATACACCCATTTGCATAACAGATAGTCTATGTATTTTGCATTTACCATGCTCTTCTTAATTGTATCTCTTCTTTTTTGTATACATGTTTATATAAATGTCTTTAGTTGTTTTCAAAACAGTGACATTACAATACAATTATTCATTCATTTTCTTGTCGGCTTAGTCCCTTTATTAATCCGGGGTCGCCACAGCTGAATGAACTGCCAACTTATCCAGCAAATTTTTTACACAGCGAATGCCCTTCCAGCCACAACCCATCTCTGCGAAACATCCATACATTCATCCACACTCATACACTACAGGCAATTTAGTCTACCCAATTCACCTGTACCACATGTCTTTGGACTGTGGGGGAAACCGGAGCACCCGGAGGAAACCCATGCGAACACAGGGAGAACATAGAACATCCACACAGAAACGCCAACTGACCCAGCCAAGGTTCGAACCTGCAACCCAGCAACCTTCTTGCTGTGAGGCGACAGCACTACCTACTGCGCCACTAATATATTATATTATATTATATTATATTATATTATATTATATTATATTATAGCCAATGATTTAAATTAACTTTAGACATTTTACTTCAAACTCAAGACATTAACAAAGACAAGACATAGTACAAACATCTAAACCAATGCGTACGCGCTATGGTAGAGAAATCTGACAAAAGGCATTTCTAATTGGCTAATTCTCCAACTGGATTAAAAACCGATACTGTTTACAGTATTACAATTCCTTCCACATAAAATACACAGTCATTATTATGAAAACAAACAGTGTCATTGTTATGAGGAAATACAATATTGAGATATTAGTCATTATTATGAGAATTTTACACATTCATATTTGTTTTACTAAGAGCATACAAACAGGATTTTTGAAATGCTAACTCATTAGCAAGTTGTATTAAAAACCTAACAGTTAACTTCTATATTTAAAGGCATAGTTCACTCTATAAATTATAATATAGCCTACTGACTGTCACCCTCAAGTGGTTCCTTGGTTCCTATGAGTTTCTTTCTACTGCTAATCATGAAAGACATTAAGCTGCAATGTCGACTTCCAAAGTTGGTAAAAAAAGACTACTAGAGAAATCAATGGTTACAGGTTATAAACATTTTTCAAGATTTCTTTTGTGTTCAACGAAAGAAAGAAAGTCATAAAGCAGTGGTATCAAACTCAGGATGCATAACAGTCCACTTTTAGACATGCACTCGCAAACTTCCCTTCACTTGTTCCCTCAGGGGAATCCCCGCTGCCATTTTAAAGTGCCTTTCAGTGAACGAAGGAAGCCCACATGGACATACCCTTTAATCTCTCAATTGTGACAGAGGGAGCAAGTCGGTTTCATATGTCCACTCCACCACATATGTCCCAGAATGCAACACAAGTGTGGCATCACAACAGTGTAGTTTCCAAGGGCCGGTGTCCTGGAGAGTTTAGTTCCCAACCCCAAGCAAACACACGTGAAGCAGCTAATCAATCTCTTACTATATACTAGAAACTTCCTGGCAGGTGTGTTGAAGAAAGATGGAGCTAAACTCAGCAGGACACCGGCCCTCCAGGACCGAGTTTGGACACCCCTGGTTTAGGGCATTCCATTTAAACCCATTCAGATGCTCCACCAGTAGTGGAAACTCGTGTGACATAATCAATGACATCTGAGGAAACGAGATGGAGGAAAGGCATAAGGAATTGGACAGGAATGCAGCCTCAGTTAAAAGGCCACAGCTCTGCACAGTTTAGCTTTAATCCTAATTAAACACATCTGATCAAACTAATTATGTCCTTCAGGCTTGTTTGAACTTGAAGTCTACAGGTAAAGCTGTGTTCACACTGCACTTTTCTCCCCATAGACTTCCATTCATTTGCACGCGAATGCGTCAGACTGGAAACGTAACCTTGTGCGATAAGTTTCGCAGTTCGTTGCATTGCAAAGTTCAAGCTTGGTGAACTCTGACCTGAGAAAGTGCATCACTTGACTGCGTGACAATCAACCAAGGATCAAAACATGACCTCTCTGGACAGAAATTTTAATTATGGACCAATCGCTCGCTTTTTAAATGTCTAATCATCTTGTCATCATCCCGCCACTTTTCGCAGAGCCGTACTACAGAATTTCGCAAGCTCAAATTTAGTGTGACCGCAGCTTTAGTGTGTGAAGCAGGGTTGCTGCAGCCCTTAAGGACTTTGACACCCCTGCAAAGTTTGAAACCACTTGAGGGAAAGTAAATAGTGAGTACATTTTAATTTTTGGGTGAACTATCCCTTTAATGCAGGGTGTGAATTAAAGGGGGGTTTGGTAGGGCTTGATCCCCCCCACCCCCAAATTATGTCAAAACAAGTTGTATGGGGGGTGGTCTGCCATTTAATTGTGAGAAATAGCTTTTTTCTGATCTGTATCTTAAATATTAATTATTTAAAAATAGATAATATAAATATACATTTGACCACCCCTACATCAGTTCATACCATTGTGGATGCATAATCACGCCAATCAATATTCATTCATTAGACAAACTGGCAGATCTAGCACTGATAGACAACATAAGTGTTCACAAGACTGTTTCCTCAT
Organism: Danio kyathit; assembly: GCA_903798195.1. Lineage (NCBI taxonomy): Eukaryota > Metazoa > Chordata > Actinopteri > Cypriniformes > Danionidae > Danio > Danio kyathit. The sequence continues at coordinate 35,309,829 of LR812530.1, forward strand.
AAAATAGGTGTTTGTTTCTACATATAGTCTAAAAGTAAAGTCAAATTAGATGTGCAGTTTGTGTAGTTTGACCTAAAGTAACCTCTAAAATAGCTAATACACAATATCCATACAAATGGACTAGAATGCAGCCCCACAGTTCCTAAAAGGCCACAGCTCTGTACAGTTTAACTTTAATCCTAATTAAACACACCTGATCAAACTAATTAAGTCCTTCAGGCAGTTTGGCTGGGCGGTTTGGAATCCAAGTTTGCGGGTAAAAACTATCATAGGCGGGTATTGGATATATGGACCGTCCCCCACCCCACACACTTTTTGTAAAATCGAGGTTGTTGGGCGGGTGTTTTCGCATGTCGGCGGGTTTTTTGGGCTGGAAAAAGTCAGCTACATCTGAATGATGAAGTCTACAGGTGTGAAGCAGGGTTGCTGCGGCCCTCCAGGAACTGAATTTGACACTCCGCCATAAAAGTTTAAAACCACTTGAGAGAAAGTAAATAGTTAGTACATTTTCATTTTGGGGGATTTATCCTTTTAATGTAGGCTATGTTGTTAAAAAACGCATCTGTCTCTATAAGAAACGTTAACCACATGGTCATATTACTTGTAAGCCACTCGTAGTTGCTCTTAATACTGAGCTGAATTTATTGAAAAGAAACTGAACAGCTCTATAATGTTTCAACCATGTTAGTTTAAATTTTTCACCCAATCTAACTACGACCCTTAGTGGTTCTAAATAAAATTACAGGACGACGCGGGGGAGGCGGAATAAGCCCGGCTGTCATACATCTTTTCCCCTCTGTGTGCAGTGTCTGTCAAGTGCACTGCTGCCTTTAGGTTGTGTTGTGGGCAGTTTCAAGGACGAGAACAGGCTCACAGTGCGCAAAAAGAGGTCCATTTTAAGAGTGATGGCGCATCAAGAGCATTTTCTAAAGGTAAAACTTTCCTATTTCCACACTAGGCGTTGCCTACGTATTTCCTTTAGTTTGATGCATAATGAGGGGTGGGCGCATGGTTTAGTTAGCAAGCTAGCATGGGGGAAAGCGGCTGCTGCTCGCTGACTGTATCGATGCAGCGAACCGGCAAAACCACGTAACTAAATTTATGATGATTCGTGGCGTATATCATGTATAATATCAAGCGTAATGTATACTGAATTGTATTATGAATATTGTAGTATGGCTATTCATTTACAGCACGCCGTTTACAGTTAACTAAAGGCTGAATAGACAGTGCTGTAGGGCGAAACGTCCTGACTCTGCATGCGGCTGAAGCGATAAGACTAGTCTTGGCAGTTCACTCGAGCTCAGCGTGCTTGAGTTGACAAAGACAGTCAAAGGCGATCTGATAGTATGAAGCTTACAGTAACGCCAGTCTTCACAGCAGCACGTGCATTCGATTAAACGTAATGGATATGAATGGGGTATTAAAATATGCACTGATGTTCTTACCTAATGTGAAGTATCTTTTTAACAAATTAATGAAAGGGCCTTACCATTCTGTAAATATTGATGGTCAGTCTCAGAAGGTCAAACCTATAAATATATTAATTATTTTATATAGGGCATTTTAAATGCGTAGTATGTTGTAATAACAAACATTAAATGCATGTGAAAATAGATAAATGTTGTGTGTGTGTATATATATATATATATATATATATATATATATATATATATATATATATATATATATATATATATATATAAATGAACATGCTATATTTTAAATATATCTTCACTATTAAAAAAAACGATCAAAAAATAAATATATGCCTTATAAAGGTACCTCTTAGCTGTTTTTTTAAAAAAAAATAGTTTTACATAAATTATAATTTTAATGAAACTGTAGCCTTTTAATTTGTTATTAGTTGGGCAGGCCAAAATCACATTATGGAGGTAAAGCCTGCTACTGTACATACTAGGTCCGTTTGTGTTGGATAATTAATTACATCAGGTATCAGATATCACAACAACATGCCACTAGTGTCCAGTTACCTTTATAAGACATTCGAGGGATAAAACTTTCCATGTTGACACAGTATCGTTATATTGACAATGACATTTGGTCTTAGCGGGGTTTTATTTCACAATTTTTGTCTGATATAAAACTATAAATATAGCTTTTTCTACAGTGAATTTCAAATTAATTATATGTGGTATAGTTTACCACAAATTGCTTTGTTATTTTTGTTTAACTCAAATTTGGGACTCAAAGATGACATTAAATGAAAATGTGCGTTTTCTAAACATGTACACAACATAATGCATTTTAAAAAGCAAACGTAAGTGCAAAACGCTACAGAGTTTAAAAACCAAATATAAGTTCATAACAATTGAATTGACACAATATAATGAAATCAACCCACAACAGAACAGAAATGCTCTTGACAATGCTTGCATACTGTGTGTATGCATTAAATAAATATAATTGTGTTATTAATTGCTTAATAACACCATAGTTTAACACATTTTGATGATTTGTTTTACTTGCTTTACATTTACAGTTTCTTCCTTTGCAATAGTAAAGCATCCAGGCTGCATGGATAAAACAAATGGGCCTAGTACTGCCCCTAGTACTGTTGCTGGGAGCATTTTTGTTGGGTTGTTGCGAGTCATCTGTGCTTTGAACTTATGTTTGCTTTTTATTCAGTTTTATTGTGCACAACGGAGTCACCATTGGTAACAGTAACTGTAGTATTATTGTAAATGTAAATATTCATATGGACACTTTCTCATGTAGACGGGTTTCTCAGTAACGTACGTTGGTTAAATGCAGAGTGCAGTGAATGGGAGAGCACAACAAATATTTTTTTTTACAGTAATATTTGCTGAAATAAATAATAATAAATAATAAGCAAAACTCAATGGCGTTATTAAGACTTTTAGAAGAAAAAAAAAAATTGTATGAAACTGATAAAGGCAGCCAGAAGAGAGAACAACGTCAAATTTACTGTCCTTCCCCATAGACACTGCATTCGAAAACACCTCGAACAGGTGATAATTCGTTTTTTGTAATTTGATGCAAAGCTGATATAATACATGTAAATGCATATAAATTTACATGTTTTTTTTAAAATCCAAACATTTACAAATTTCAAGGATTTAAGATTGACCATTAAACCTGTGAAAATGGTCCATGAAGTACCAAATTAAGTTTGCATGAATTTATTTATTTTTTAAAATGATTTATTTTTCCTGATTTATTAAAATCCTGATCTTCCTGATTTAATATGATTGAGTCTAATTATATTAACTAAATTATAAGGTCTCTACTAGCTGATCTTAATGCAAATAGTGAAATTTCACAATGTTTTTAATTAATACTTGAAAACTTTTGTTATTAATGAAATGAACACTTCAACTTCATAAAATAGGAAGTGTGCTGTTATGATTCAGATAATTTCAGTACAATGTCTGATTATTACCTTGTATGTGTGTGTGCACGTGATTTTTCTTGCTTTTTTATTTTTTTTTTATATAGTCCAGACGAACAGATTGCTAGACAGATTAACCCACTGGCCTGCATTACTGTGGATTTACTCATCAGATTCGATTATATTTAAAGGCTAGTGGCAGCTACTCTGGCTTACAGCACTTTTGACATAAAGTGTGTGTTGTGGAGCGTTTAGGTGACAAATGAATGAAGTGATAAATAAAAATGCTTTAATCCGCACTAAATACAGTAAGCAACATGACTCTAATTTAGCACATATTCACAACCTTAGTGATTGTGAAGCAACGAAGGACTGCTGTAGGTCATTCAAGCTTTAAAAGATGCAGAAAGGGCCATTCAGCAGCTTTTTAAAGTTTCACAGCCAGTCCTGGGCTATTTTTCACTCTGTCTCTCTGAGCAGGTCTTCTCTCTGCGGGCTTTGACATCTAGCCAGAGTTTTTCAGAAAGCTCGGCCTTCTCTTCTTCTTTCACATCACTGTTCTGGTTGCCCATTGGTGTAGATCACATCAGACAATGCAGGCAGGGCTTCCAGAGTTCAATGAACTCTCGTTTAGCAGCTGCGGTGTGGCTCGCTGTACGCCTCCCTCTCTCTCTCTCTCTCTCTCTCTCTCTCTCTCTCTCTCTCTTGCTCCCCTGGACCGTTCAGCATGTGCTCTGCGTCTTGCTTGGAGTTGTTATTCACTGTGGAACAGATTATCCCATCTTTTCCCTCCCGTCCTTTCGCCGGCTTGGTTTGCTCCAGTCATTCATTCAAAGAGCGACTCTTCTGCTGACCCATTTCCACCCTAATGAGAGCATGTGATTGAGTGGTCTTAATTACATTACTGTCAGCCAAGAACTATGGACAAAAGTAATTAAAATGTATTTTGATTTGCCTTTGTAAAATTATCAAATTGTTATAAAGATATTTTTGGCATTTAGTAGGGGGATATTTTTAAGTGACCGTTATGACCAGAGATGGACAATATACAGCATGTTGGTTATTTGCTATTGGATATAATAATAATAACTCATTACAGTTATATAGTGATTTTCTGGACAATCAAAGCGCTTTACACATTTTTGGGGGAAATCTCATCCATCACCAGTGTGCAGCATCCACTTGGATGGCACGATGGCAGACATATTGCGCCAGACTGCACACCACACACCAGCTGATTGGTGGATAGGAAACAGAGTGATTAAAGGTGCAGTATGTAAGTTTGACACCCAGTGGTTAAACTAGGTATTGCACTCCTGGATCAAAACAAACGGAAGCGCAGGTTGCCAGATTGAGGACAGGAGCGAGTGATTTAAACCGTATTCTAAATAAAAGCAACGGCACGCGATAGAAGGAATATTTACCATATTAAAAGGAGTTTTTGTTCTAACTAACACCTCAAATTGATATATTAGAAACGGCTTCTATTTCTCACAGCTGAACAGCAGAAAACTATGACAATGATCACCTCAGGTAAACCTCATGTGCTTTATTCAGTGTTAAATGCTAATAATGTGAGTTTGAAAGCTTTTTTACATGACATTTATTGCCATATACTAAAAGCAGCAGCAGATAGTTCACCTCAGATCTTGAAATTGAACTTTAGAACTAAACACGTGATTTAGCATCTACATTTAATAATGTTAAAGAGGGTTAATATGTATTAAATAGATGATAAACCTTACCATTTCGTGAGTGAGTGCATATTCTGTTCTTCTGAATGGCTTTATTAAAATTTCTGTCGTATTTCGTCTGGTGCAAACAGCCAAATTGCTTATCACTGCGTATCTCGTCATGTAGCGTGTTGTTAGGACACGGGGTTACAGTGTAACCTGCTCACCTAATGTTTACGCTCGTAATATTTATAATATTTGCTAATTAATAACCTAATGTGGAACTGAATCTGTCTCATTTCGGAGTTCATATGATACTGTCCACCGGAGGTCGCATTTCGTTCACGGACGCATGCTTTCAGAGCCTTTTTGAATGAATGAATGAATGAATGAATAAAAGAAGCGGTTTTCCACCAAGGCAACCCAGGGTGCTGAAATATAATTGGTTAAACTAGCTTTGGACAGGTTGAAAAGACATAAACAAAGAGAGTGTTCCAGCACGGAAAACACATTTAAACATCTGCAAACATATTATGGTCTTTTATGCTTTAGAAGAGTCAAAAACTTAAATACAGGACCTTTTAGCCAATTCTGATATGGGGATGGTTAGGAGGCCATGATGGACAGAGGCCAGTGGGCAAATTTAGCAAGGATGCCGGGGTTAAACTCTACTCTTTATCGAAGGACCTCCTGGGATTTTTAACGACCACAGAGAGTCAGGACCTCGGTTTAATGTCTCATTCGAGAGATGGCACTCACTGAGCAGTATAGAGTCCCCATCAATATACTGGGGCGTTAAGGCTTATTTATACTTCTGAGTCAAGTGCACGCGTATGCTCTGGTGCAGCTTGCACGTGGTAGCATAGCCCTCGCCGTGGCTGACGCCGACGCTAACGCACACCTCTCAAAAAATGTAACTACACGTCGCAACGACGCATAGTGCAGGCTCTGTGATTGGTCGGCTTGCTAGCAGTGACGAGTGTGGGTGGTGCTAAGAGCTGTGAGCCCGATGTAGCGAGTCTTTACAAGTGTCGAGTCCTGCAACGAAGCTCCAGATGGAAAATTTAGTTTTGTGTTTACCTTATGATTAAAGTTGGTGCATGTCCGCCAGTTCCCGCCTCTGAATGAGCGAATTTAGCTACTTGTACATTAAGGTAGCGTTCAGAAAAAGAAAAAAAAACACTCGTGAAGAAACTCGATACAGAGGAACATAAAAACCTACTGCCAGCTAGTCTTTCGAAAGTGTTATTCCAGAGCAACACAAACAGCGTGCAGAAGTATAAATGCATGACTACGCGCAATACATGAGCTGTGGGTCATGACGATCACTCAACGCAGAAGTATAAATCAGCCTTTAGGACCCACAAAGATCGCAGGTTGAGCACCCCCTGCTGGTCTCACTAACACCACTTCCGGCAGCAACCTGGCTTTCCCATGTGGTCTCCCATCCAGGTACTGACCGGGTGCAGTCCTGCTTGGCTTCAGTGGGCCAACTTATCCAGCATATGTTTTATGCAGCGGATGCCTTTCCAGCTGCAACCCAACACTGGGAAAACACCCAAACACTCTCATTCACACACATACACTACGGACACAATTGTACAATTCACCTGTACCACATGTCTTTGGACTTGTGGGAGAAACCGGAGCACCCGGAGGAAACCCACATGAACACGGAGAGAACATGGAAACTCCACACAGAAACACCAACTGACCCAGCCGAGGCTCAAACCAGTGACCTTTATGCTGTGAGGCGACAGCACTACCTACTGCGCCACCGCGCCACCTGGATGGATTTCTTGTGAAATCATTTTTTATTATCGGGGCAAAAATATCGTGATAATATTATATCTCGCACCTACATATAGCATCATTGTGCTTTAAGCATCCCAAGTTCAAGACCTGGCTTGTAGGCCTTCCGCATCCCAATCCCATCGCCTTTCTCTACAACTTTGGTTTCTGTCTATTGACCTTATTCTTCATTGCGGAAGTGCGCTCGTTTTTGCGATTGTTTTAGAACTTCCGATTGAGTTGCCAATAGGAGAAATGACTAGGAATAATAAATGGCAAAACAATGGTCAAACTGCTTGCTCTACTAACAAGTGTGTTTATGACAATACAGATAAAACAGAATAATATAATAAGAAAATATCAGTTTGCAACATCAAGCAGCATAACGAGCTGTTTTTAACATCTAAAAATAAATGGAAGTGAATGAGACCGGAAGTCTCAAGCCAAAATGATTCAAATGGCTGCGCCGCTTGTATGCGAAGAATAAGGTCGATGTGCTGTCCTATAAAAAATAAAGGAAAAAATCCAAAAATATGTATTTTAAAAAATGTTTTTTTGTTTGCAGGTTTAATATCTCCAGTAGGTAACACCCTAGCAACTGTATAGGAACAAGCATAACTTGGACACCATATAGCAAAAATGTAATGCATTTTAGCAAACATTTTTGCACTTTTTTTCGACACCTATTATTTACTGTATTGTGAAATCTAGTTGCATTGATTATTTAATGTTCTACTGAGGAAAATCTTGGATGGAAAATGAATAAACAAATTCTCATGTATGGTGAAAATTATTTACATGTATATTATAATGACTTGGAGCATGCCTAGCATTATAGAGGCCATCTGCACTGTGTTGCTACATTACAGTAGAAAAATAATCAAAACAAATCCTTAACCTCTTTCTTTACCCATGACGCACAAAAGAACCAAGAATAACATATCACAACCTCAGAGTATTCAGCCGGTGCACTAAACGCTCCCACTGCAGCATCTGTAATGCCCTTGTGAGCTGCTGATACGGTGTTTTGAAGAAGTGCAGTCACAGAGGAATTAAGATGAACATAAATGTAGAGACATTGAGACAACTTAGAATGTGCTTGACAGCAGAGGAAGTGAAATCACACTTTGAAGATCACATCTTGTTTTTTTGACAACGATGCCACTTCCTCCTACTCCTCACCTTCCGTAAATATGCTAGTAATGCCACAATGATTTTTAAAAGATAAATGTGTAGCTTGTCGGTGGGATCGATGCAATGCACTGAGCATGTGCAGATCAGTCATGTGTTTTTTTTAAAGGGTACATTCTGCACCCACAAGTTGGCTCAGGCGTTTTTTTCCACGGCATGTCGTCCATATATATATATCGCTTTCCACAAGCACAAGCAATGATAAGTTTACCTCTGACCGGAACAGCTGCTGTATATTGTATGCTTCATCTGGCCTCCCTTTTTTATTGCAGCTAGTTTTTTTTTCCGCAGTCAGGAGGCCGTAGCCCTTTAACATGACACCTGAGAGTGGATACTCTCATCCACGGGTCAGCAAAATTAGCAGATAAAACAGAGATTATGTAGCTTAGGTCACCCAGGACATTATGATAGAGGTGCAAAAGGGACGTGTGTCCTCTTACGTTGCACATGCCCAGTTTGGCGAATGTACATCTGAGGGTGACTCGTGTATTTTAGGCTGCTTGTTAGTAGGCATTGGTCGGTATAAGATTCTGACAGTATGATAACCTTGGATAAAAATATCACGGTTTCACGGTATTGTAATTACTGCTCTTACAATAGATCCTTTTTAAATGTCTGGGTAAAAAGCAAGATTTTTTTTCCCCCGTTTGAACACAATATATTTTATTTTGGGGAAACATTTTAAATATGTTGGAACAGAAAACATTTCAGGATAAATAATTCAAATAAATCATTGTCTTCAGCTGTCTTAATTTGTTTCAAAAACACTGATTTCTTTACAATTTAAAACGGCATCTTTGGATATCTTTTCTGCTGGAGATACTGTTGTCCTAAAAAACAAAAAAAGTAAATAAAAAGTCTTACATATAGCATAGGAACAGTATAGCAGAATTTTCTTTCTAAGACTTTTCCAAACCTTGAAACCTTGAAAACGGTTATTGGACCATGCCTACTTGTCAGTAGGCCTGTCACAATAATCAATATATCAACTTATTGCGCAACACATGGACATGAGCTCAATTATTTTTGGTTGGCCCATACATTAAACAAAAACAATTCTAGCCACTTTTAAGCTAATTGTGCAACATCTCTATTTGTATTGGAGCTGTCAATGATAGTATGGTTAAAAACACTATAGTTGTTACTATAAATTACTTTTAGGTGTCGGACAACTGAAAATAGATCTGGTAGCAGATATCACAGCCTCTTACTTTTTTACTTTGCACTTTTTTTATTGACATTTTTTATTATTTATTTAGGATATGTGTTTTCACATTCCAATGCCTAATTATTACATTGTTAAAATGACTATAATTAAATGAACCTTAAATGAAACCTTTTATTAATGTTTACATTTTAAACTAGTGGCAAGAGGAGTGGGATGCATTATAAAATAATAAATTGTATGAAATACAACCTGAAATCTCAAACAGAGTTTTAAGACATTCTAAGACTAAATTTGATCAGGTGATTTTAATTTTTTTATTTTTTACCAGATGTTGTATTGCCTTTTTGCCTTTTTGCTTAAAGATGAAGACCCCACTCAATGTTTGTATTGCACAACTCCCCTTACTGTAAAACACATTTTACTGGACTGTCCTGCTTTTAATAATTCCAGAAGGCTTTTTTATGAAATGAACTCTCTTACGGACATTTTTAATAAAGTGACACCAGGGAAATATTTTAGAATTTTTATCCTGCATTAACATAAAAGATCTTCTTTAATTCATGTATTCATTTGTTTGTTGTTTTTAATTGTATATTTATTATTGAAATGAAAATAGCCTTGGTTGCTGACATGGCATTAAATAAAAAATACATTACATAACTAAACTAAATATTCTTCGAAATAAAATATTATGTGCTCTTTGCAAGAGTGTATTTGCATTGTGATTATATTATATTATCATTCAGGCATTATATAATGAACTGAACTTCAACTCTGAAAAGTGGACTGACACAGTTTCAATTTACTAGAACTTCTATGTTAAGCTGCTTTGACACAATCTACATTGTAAGAGCGCTATAGAAATAAAGATGAATTAAATTGAATTAATGAGTGGCATTTAATGGTCCTGAAATGACAGTAATATTGTTATTCACAATATGTTGTGGTGCAATATATTGTACAACAAAAAAAAAGATATTGTGACAGGCCTACTTGTCCGTTTTCTTTACCCCCAGGCAACGGAGAATACAGACTGAGCTGCATTGATCTGCAGTCAAGTTGTCTTTTTTTCTGTAATCTTTGTAAAAATGATCAGCTGGACTGAAACCACCTCAACAGGTTTGGCAAACTTTATTTGTTTGCTGTGATTGGGTGGAACGCATCATCCGACATTCCTGTCATTCAGCTGTAGTTAAACTGGAGGTGCTGTGAATAATGGCACAATGCTTTCGCGTTCTGGCTTTCTGTGGAATATTTTGACCTACAGTACAGAGGGCAGCAACGGACCGCCTCTCATTTTCTGTTTTCTTTCCCTCCTGCAGTTTTGTTGTTGATGTTTGGTTTGAAGAGAGGGGATGGATGTCCACATGGTTCTGGGGGGTCCAGATAACATTCTTTTGGCCAATAATCCTGACACGGGAAGTGCCTGTCTCAAGCATCCCTGTGAGGACCAGGTAAGCTTGGAGAAAAGTAGCACCTATGTAGTTAGTTAAAGATGCTAAAATGTAAGAATCAAACTGCTATCTTTAAAGGGATTGTTCACCTAAAACTTTAAATGTACTCACTACGTACTCTCCCTCAGCTATCTTGCCATTATATAGCCATAAGTTGCTGATGTGGAAAGGAATAAACAAACTTGAACTTAAAATAGGGATGCTAATTTTGGTTAATTTTGCCAACAGACAACCGCCGCTCGTTAACTGAATATTAACTGTTAACTGGTCAGATTCATATTAAATTATTACTATTATTTAATTTAAAAATAATAATTGATGTGTCTGACACATTAAATATTGCATTGAAAATTCTGATTTATTTATTTATTATACTGAAAACAGAACATAACAGAACATCTTCATGGACCTGCAGTGTTTCCAACAGCATAGAAAAAAGAACAGTCCTGCCCTAGATACGTTTCACTTAAATTACAAATTGACTGAATCCTTTTTAACAACCAGTAGAGACTATTTTTTCCAGTCATATCTTTTTTTCTTCTTCCGTCAAATTAAAATAGCAGGCTACCTCAAATCGATCGATCCACTGAAAATATGCATTTTATTAATGCTCCATTGTTATACTTGTATCACAAACCTCTGTCAACATTTTTAATAGACATCATTAGTTTAAAGATTATGTCTTGAGCGTCTGGTTTTACCTTAGAGCTTGTGTGGTTTTATTTCGGGCATACTCACACTATGCTATCTGAACCGTGCCCAGGCCCGTTTTCCGGATCGTTTGAGAAGTGTGAGTGCTCTGAACCGGGCTCAGGCATGATTCACTTGGCCGGCTCTGGCCCAGTTGGAAGAGGTGGGCCTAAGCGCGGTTTACTTGGGCTCAGGCGTGGTATGCTTTCAGTGTGAGTCCGAAACTGAGAGCGAGACGTGACTTTTAAGGGACTGTTTAATATGGATTAATTAATCATTCGTACTGCTCAATGAACGCAAACTGTCATAGTTTATTAAAGACGCAAACCCCTCACTGCACGACAGCTGCACCTTCAGCAAACCTTCTAATTCCTGCAGCAGGAGGAGTTTATGAGCGTCAAAATTGGCTGAACTGTTCGGCAAAATATTTGACTGCGTGTCACCGCATATCAAACGACTTAAACGAAATGACTAAAGAAATCTCCACTGTGCCGAGCGAAATCGCTTACTGAACAGCGCGTCATTGATGACGTAAGCGTGCCCAGGCCCGAATGTAATGTGGGTGCGTGCTTTGGCCTGGTTCATCGCAACTGTACATAGTGTGAGTACGCCCTTCATATCACTCGCAGTTCAAGTGCGCACGCTGCATGTGATGAAAGACAATGATGTGCATATTTTGACTTTTTGTAAATTAATGCTACTGTAGCATATAACAATTTTGTTTTTTACATATGATATTGCATTAATTTGCATACACATTTTATAGGCTAAAAAATGAAAGCCTCAGTTTGGTGCGGAATTATCATTATGCAAAAATCAAGAAAATCATTTGATTTGTTTGATTCGTAGATTATGTAGGCTGCTTTAAAAATGGATATTTTATAAGAACTATTAATTACTTAAATTTTCCAAATGGAAAAATGGTTCATTTGTTGGTTGTACACTAAATCATCACAACTATAGCCTATTTATTGTTTATGAGCGGTGCCGGAGCGCAATCTGATGGAGAGAAATTCCCGACACTCCCACTTGTGGCCGGCTTGTTTTTAAAGCAGCGCACATTTCAGAAATTTTGTTTTGTGGCTTCTTTTTCCAATTGTGCAAATAAACAGGTGTTTATGATTTGGATCCAGGACAGAGGCTGACAGCATCAGCGCTGGTTTGGCATGAACTCAAACTGTGACCAGCAATATTCTTCTTTCATTTTGCTTCTTTTGCAAAATATGTCTGTAGGCACGTGTGGTTGCACGTGTTACCATCCCGCGAGTTAACAAATATGTGTTGATATTTATGCAGCCATAAAAAAAAAAAAAAAAATATATATATATATATATATATATATATATATATATATATATATATATATATATATATATATATATATATATATTATCGTTAACTGATACCATTAATTGGTTAAAAACAACTCTTTCGGTTAACGGTTATAAACGCACCCTTTCCGTTAACGGTTATAAACGCACCCTTTCCGTTAACGGTTAAAAACGCACCCTTTCGGTTAATGATGAATCCGTTATTATGAGCATCCCTAACTTAACTTTCACTTTAAACTTTATGAAAACTGTGTTGAATGTAAGAATCTTAGAAACCAGTTAACATAGACTCTTATAGTTGCTCTCATAGTTATAGATTACCAGATTTTTGTGTTCAACAGTAGAAAGAAACTCAAACACAGAAGGGTGAGTAAATGATGACCGAATTTTCAGTTTTTGGTAAACTATCCCTTTATTTATTAAACCTCAGTGTGTAACCATTTACAGTGCAGACATGGATGATGTCTCAAACAATGTGGTTAGTTGGGAGTTATTTTTTAATTATACTTATTTTTTGACAATAATATGACAATAAAACATCCCAAAAATCCCGCAGACTAGTCGTGAAGAATGGAATTTGAAATTTCATTTATGTTTGAATTTAAGTATGATTTAGGGCTGGGTATCGATTCAGATTTCGCAAGTTTTCATTTGATTAATTTTAATAGTATATCAAATATATAAATATTTTTTGTTTTGCTCAGCCCTAATAAATGTGTGTATATATATACATATATACTGTATATATATAATTATTATTATTTTTTTTGTAGTAAATATGAAAACCCTGGGTAACATATTTCATTCAACTTGTATATTATACACACGTACAGTATATTGGCACACATAATTTATTATTATTATATTTAGAACATCTACCTGTTTTAACTTGATATTTCTTACATGTCTTATCACTAATTTGAAATTAGCACCAGGTAATGTACTGTATTATGTGAAAGAATATTTAAAATTAACGTTAACATAAAGACGATAAATGTTGTAAATCATCAGTGTTTAATGTAGGGCTGGGCGATATGGTAAAAATGCAATCTCGATAATTATATCGAAATGTATATTGTTATCGTTTAATATTTAAAATAAGTTGTTAATGCTTCAAAGAGTACCCAAACAATGACTGAAGCCACAAAAATTAGAGGGTCCATTAAATGGCATAACATTTTCAGTCGCTACATTTACAGTTGCCGAAAATTCGGTACATCTTTAATATCAACACATTTTTAGATTTCCATAGTTGCACATTTTTGCTGTGTGATTGGCTCTTAGATAAATATAGAATTAAAAAGTCGAGAGGTTATCATTGTTATTGACCAATTTCATCAAGATTTGATATAATATCGTTTAGCAGCCCAGCCCTAGTTTAATGCAGTAACTAATCTTATAAGGAAATTGTATCTTATAAAGTGTTACTGTGTGATAAACCTTGCTTTTCTCTTGTAGGACAGAAGCTCCAGCCCATCTGTCCTCCGCTCTGTGACCACCACGTGGAAGGAGGGTCTTCTGAACAGGAAGAGACCGTTTGTTGGAAGATGTTGTCACTCATGCACACCCCAGAGTCAGGTTAGTTTCGTGCTGCTTAGGGGATATTGACTGAGTGCACACGTATTTCCAAAGAATCGACTGCAATTGAACTGCTACTATTATGTGTTGCAGGATAGATTGTTCAATCCCAGCATCCCTTCACTAGGGCTTCGTAATGTGATTTACATCAATGAAACCCACACAAGGTAAATGTCAACTTTAGGCCTGATGGACACGTGACCACTTCCTTCATTACTTATCATGTGAACACTCACTCAACCTTGCTTAGTTACCATGGTAAAATTCATTAACCTAGTTTAGTTTGTGATACATTACATACATTAATACCATAGTTGGTCAGATGTGGTTTCCCACCAAATGACCCACCCTGTGTTTACATTCAAGCATCAAATGGTAGGTTGTAGGTTTCTGTGAGGAGTGGAAAGTCAGGAAATAAATTATTAATGGCGTGTGTCAGGGGATATTATGTACCTGGATCACATGACAAGGATCAAAGGTGGTCTGAGCTGGTACTGACAGTCTGGGCAGTGGATGGTGCGGGAATAAACGAATATACACCTTTTCTGTTAGCACCTAGAAGCTTTTTATTTAGATTTTATCAAATGACAAAGAACTGATTAAAAAGAATCATTTATTCTGATTCACTGATTCACAACAGAATAATTCAGTCGGATTTTTGAATCGGAGCACCTGGTTCAGTGAAAACAACTTGCTGCAAAGTGATTCATTCATAAAAAAATATTTGAATCTTATGAGCTCAAGTTTTTAAACAGAAGACGCTTTAGTCTAGAATGTCATGTGACCACAATGCAATGTAAAGCAGTCTGCAGAAGAAGAATCTTTGGCCTGCCCTATCTATATTTTGTTGTTCTGCATGCATCATGGAGCTTCTATAAATATGTAGGGTAAATAATAGAGGCGTGAACCTACACTTGTCTCACTGTTCGGTTTGGTTACAATTATCATCCTATCGATTCGGTTCAATTCGATATCTCGGTGCATCACAGTGCATTTACGATGCTTTCCATAAACAATTTTATATTTTACTTCACAGCACAAGAACTCTTGTATTCAAATGTTTAATTTATAAACACATTTTATAAATATTTGTAATACATTTTTGTCCTTTAATACAGTCAGATATATGTACTGTACCTTTAATTTTACCTGCTCAAAGAAAACACTCTTTTTGAATGTATCAAACAAAACTCAAGTACACAGATGCACAGAACAACATCCGTGTTTAAAGCAAAAAAACAAACATGAATATTATCCCACTTGTTTTTTTAACGTTGTTGAGCGAGTTCTTACACCCCTATGATTGGTCATGGCTCAACAGAAAAGGCTGCGGCTCTAACTCTCTGGCGGTGTTCACAGATGAGTGACACTGATAAACGGCAGCGTCGGTCACATCTTATCCATGATAGACGCGGTGGAGAAATCTCGCTCTGCAGACACGTATCAGTTTTTAAGTAGTTGGAGCGTTTTAATTACTTGCAGTCGCCTCCCTTGCCATAGTAAGCTACTGCAATATAGCACAATTTGAGATAAATTGTTCGTACATAATAACCGGTTAGGGTCTATTTATTAAATTTATTTATCAGGATCCCCATTTGCCACTATCAAGGCAGTAGCTATTTTTCCTGGGGTCCATCAAACACAAAACAAAATTGCATTAATACATAACAACAAAGACCAATAAAAAACATAAAAACCCCAAATTCATACATAACATCCAGATCAACAATCCAACTAATATTGTGCCAATAAATATTTCTTCAATGATTTTTCTAACCTCATTATACTTGTTATAAAGCATGTTATGTCTGATGGTAATTCATTCCATGTTTTCATTCCTCTATACGTTACAGTCAGGAATGCTTTGCATTAGTTTTTAAAACAGGAAGCAAAAAATTTCCTTTTGATGCATGCCTGGTGTTAAGATTATGGCTAGCATTAATATACAAAAATTGACAGTACAATACACTTGGAACTCTTGACACAGAAATAATTCTTATGAAACACAAAAGGGAAACAATTACCCTATCCTTCACCAATAACCAACCTAAAGTTTTATGCATTTTCATAATATTAACTCTTCTATTGCAGTGTAAAATTAGTTGTGCAGCTCTATCTGGACTAA
Organism: Danio kyathit; assembly: GCA_903798195.1. Classification (NCBI taxonomy): domain Eukaryota; kingdom Metazoa; phylum Chordata; class Actinopteri; order Cypriniformes; family Danionidae; genus Danio; species Danio kyathit. The sequence goes on from LR812530.1 coordinate 35,326,203, forward strand.
CTGTAATTTATCAAAGTCTTAACTTGATGCTCTCGACCATACCACTGGACTGTAATTTAGATTAAGAATTTAGATAAGAAAGAACAATTGCCTGAACAATTTCAGACATATAGTATTGTGGTAAAATTTGTACACGTATCTTAATAATTTATCAACCTTTTCCCATAACTATTACCATTTTATCGATCTGTTTTAACTACTTTAACCTACTAAAGTACTTTTTCCCAATACTTTTGTCAAATTTAAAACCATCTTCTTATTTCTGTACCCACTTTACCACTAATTGTAACTCCTCATCTAAAGCAGCAGATAATATTTCAGTCAATGCCGCTGGTAGATGTTGTATCATCTGCATACATAACTGCTCTTGCATGCTTTAAAACCAAAGGAAGATAATTGGTAAAAATAGAAAATAACAATGGTCCAAAACACTTCCTTGAGGCACACCACTGAACCGATACCAAATTGTCTGCGCCTGCATAGCAGGGCACCGAAGAAACAATTAATTTTCACACCGCTAGTAAATAAATTGCCTTTGAATGCACATTCTTTTTACTCAATTTTTACTTGTTGTTTTACTTTTCGTTTTTATAAAAGGCACAATCTAGCTCTACTCAGCCCACAGTATTGTTCTGTTCATGCACAAATAATTGCTGATGCAAAAAGTGAAGTGATGACATTTGCTAAATGTATTAACAGCTTTGCACAAAGTGTCAACATGTTTGTTTGAAACTATCACTAAATGTGACTAAAGGTTTGCAAGATAACACTTAAACTAAAACTATAAGGGTATGATGGTTTTAATTTTGTGAGGCCAAGTGTGAAACATTTGGAAGATGGTTATTACGTCCACAACACACTAATATGATTTGTTCATACTATATAATAATTTATAGCTTGTCTTTGTTTAAAAAAATAAATAAAAAGAAAAACAAGCTTTTCAAAAATAGCATATTAAATCACAATCATAATAAAAATGGCAATTAGAATATTTTCTAAAATCATTCAGCCCTACAACTAACTGACTGTTTTAATCTTTAATTTACAGAAAGAACAACATGATAGTGACAATTGTAATTATTGTGTTGATTTTGATTTGAAAATGATTGATTTATTAACATTTTAATGATAATATATACATTTTTTTTGTATAATGCAGACACAGGGGTTGGCTTGCGCGGAGGCTGAGTTATGTGCTGTTTGTCTTGGAGAGAGATGTCCAGAAGGACATGTTTGCACGTAATGTGGTGGAGAACGTGCTTAACAACAGCAGGTAACTAGAGCTTTTTTAAGAAAGTGTGGAAAAAGTGCAATTTAAAATGTCTGTTTCTAAGCAGCAGGATTCCATCCTGATTGACTGTGAGTGTTATTGCTGTAGGCTTGAATGTGCTATCGTGGAGGTTGCGAATGAGGGTGTGCAGGAAGATGCAGAGCCTGGAGTTGATCCTAAAGCTGTCAGTAAAGTTCGACGGAAGGCCAGAGGATGGCTGCAGGAGATGGTTGCCAACATCTCACCGGCCTTAATCAGGTACAGTTTTTACACAATGAGGTGAATTACAGTGTACTCAATAGCTTGGAAACATCAGGATTTGGCATGTATGGAAATAAGTTTTATTTTTTTGCTCACCAAGGCTGAATTTTGAAAAAATATATATAAAAAGTTATATTGTGGGCAGCACGGTGATGCAGTGGGTAGCACAATCGCCTCACAGCAAGAAGGTCGCTGGTTCGAGTCTCGGCTGGGTCAGTTGGCGTTTCTGTGTGGAGTTTGCATATTCTCCCTGTGTTCGCATGGGTTTCCTCCAGGTGCTTCGGTTTCTCCCACAAGTCCAAAAGCATGTGTGGTATAGGTGAATTGGGTAAGCTAAATTTTCCATAGTGTATGTGTGTGAATGAGTGTGTATGGATGTTTCCCAGTGATGGGTTGCAGCTGAAAGGGCATCCGCTGCATAAAACATATGCTGGAAAAGTTGGCGGTTCATTCCGTTGTGGCGACCCCTGATTGATAAAGGGACTAAGCCGAAAAGAAAATGAATGAATGAAGTTATATTGTGAAATATAATATTAGAAATACCTGTTTTCTATATAAAGCTTTTAAAATATATGTATTTTTAGCTTTCTATTACTCCAATCTTTAGTGTCATATAGTTCTTCATATACAGTACAGGTGTAATATGATGAGTTGCTGCTCTATTTATTAAAGGTTGTTATTATTGTAGTGTTATAAAAGTATCCTTCATATATTTGTTGAAGTTTTGATACATTTTACCTTATAATATCCATAAAAATAAGAAGCCGCACGACTGTTTTCAACATTGATAAAAATCAAGTTTAAATATATTTGAATAATTTTCTCAAGTATTATGTAAATGTTGTGAAATTGTAATAGTTACAAGTAGGGCTGCACGAATAATCGAAAAAAGATCACAATCTCGATTCGACCCCCTACACAATCTTAAATCAGCATTTCTACAATTCAGCCAATACTATTCTCATGTTCAGGAGAGAAGCATAAAGACGGTCACACAAGTCTTCACGTTTTTATATACAGGGCAACGTGGACACCTCCAAATGGTGTTAAAAGAGTCACATACTATAATAATAAGGTATATTTCATCCAAAAATGTCAATTCTGATGTATTAACAGGCGTTAAATCACACGTGAGCTGACCGTGAGCGGTTTGTTTACCATAGAGGGGACACGCATGCTCATGAATGACATCTACTTTAGTGAACAGAATCTGCATAGGCTGTTATGTGTGTATATACAGTTGAAATCAGAATTATTAAACCTCCTTTGAATTTATTCTTTTTTTAAATATTTCCCAAATGATGTTTAACAGAGCAAGGAAATTTTCACAGTATGTCTGATAATATTTTTTCTTCTGGAGAAAGTCTTATTTGATTTATTTCGACTAGAATAAAAGCAGTTTTTAATTTTTTTTTAAAACCATTTTAAGGACAAAATTATTAGCCCCTTTAAGCTATATTTTTTCGATAGTCTACATAACAAACCATCATTATACAATAACTTGCCTAATTACCCTAACCTGCCTAATTAACCTAAATAACCCAGTGAAGCCTTTAAATTGCACTTTAAGCTAAATACTAGTATCTTGAAAAATATCTAGTAAAATATTTTTTACTTTCATCATGGCAAGTATAAAGAAAATTTATTATAAGAAATGAGTTATTAAAACTATTATGTTTAGAAATGTGTTGAAAAAAAATCTTCTCTCCGTTAAACAGGGGGGCTAATAATTCAGGGGGGCTAATAATTCTGACATTAACTGTATATGGGTTGTTGGCCATTGTAAAAATATTTCAGGAATATATTCATATATATTCATTCTTCGATGAATATGAATTTCAAATTTACAGAATTTATTTGAATTAGAATCTTTTGTAACGAGCTCTTTACTGCTTTTGAAATTAAAGTTTTAATTAAAACACTTAAATATAATGCTGAATAAATGGTATTTTCATTGATTTTATGCCTCATTCAGATTAACAGGATGGGTGCTGTTGAAATTGTTCAATGGATTTTTCTGGAGCATTCAGATCCATAAAGGTCAGCTGGAGATGGTGAAGAAAGCAGCATCCGAGGTCAGACATTTAACCAACCTATTCCTACCCCTACCCCCCAAAAAACTGGCATTTCTTCTTATCTGCATTACAGCATATACTGTAGCAACTCCCAAAACGGCCACAGATAATTAGAAAGTCCAATTCAGTTGGCACAATCACAAAGCAATAAGTCTATTCTCCTCCTTTATACAGTATGTGTTTAGTGTAATTACAGTGGGGGTTTATATGGTTATCTGAAGACTGTTCAGTGTTTGTTCTGCACAATTCCACTTACTGTAAAATACATTTTACTGGACTGTCCTGCTTTTAATGACTGCAGAAGGCTTTTTAGGAAATGAACTCACCTAAGAAGATATTCAGCAAAGTATCACCAGGAAAGATTTTAGAATTTTTTTTATCATGTATTAATGTGAAAAATCTTATCTAATTTATGTATTTTTTTGTTTTTAATTTTCTATTTATTAATGAAATGTTCTTGGCATGAAAATAGCCTTTGCTGCTGACCTGGCATTAAAAAAAATCATCATCATTATATGGTTATCATGGAGTATAACAACTGTTTTACTCTGTGTCTTCTAGTACAACGCTCCCCTCGTCTTCCTTCCTGTCCACAAGTCCCACATAGATTACCTGCTCATCACCTTCATCCTTTTCTGCCACAACATCAAAGCTCCACACATCGCTGCCGGCAACAACCTCAACATCCCCATCTTAAGGTATGAAGTCATGATGATCTCATTGCTGCATTTTACATAATTGTATTTCAGCGATAGACAGTCAAACTGATATATGAATGTGGTTATTTACTTCCACAGCACGCTAATACGCAAACTCGGAGGATTCTTCATTCGTCGTAAAATGGATGAGACCTCAGACGGAAAGAAAGATGTGTTATACAGATCTCTGTTACATGCAGTAAGTTTACACAGATGAGAAGCTGTTTCAGTACAGATTTACAAAACAGAGCGTCATAAATGGATCTCAAAACCCAAAAATAAAATTTTGCTGATAAATAACTCCTCTTTTGAGGTCATAAAGACGTAGGTGTATATGTAGATCTCTAAGAAGTCATTTTAATATGCTGACTCAAGAAATATTTTTCATCAGTTTTAAGCACTGCAACCTAGCTGCGCAGTAAGCAGTTTGGTTTTTCTTGTGGTTTTTGCCTTCACTACCTAAATTTTTTGGTGCATTCTTTGACCCAGACATCTTTCACGTTCCACGAGGGGCTTTAAAGGTCATCGAAAAAAATTGCTGTTAATTGACATATCCTAGAAGTATGTGACTTTAGGTGATTTTATTGTCAGGAGCCTGCATCCTGGTTCACCTAAAGGTGATTTACAGCAGTCATTTCATTTTTTATGTGAACAACCACTTCAAAGCCCCAATTGGAAAGCGAAAGGTTGTGACACTTTTGATATAATGCACATTTCATACACAGCCTTCTGCTTATTTACCAAACATAACCTAAAGATTTAAAATGCAAAAACCCTCTTTTTGTCAATGAAAATGTAGTTGCAATTTAAAAAAAAAAAACTGTATTGTCTGTATGGTGGCACGGTGGCTTAGTGGTTAGCAGCACTGTCGCCTCACAGTAAGCAGGCCGCTGGTTTGAGTCCCAGCTGGGCCAGTTAGCATTTCTGTGTGGAGTTTGCATGTTCTCCCCAAGTTCGCGTGGGTTTCCTCTGTGTGCTCCGGTTTCCCCCACAGTCCAAAGACATGTGATGTAAGCGAATTAAATAAACAAATTTGACCATAGTGTTTGAGTGTGTGTGAATACCAGGGCCGGATTAACTAATGGGCATTATGGGCACAGGCCCAGGGGCCCGTGTGCACTTTGGGCTCTGCGTGGGGGGGAAAAATGCTGATTTTGGAGTGTCTGTTTAGGCTAAGTGCAAATAGCACACCTCGTTGGAATAAGCTAGTTGAGTGCTTCCCGCCAGCACCGTTTGATCGACAGAGTCAACATAACTAAAGAGAGCTGAAGAGAGCAAGTGGGAGTGGCGTACCTCGTAAAGAGCATGGCAACATGTTTTGCGGCGATCGATCATCAACCCGGTTCGAATCCAGCGACAGATGAACGTGTTCTTCTTTTTTCCCCCATTACATATCAGATTGGAAATATATTTATTTTCAACAGGAAGGAAAGTTTTGAAATAACCCGCGCTGAATTGGGCAGACTGTAGTGTAGTAGTGGTTGTAGATCAAAATGATTGGACAAGTGGATGTAGCAAACGCAAGAGGAAAAAGAGGAGAGGAGGAGGCATCTTTATTGAGGCATGTTCCATGTATACCAGGGGTGCTCAACCCTATTCCTGGCGATCGACCTTCCTGCAGTTTTCAGTTGCAGCCCTTATCAAACACACCTGCCTGTAATTATCAAGTGCTCCTCACGTTCTAAATAATTGGTTCAGGTGTGTTTGATCAGGGTTGGAGCTGAAATCAGCTGGAAGAGCGATCGCCAGGAACAGGGTTGAGCACCCCTGATGTATACACACACCTTCTTCAAACAGATCCATGACGAGGAGAATGAGGGTAAAGAAGACACTATAGGGAATGTTAGCTAGCTATCAAGCTAATGTTAACCAGGCGGAAAAAGCTAACCGCATCGCAGACTGGACTCATCGTGTGTCTGAATAGGAGAGACAGACATAAAATGGAGAGAGAGAGACAGAAAAAGCTCCTGAAGAGGAGAGAGACAGGAGAGAACTGGTACAGTGTGTGATTTTGGATAGTTTCAGCCTTAAAATCAAGTGCTTTTTACCTACTCTTCATCACGAGGGAGACAGTAGGAATCATTAATCAGTGTGTGTATTATGGAAGACTCAGATTCATAGAACTGGATTGGAGAGGTGTTATATGCAAATCATATGCATGATAAGTTTGTAGAAGTTATACATTAGAAATACCCTTAAATATAAATTTTTAGTACTGCATCAGTGAACTTGAACAAGTATATTAAAAACCATTAATTTTCACTAGTTTTATTAGTATTTTTTTTTATCAAAGTGTGCTTTAAATGCTTTTAAAATCAGGTAAATCTTTGTAGACTATAAATATATGTACTATATCATTTATTTAAAAAAATGTGTGCAAAACATTATAGAGTAACTTTATTTAAAAAATATTATATTAATCTTATTTTTTTTAATTCAACTTTAGGGGTGTGGCCTTGTAGGGGGCCCTACAAGACATTGTGCCCAGGGGCCACTGAATTCTTAATCCGGGCCTGGTGAATGCAAGAGTGTATGGGAATCCAGTGTTTAAAACATATGCCAGAATAGTTGGTGGTTCATTCTCCTGTGGCAACCCCTGACAAATAAGGGACTAAGCCGAAGAAAAATGAATGAATGTATTGTCTGTGTTAACCTTGCTTGCAAAGATCTGTAGAATATTATCTTGTGAGTGATGGAGAAACCGGAGCAGCTGTAATATAGTCTGCTGTTGTGCTTTAGATAAAATGACGTACTGATTGTCATTGCAGCGACTGTCGATAGGCTCTTCATTAGAGTTGGCTGTCAGAGGATGCCGATGGATTACTCCTGCATTATTCATGCTGTGTCCTGTCGTGTACCACATCATCACAATAGGCTGCTTTAATTACAGGGAAATTGTAAAGGAAGGGTCATGAGTCTTGGGGATTATTGGAGATGTTGTGTGCAGTGTGCCATTTACTGTTGTGTGGATCATTCTTCCGTTTCACTCTCAATTTCAGTACACGGAAGAATTGTTGCGGCAGCAGCAGTTTCTGGAGGTGTATTTAGAGGGCACGCGGTCTCGCAGCGGGAAACCGTCTCCAGCTCGTGCGGGCATGCTCTCCATCGTGGTCGACACACTCTGTGCCAGCACCATCCCTGATGTTCTGATCGTGCCCGTTGGCATCTCTTATGATCGCATTATTGAGGGGAACTACAACAGTGAGCAGCTGGTAGGAGTTCTACTTTGAGTGAACCTTAGGTCCAATTATGGTGTTACTCAAGGTGTTTTCACAAAATGCAGATCATTATGTAACCTCACCATATCTTTCTGAATGACACTAATCTATTCTTAATTTAATCTATAATGTATTGTCATGTCGTTCTGTCTATCATTTTATTTGCTGTTCTGTTTATCATTCCATCTATCCATTTATGGTTCTATCAATCTATGGATCATTCTTTCACACTTTTGTGCTATCATTTGGTATGTCTAAAACTTCAGTCAGTTTTATTTTAGTATTCCATCATTTCACCAAATGTTCTACAGTTTTGTTCATCAATCGTTTTATTAATCTATCTGTCGTTCTATCTATGGTTCTATTGGTCCATTTATTATTCTGTTTAGCTTTATATAGTTCTGTCTGTTGTTGTAGATGTCTGTCTGGTATGCTGGGTTCAGACCAACTGCAAAGAGAACATTCACATCACGTCCCTCTCTCTAGTTTACTCACAGAATGTTTTTTGCAACAAGCAAATTTTCCGCTTAAAGAGTCATGAAACCCCCCTCTTTCAGTTCAAGTCTACCTCAGAATTTTTTGAAAAAATGTTCCGAGATGGCCCTGGAGCATTGTGAGCAAATGGAGGAGTGGTCGTAGCTGGCATAGCAGGGGGAAAAGAGGGGAGCGAAGTGAACAACTGTCGGTTGGTGCACAAAATCAGACCAAAAAAAAATCCGACACAAAAAGTGAGGAGACCCATGATTTTAAAGTTTACAAAGTTAAAATGCAAAGAAAAAAACTTTAACTAATGTAATGCCCTACTACATATACAATAGGTTATTCGTAATTTCAAATAATATATAGGCTACACATAACCACACTTATCATTATAACAGGGTTCATTTTTCCCTACATTTTTATTCCATAACTAAAGTAACTTCCATTTACTTTAATTCCATGACTTTTCCATGATTTTTTCAAGACTTCAAGTAAATTTATATGACCTAATTTTTCATGTAATGTCTACATATGCATGGTAAAAGAAAAACAATGCATGTTCAAATTTATTACAGCATATCGTAAAACGCGCAACAAACTATTTAGTTTCAATACATATCTGTGTAAAATGTAGATCATTTTAGATAATGCTTACACCGCACTAATAATGTGAAAGTATGTGGCCAAGGACAGAAAAGAAGTAAATAACCTATATTCAAGTATACAGATATCTGTTTTCCATGACTTTTCCAAAACTTTGTGGGGTTTTTTTTGTTTTGTTTTTCCAAAACTTTTCCAGGCCTGGAAAATGCCATGTCAAAATTCCATGACTTTTCCAGGTTTTTTCATGACCGAATGAACCCTGTTATAAAGATAATCATGTTTATATAAAAACTAAATGTGGAGGATTTCTCTCCTCTTGAATCCCTGGGTCAGAATGCAGATACGGTGGATAGCAGTGCAGCAGGTCTCTTGCCATGTCTATTCCAACCATTAACCCTGCCGGTAATCTGGAGGATTTTAAACATAGGCGAACACAGCAGCACGGATATAGGCAATGTGTATGAAAGGTAACAAACTCAACTGATAAAAAACAAAGTCCGCCATTTTCCAAACAGTTCTTGACAAAAAGGCTTGCTGCACACAAACAGCTTAGCTGTAGCAGTAGCCCTGACACTATTGCAAAGAAAGCCATACAACAATCCCCGTAGATCATGGAAACAAACACATAGGAACAGCTAAATACGGAGTGCCGTACATGGCAGCGGTCTCATAGCTTGGCAGGTCTGTCATTGGAAAGCATAGATATATACACTAGATATCACATAGGGACCCTGAGCATGCGTCAATAGCGCCGCCATATTTGTACAGTGCTCTCAGGACAAAAGTCATTTAACCGCACTAGACAAGACAGTGTGCCAATGTGAAGATGCTGGACTTGCGCGCTGTGTACGGCTTTAGTAACGAGCAAACAAAGAAAACAAAGCACAAATGCATCTCATTTCATAGGTAAGATTTTGTTTTTGTATGTTATGATTTTTTGTTCTTAACAAGTAACGTTATTGATGATAATTTAGTCACCTACTGCATTCAACATAAGGCAAAAAAGCATTAATTCTAGGCTTATGCTAGTTTTGTTGAATAAAATAAGCAAACAATGTTATAAAATATATAACAACGAGATGCTGCGGTGCTAGAAACTTGTATTACTTTCGGCTAAGTGAACGAGTCATTCATAACGGGGATTCATTCACAAACAAATCGCTCCCTCCGTCAGAATGAGAAGTGAAAGCAGGAGAAGGAGTGTGTTTCAGGACTCGGATTAGATCAAGTTAAACAGAGAGGGAGGATAATACATTTCCACGCACACAAACACACACTATTTGTCAGGAATGCCCATGCGGTCACATCCATCAATGTAGAAAAGTGATGTAAAATTATCATTTTTTGTAATTTGAAAAGGGCAACGCAGTGGCGCAGTAGGTAGTGCTGTTGCCTCACAGCAAGAACGTCGCTGGGTCGCAGGTTCGAACCTTGGCTGGGCTGGGTCAGTTGGCATTTCTGTGTGGAGTTTGCATGTTCTCCCTGCATTCGCGTGGGTTTCCTCCGGGTGCTCCGGTTTCCCCCACAGTCCAAAGACATGCAGTACAGGTGAATTGGGTAAGCTAAATTGTCCGTAGTGTATGAGTGTGAATGAGTGTGTGTGGAAATTCCCAGAGATGGGTTGCGGCTGGAAGGGCATCCGCTGCGTAAAATCATGCTGGATAAGTTGGTGGTTCATTCCACTGTGGCGACCCCGCAAGGGACAAAGCCGACAAGAAAATGAATGAATGAATGAATGAATGTAATTTGAAAAAATATTTGCATACTGACCAGCGGGAAAACTCCCGATCATTGATATATGTGTATTTCTCTGGCTTTGGATGGCCACAGTCCTCCACTGCACCTTGGTCCTGCATTCATTTCAAAGGAGCGCAACCATGTACAAAAATTGCGGCTCTATTGACGCATTCCTTCTAATAGACAACAGCAGGGTAGGCGACATCTAATGTATATATCTATGATTGGAAAGCACATGCTCTTATGAATAATTAAGAAGCAGTGTCTTCTCATAAGATGAGAAAAGCTATGAATAATAATGAGAAACCGACACGCCATCTTCGGACAGGCAGACGAGCGCTACGTAACCATTTTTGATCTTGCCCCAAAAAGGATTTTAAACCCGGAAGATGAAATTAGCTGACAAAAGCTCAAAATTATCCAGTCCACAATTATAGCTGACAGGTGCTTACTTTGGCTTAATTGATGCTCAACACACACAAATCTGTTAAAATCTTCTAAAAAAGTACTCCATGGTTTTTTAAACCTTTTAAGTTGAATTATTTTATTTTTATTATTTTTATTTTATTTTTTTTTAAGTTGCGCAGAAAACACATTTGAATTTCACACTTTTGGGGCAAACGCATTGCACATTCTGCCTTATATCAAGCTGTCTATCTATCGTTCTATTGTTGTAGCCATCATTCTTCAGCTCTATCTGTTGTTGTAATCATTGTAGTCTGTCATTCTGTTGTCTTGTTATTTGTCTATATTTGGCCAATCCTTTTAGTTAAATTGGAAATTGACAGTCATGCTACTCTAAATATCATATAGTATTAAAAACCTTCAGACAAACAAAATTGTGTTTACTAGTCCTAATGACTTTTTTTGTTAATTGCCTAATGATGATGATGATCTTGTTGTTGTGAAATCTTTTAAAAATGTCCTGTTTTTCTTTCCATTTTAGGGCAAGCCTAAGAAGAATGAGAGTCTGTGGGGTATTGCCTGTGGTGTGTTTAGGATGCTCCGCAAGAACTATGGCTGTGTGCGTGTGGATTTCACTCAGCCCTTCTCCCTGAAGGTTAGTAGAGCTCATCTGCTTCTGAACATTTAACTGTTGTCTTCTTTTTGTACAAGCCTGTTCGATTGCTCCCATAATGTATGCATGTGGTTCTCCAATGCTTTAGGAATACCTGGACACTCAGCGCAGTCGACATCTCCAGGCCTCTCTGACGCTGGAGCAGATTCTTCTCCCCACCATCATCGCTACACGGTATGGCCTTTAGACTGCCAGCAACCAACACAATAATGTGGACAGCTGTGTTTGTTGGTATGTAGAAAGATGTGTGGCTGATGGGATTATGTCCGATTGTGTTTTTCTGTGCAGACCTGATCAGGCTGTTTTTAATGGAGAAAATGAGAATCATCTGAACTCTGACCTGTCAGATGAGCCCTGGAGGAGGCAGGTTATCGCTGACCTGGCTAAGCACGTTCTCTTCAGTAAGGACACCTTAAAGGCCATGATGTTTCTTAGACAGTGGGTGAAAAAAAATGATTGTTATTTTTTCTCTTCAAGCACTGATGGTGGCAGGTTGGGCCAAACTTGTTGTCAGCAGATGGCAGTACTGCTCATTTATAATCTGTCATTGGATAAAATGGTCATAGATTTCATATTTCACAAGATACAATAGAATTGTTTTTTTTGTTTTTTTTATTATTATATGATTTTTTTACCTATTAATGTTATCTTTGGCATTAGCTTTATAAAAATCTGTGCAGATTTTCTCAAACTGATATTGTTTAAGTTTGAGGGTATTTAAAAAAATAATTCACTATTATACTATCGTTACTGTAATGTGTGTGTGTAGTAATGAGGAATATAGTAAATAGAGGTTTAATTCTAGATAAAATAGTAAATTTTAAATGATAATAGAATAAAATGTATACATTATAATTATTATTATTATTATTATTATTATTATTATTAGGGGTGTAATGGATCAGGGTTGATCCGTGATTCATTTGGATCACAACCTATGGTTTGGAACACACGTGACCCGCGGATTAATAAATTTATTTTTACTTGTAGATTAACCTTAAATTTGTAATGATTGCAGAGAGATCGCCTCTCGCGTCATTCAATTCACATGTATGAAAGCATTTAGGTTTTCCTGTAAAACATAATGATGATGGAAGAAGTCGTAGTAGGTTATTTGGGATGTGGTGGGTTTTTTTTTTGTGGTCACTACTTGTTTAGCCTGAATTAATGCATTCAAGTTAAGATACATGATTAATAATAAAAAGATTGGGATCTCAACACCCACGCAACATAAATTATAAATGATGGTGATTTGCATATGTTTATTAATCCTTCCAATCGCTGGATTAATGTCTGTGTTTGAAAAACGCAAAAATCAAGAAAGAGATTCAGTCTTTAGTCTTTTGAGTTAGTTATGAAGTTACAAAAAGTTAAATAACACAGAAGTACTGGGATATCAGTTTATAGTTTAGATAAAACCACTGATGTTTATGTTAAAGATTAAAATCACCGTCATGTGCTCAAAAATGAAAGTTGTAGGCAGCAATTACATTATTTAACCAATAGATGGCGACAACCAGCCATCAAAAATATGCCACTTAATAATTCTTCAAAAATTATCATTTAGCTTTGAAGTTTTATGAGTGAATAACTGAATTATTTATTGAAAATGAGACTAAAAATAGTGAATTTTCCACAGTACTGAATATTTTACAATTTATTTTTATTCAGCTGATTATTTCTTCATTTTATTTTTAACAAAATTACAGGTTCTAAGTTCTGTTTATTAAAACCGAAAGTGTCTTGCAGTGCTGTTTTTGTAATAAATGGAAGACAAATTACATTTGTCTCCTCTTTTTGGCTGATACGAAAAATGGTCTGATCTGTGACTAAAAAACCATAATGTGATCCAAACCGTGAGATTTGTGATCCGTTACACCACTAATAATTATTATTATTGATTTCTACATTATTTTATGCTAAATGTTGTTTTTTTTGTTTGTTAAACACGACTCATGTCTTTTGTATCTACAACACCTGACTTTTTATAGGGTAATGCCGGTCACAGTCAGTCTTTGCCATGGTGATTGTTGGTTTTGGCCAATCGTATCCCTCTGTGTTTCAATGTTCCCTATTGGTGCTGTTTTTTGAGCACAGAAGGTCAGAGGATCGGCACTCTGAGGTGGAATTGCAGCTTGCATTTAAATGTTTAATATAGAGGCTGCCATGAACTTGATTTTCTGCCTCAAAGTCATTGCCTACTTCCCATACAACATTTTTCAGAGACCTTTTAGATGTTTTTCTTGATGGTTAAGCAGTTTTTAGTTTGAAGTTTGTAATCATATAAGAATTGCTATCATGTATGCTAACATGTACTTTTCTGAAACCTATGAATGGCTATTACATAATTGTTGTCTCTACATATTACTCCTTTTATTTTTGATGTGAAAAAAATTGACTTGCTTTACCCTGAAGGGTCTGATATTTGCAGTGTCTTGCTGTTTTCGCTAAACCGTCAGTCAATCTGATATCTTCTTTCTGTCTTTCCCATAGGCGCCAGCAAGTCTTCAGCAATCATGTCCACTCACATCGTAGCCTGTCTCCTTCTGTATCGGCACAGACAGGTATATCTGCAAGTTTGTCTTTATACCACTGCTTCCATACTGTCCTGTTGGTTCAGAACCACTGTACTATAACTGGTTGTGATTGGACAGGGTGTTCTGCTGTCCAAACTGGTGGAGGACTTCTTCAATATGAAGGAAGAGATCTTGTCACGGGACTTCGACTTGGGTTTTTCTGGTAACTCCGAGGATGTTGTCATGCATGCGCTCAGCCTTCTGGGAAACTGTGTGAATGTCACCAGCACCAACAAAAACACGGAGTTCATCATTTCTCCAAGCAACACGGTACCCGCGCTCTTTGAGCTCAATTTCTACAGCAACGGCCTTTTCCACGTCTTCATCGCCGATGCCATCATAGGTAAAAGACCTATATCTCAAGAAATTTGCCACTTTAACATTGATCATAAATTTGATTATGCATTAATCATACATTGTAAAAATGCTGGGTTCTACACAATTCCTTCTTGTTGTCCCAACACAAATAGATTAGGTTATCTTAATTGATTTTGCATCCGCTAGAAAATCCTACATTAAAATGCTGGACACTGTACATCACACAGGACTACGAATCTTATTGGGAGCATTCAGAACATCCCCTGTTCAAAGTTTATATATTGAAGCAAAAGAACCATCTCTTGAAAGACGACGTTTAAAATTAGCACTCCAATATGCTGTCAAACTGAAATCAAAAAGAGGTAACCCAGCTTGTCCTTCAGTCTTCCACCCTGAATATTTAGAATTGTATGAAGACAGACCCAACTACATCAGTCCTTTTGGAAATCGTATGAAACCCCACCTGAAGAATATGGGAGTTAATATGGAACAGCTTTCACTACCTGATTTGAGCCATATTCCTCCTTGGTGCAACTCAAAAATAAGAATCTCATGGAACTTAACCAAACAGAAGAAGTCCTTGACTTACCCAAATGAATACAAACAAGAATTCAAACAAATAACAGACAGTCTCCCTCATCATAAACCCATATATACAGATGGATTGAAAACAGACAAAGGAGTAACTGCAGCAGTAGTTTTTAAAGATGATGTCTTTGGTACTCGGATTCCAGGAAAAAGTTCAATTTATACAGCAGAAGCTTATGCAATAAATATGGCTTTAGAACAAACGGAAAGGACACAGTACCGTAGCTTTTTAATCTCCACATATTCCAAATCCTGTCTTAAAGCACTTCTAAGTGTGATCACCCCATAATTTTCATGATTGTAAAGGAAATGACAACACTGGAAGATAAGAAGTTCAACATTATCTTCTGTTGGATTCCAGGCAGGTCATATGGGACTACATGGAAATGAACTGGCATATGAAGCAGCAAAACAGGCTATCTCCTTCAAAGTGACTGAATGTTACATTTCTCCTGAGGACTTGAAACCCACAATTAATTTGTACATAAACGAAACATGGCAAAGAGAATGGGACAACTGCATAATTTATAAATTGCATGAAATTAACCTGAATATAAATGAAAGACACTCAGCAAATTATAATTTTGAGACCAGACATGATCAAACTGTCTATACTAGATGTGGAATTGGGCATTCTAGGTTGACTTATTTGTATCTACTCAATAATAAAGCACCACCTTAATGTAATTACTGCCAGGCTGCTCTTACTATCAAACATGTTTAGTTGGAATGTGGAAGTTTGAATACAATTAGACAAATTTTTTATAAGGAGAGTACTTTGATGGACATTTTTAAAAAGGTGTCACCAGGAAGAATCTTAAATTATTTATCAAAAATTGAACTGAAAAATCATATTTAACTTTGAATATATTTTTGTGTGGATTTTATTTATTTATATTTTATATATTTATCTAAGTAACTTTTTATTGTAATACGAATTTGTTTTTATCATGTAATATTTTTATGTATATCCATCTTGCCACAAAAATAACCAAATAGCCACATTGCTGATGTGGCAATAAATAAACAATAAATAAATAATTGTTTTTGCAAATTTAAGCTGATTAAACATAAAACAATTAAGTTGTCCCCCAGAAAAACTCAAGAATTGTGTTGAGTCAGCTCATTTTACATAAGTAGTTTGAACAACAAGCAAAAATACTTTTTGAGTGTATGTACACAGTGCATTGAAAACATTCACCAGTGACGCCACTTTACAACAATACATAGTGCATTTCTATGCACAAAATGCATGTGACATGTACAGTAGCAGAAAACATAGAGCAAGCTGCTGCTCTTCCTATACATGAGAATGCAAATAGTTTAGAGCAGCGGTTCTCAAACTGGGGGCCGCCAGATGGTGCTAGGGGGGCCCCAAGGAAATTCTAGATGAGGGGTAATCAACAGGGCCACCTGGATTCATTTTGTGTTCCACATCATACTGAAGGTTAATGCATTTCTTTATTATAATTTGAGCTCAAAAGTACCGCAAATATTAAGCTTTATGTTCGTGTCATTTACATGCAGTTGATGCCTTCACATGCAGGAAAAGAAGTGCTGTGCCGCACCGCTATATGAACTGGGACCTTTATTGAATAATCGCTCCCGGCCTAGCAAGAAAAAAAAAAACTGTAAATGTGACTACTCCTAAGCAAAATATGGCTTGATGGAATACAGTGAGGGCAGACCACAGTGAACGCTGTGCTTGAAGATTTTATCAATTGATTAAAGTACTGAAACCATGTCAACTCAACTGACATCTCACAAAAATTAATCCAGAGCGTGAATAGGACAATTTGAAATGTTTTAAGTCAGGGGTGTCCAAACTCGGTCCTGGAGGGTCAGTGTCCTGCAGATATTAGCTCCACCCTTGCAGGTGTGTTGAAGCAGGTTGTTTCTAGAAAGCCTGGTAAGAGCTTGATTAGCTAGCCCAGGTGTGTCTGATTGGGGTTGGAACTAAACTTTGCAGGACACTGGCCCTCCAGGACTGAGTTTGGGCACCCCTGTTTTAAGTAAAGTTGTTAATTTGATGATTTGTGTGTATTTTTTATTTTTTGGGGGGCCCCAAAAGGATTCACTCTACACAAAGGGGCCCTCTGTTGAAAAGGTTTGAGAACCACTGGTTTAGAGTGACTTGTCCCAAAAACCTGAAAAGCATATTAGGCTGTTCTTATTTTAAACCACTAGGTGGTGCAAACGTTTACCTCAGCTCACCACATTTACTGTTCATGTGGAAATCTGACTGATCTTTGTGGACATAAGTGCACCATTGTTTCTCCTCTAACTCAGTCTAATATATAATATATATTTTTAAAAAGGTTGTAGACAAAGAATCAAATAAATTTAATTGAATTAAAAAAAAAATAAAAAATCAGCTTTTGTAGAAAATTAAAACAATAGATTATCAATATGGTTAATGGTTAGGTTATGGTGATCACTATATATTTAATGAAACTATCGTATTTAAAATATTTTATTATTTGATTAACATTATATCTTATTCTCAGTACTGTTATTAAATTATTATTGGTTTTTCAACAAAACTATTTATTTAAACAGTATGAGGACATGTAATATTAAAATATATTATTTAAAAAAGAACTGGAAAATTAATATATATTTTAGATATATTTTTTAGAGAAGACATTTGTTTAAATAGTGAGAGCTTTTCCCCATGCCATCTTGCCGTTTCATATACTTACATAAAAAATAAGCGAAACAAACTACTTTCACATAAAATCTTTTGTTCCATTAGTGTAAAAAGACCATATAGTACACTGAAGAAATTTTGAAATAAATTAGCTAGCATATGTTTCATTAGTGAGAGCCTTTGCCCCATGCCACCTTGTCATTTCATATATTTATTTAAAAAGAATAAGCAAAACAAACTACTTTCACACAAAATCTTTTGTCCCACTAGTGTAAAAAACACCATATAGTACATATCATTTTTCTTTTCAGTCATACAGCATGTGATATTCAAAGAGTGACATGAGTTGTGTTTTTTGACAGCCTGCAGTGCTCTGGCCCTGCTGAGAGAGCAGACGCCAGCTTCAGCGAGTGAGCAGAATCCTTCATCCACGCTGCTCAGCCAGGAGAGACTGATCCGCAGAGCTGCAGGCCTCTCCCACTTTCTGTCCAATGAGGTGGCAGTGGCGCTGGTACGTAACTAAAGCAGGAGCTCCATCTTGTGGTTCGATAAGGATATAACGTCAAGCTAAACCTTTTAAAAAGGAAACATTTATAGATGTTTTTTTACATTTAGGCTGCATTTACACTGCATGGTTTAAGTGACCCGATTCCAAATTATTATTATTATTTTAATATTTTATTTTTTCCTCCCATGTGGCACAGATCAGATATGGTCCACATACAGTATGTGTAAGCAGGAAAAAAATCACATGGATCCGATTTACTCTTATCTGATTCATATCAGATAAATTACCACATATGAGCGAGGCCTGAATCTGATTTAAGCCCTCGCGATTGCAGTGTAAGCAGATAGATCAGATTTTCATTTGTCAATGCGAGTCGGACGTCATTAAAAACGGTATGACATCAACTCTGATGCTTTCATTTTCGAACATAGTGCCAAACCCTAAATCTCATATACAAGGACAAAAAAAAAGCTTTTATATCATGTATGGATTGTCAATCCATTTAAGCATGTTAACAAGAGACAAGAGTGAGCGCAACATCCACCATGTAAACAATATAAACTAATGTGCAACTATTGCATACATCACATGCAGAAATCACGCCATGGACATTAAAATGTCTACCGGTTTAAATAAGCCTAGATTAAAAGAAGATGGTCAAATGAGAACTTTGTCATAAACTATAGCAAAACAAGTTGTCAAAAAGAAAAAGAAAAAGTCAATCATGTGAACGTTTTTGTTTTTTTTTCTTCTGTTTTTTTTGTGATACAAGTCACTTTTAAAAGATGAATGTAAGCGGGTCATTTAAAAAATCATATACTATCACAAAATCTGAATTGATCATCAAGATATGCTGTGTATAAAAGCAGCCTGAGTTACACTAGTGCCATTTAATGTAATAATGGCACAATTAAAGGAAAATGGCACATTTTCTTAGAGGTTGATGATATTTGCACAAATACAAATATGGAAAGAAGCTATTTACAGTAGAAATGGCAATTGGGTTTTTTTGTCAGTCGTGCTGCTTCTTGATTCTAAGATCACATTTGTATGCATATAGACAAACGGTCATAAACTAATAGTCTAATCTGTAGTGACGACGAGCCAGCACTGGCAATTTAAAAATGAGTTTCAGCCAGCCAAAGTGGCTAGTGGGAGTGGCTGTCTAACCCGCCACAACCGAAATCTAACCCCATTTGGCGGGTGTTAATGTAAAGCCCTGGGTATATCTAATAATAGTATTTTTATTTGCAATTAGTATATTTAGATGCTATTCTTAGCAGAAATAGGGGTTAGATTATTAAACAGTTTACAATAATACCATATTGAATGTAAATGAGACGGGGCATTACTCACAACATTACAACTGTGATGGCATTTCTGTCTGTAAAATCTGTGCAAGTCTATGTTAGCAAGTGGAAAAATACATGTTAAAATGCTGACTTCAGACTTTCCACTGATTTAAATCACAATTAAAAAGTAAAAACTTGAAACTAAAATTGGCATTACATGCATAGACCTTGGCTTGAAACTGTGGGTTGATTCATCTAAAATCTTCAAATTGAGTGCTTGGAGACTGTCCTTAATAAGGTCATACACGAACAAATTTGGTATGTTTCACATTAATTAACCTTAAAGCTAGCCACATTGGCCACAACTGATATAGTTCCAAAAAAAAAAAAAAAATTACATTTGCGATGAGGAAATGTAATTTAGAGCCGCTAGATTAGTTTTCCTCTATGATATTTACTAATTCATTTGCATATTTCTGATTTTTAACACTATATTGCATTTCAATTGAAATACAGCTGTTTATTTACATTAGCTTATATACTAAATACTCATTTAAATGTGCAGTGAATTAAAAGGGATTTTATTTCAGTAATAAAAGGGCTTTTTAAACATCAGATTATTTCTCTTTGTTATTCATTAGTCTTGTTTTATTTTTTGGAGTATTTTTAACCCTCATTTATATGAGATACCCACTTCAATGTCATTTAGTCGACAATAACTTTAATTTCTTCATGTTCCTTCGGCTTAGTCCCTTTATTCATCATGGAATGAACCGCCAAATTATCCAGCATATGTTTTACACCGCAGATGCCCTTCCAGCTACAACCCAGTACTTGGAAACATCCATACACTCTCATTCACACATACACTACGGCCAATTTAGTTGATCCAATTCACCTATAGCACATGTTTTTGGACTGTGGGGGAAACCGGAGCACCCGGAGGAAACCTACACCAACACGGCGAGAACATGCAACTCCACACAGAAATGCCAACTGACCCAGCCGCGACTCAAACCAGCGACCTTCTAGCTGTGAGTGCTAACCATTGAGCCAACCTGTCGCCTTCCTCAATTACTTATAAATCAAAAAATCTTAGAAGAATAATTTAATGAAATATTAAACCTTACTATTTAAGGATCACTGTGCAGCCCCAAAATACATTTGCTTTATGAACAGACCACAATAAGTAGGTTGTTTCACTTTATAAATATGCTGAACTTAATATTATTTCATCCAATTTTTGAAACAGTAAGTTTGAATTCTTAAAGATGACACTTTTTTTTTGCATTTGAATATGCTTTTTTTGTACATTAAGTACATTAAGTTTAAATTGGTGCTGGAGGTCTCATCTTTGACTCATATTGACTTTGACTCAGTTTGGCAGGTTTTGTATGATTGTATGTTGTATATAGTAAATTGTATGTATTGTTTTTCCTTTCTGTAGCCCTGTCAGACTTTGTACCAGGTCTTCCATGATGCTATTACCAGGTTAATCGAGTATGGTGTGCTCATTGTAGCTGAGGTGAGTTTGCCAATGCTTAGTTGTTTTTTTGGGTTTAAAACTACAGCACTTGATGAGAAAAAAATGCTAACACAATATTTTGTGGTTTAGGATTAGTTGCATGTACAACTACAGTAAGTACATGTAATGTGATTTAGACATGTTAAAATAAATTGTCAATTGCCTTCAAAGATGTTGGAATGATTTAGTGAGTAAAGTAACTTTGAGTGTTAGCTTCTTAGAAAAAAACCTTTTTGTTGTGTTCTTTATTATTTCAGTTTTTAAATTTATTATTATCTACACTATCCATCAAATACCAATATGCTATTAATAATATTTGTCAATAATTAATGAATATTAATAATAATAATAATCATAACAATAGATTTTACCAAAAAAAAAGTTAAAGTTAAACTTGTTTTTTACATTCAGGAGGACCAGGAGGAGTTGAGCCCATCTGAGGAGCCTTGGCCCAAGAAGTTTCCAGAGGCTCTTTCTTGGCGAAGTGATGAAGAGGATGAAGACAGTGACTTCGGAGATGAACAAAGAGACCGTTACCTGAAGGTCTTTATAATAAAAGCTTAAACTTCTACTGTAACTAACCTAACACCCAGAATATATATGAGCAATTTCACAAAGTAGCAATGCGGTATGAACTACTTTCCTCCGCCATTCATTCACATCTGCAGCTGACTGTCAGAACAACAGAAACCATTGCTACTTCACCAACGTCACTTTAGAGCTAGTATTTGAATGATTCTCTAGCGTAATGTCTAAAGTGATGACAAAACAGGTGATTTTGCTCACATTTTAAGATTATTAGGCTGAGCGGCATGAAATGCCATCAGTCTACAGAGTATTTCTCTGTTGCAATAAGCAGATCATGACAATTAACCCCCAAAAATTTAAAGCAGCACAAACACTACCAGATAACTGTTGTGTTTGCGATAAGGAAAAACGCTAAACACATGCGTAGTTAAAAATTACCCTGGGTTTTTCCTTCTCTAAGGGCTTATTATGCAGTCTCCGTTGCCGTCTTTTGGATGGCGCTGTATCTCTGAAATTATAAATATTTCAAATAGGCACTATTGTTATAAATAAACTGCATAGTTGCAATCTAAACAACTACATTCTTGCCTAAAAAAGCCTCAAAAGTACATTGTTGTCCAACAGCAGCAATATTTGTCAAACTGTAGTGACTTTATTGATCTGCTGTCACTCTATGTGGGCAGAGTAATACAGATGAGGTGAGGAGGCTGTAGGAATTCTGATATTGCAAGATATCGCATCAGTTGAAGTCATAATTATTAGCCCCCTTTGAATTTTTTTTCTCTTTTTTAAATATTTCCCAAATGATGTTTAACAGAGCAAGGAAATGTTCACAGTATGTCTGATAATATTTTTTTCTTCTGGAGAAATTTGTTTATTTGTTTATTTGTTTCGGCTAGAATAAAAGCAGGTTTGAATTTTTTAAAAACTGTTTTAAGGTCAAAATTATTAGCCCCTTTAAGCGATATTTTTTTTCGATAGTCTACAGAACAAACCATCATTATACAATAACTTCCCTAATTACCCTAACCTGCCTAGTTAACCTAATTAACCTACTTAAGCCTTTAAATGTCACTTTAAGCTGTATAGAAGTGTCTTGAAACATATTTAGTAAAATATTATTTACTGTCATCATGGCAAAGATAAAATAAATCAGTTATTAGAAATGAGTTATTAAAACTATTATGTTTAGAAATGTGCTGAAAAAATCTTTTCTCCGTTAAACAGAAATTGGGGGAAAAAATAAACAGGGGGGCTAAAAATTATGATAATTCAACTGTGTGTGTGTGTGTGTGTGTGTGTGTGTGTGTGTATATATATATATATATATATATACACACATATATATATATATACACACACACACACACACACACACACACACACACACACACACACACACACACATACATATATATATATATATACATACATACATATATATATATGTGTGTGTGTGTGTGTGTGTGTGTAATAATAATTGAAAATTTATATAAATCAATAATGGAGTAATAAATCAATAATGCAGTGTTTATTATTTGGTATTTTAAAGGATTGTTGCACATTAAATAAAGCATTTTACATTATTATTATTATAAATTAATGTATTACTGCTTGTCTATATATTTTTATAATTATTATTACTATTACTAATAGTTATGATGATAATATTAATATGTCTTTTTTTTAAAAAAAACTAAAGTTAGTAGACCTATTTTATGTGGCTTGTTTCAGCCAGATTGAGATCAATTTCCACACTGATGGAACAAAGAGAATTTGTGATGGTGGTGTCATTATTTTTATCTTTCACTTTTTTTATTTCCACCACTGAACAATCTTCCAACTCACTACAAAGCTAATGCATAGTTTCTGTGTTTTTGTTTTTAACCCCTGCATTAAACAGCTCAGAGGACACAATTTTCCATTACACATGGTTGTTGTTTTTTTCCTTTTTTATATTTGACTTTAGGTGAGCCCATCAGCTGAGCACCAGGAATTTTATACCTTTCTGCAGAGGATTCTCACCCCAGTGCTGGAGGCCTACAGTGGGGCAGCAATCTTCATACACAGCCTGACTTCATCCATGTCAGAGAGAGACTACACACATCAACTTTTCAAATATCTGTTGACACGAACAGAGAGAGGAGTTTCTGTGTATGGTAAGCCACAATGTGGGTTTTCTGAGTACTATGGTGGGACAGAGGAAATTTGTGATGTTCGTTTCCACTTCATTCCTGTCCTGTATTTGAGATTAGTTTATATCTTCTGCTTTGATAACATTTTTTAAAGAATTGATCTTTATCTTTGAACATGTTGTTGTTGTTCTTGTGTTTAGGAGAGAGTGCCACACACTACCTCGTAAAGAATACAGTGAAAACATTTAAGGAGCTTGGGGTGAGAGAACCATCATCTGACAATTAATTTCACTGAAATTAAAACTAAAATAAACAGAATTATGTACAAAATATAAAAAGTTAACAATCTAAACACGGCAAAACTGTTCATTTCAAGTAAAAATGTATAAAAATAAAAGCAAAAATAATTAAATACTGTACAATAAAATAGTATAGAACTAATTTAAAAGTGCATATACAGTGCATCATTTTCATATCGCTTCACTTTTTCTACATTATTTTTTTGAAAATGGATTAAATTCATTTATTTCCTTAAAATTCTACACACAATACCCCATAATGACAATGTGAAAAAAAGATTTATTGAAATTGTTGCAAATTTTTAAAAAATAAAAAACCTGAAAAATCACATGTACAGTTGAAGTCAGAATTATTAGCCCCCCTGAATTATTAGCCCCACTGTTTATTTTTTTCCCCAATTTCTGTTTTATGGAGAGAAGATTTTTTTCAGCACATTTCTAAACATATTAGTTTTAATAACTCATTTCTAATAACTGATTTATTTTATCTTTGATTTATTTTACCATGATGATAGTAAATAATATTTTACTAGATATTTTACATGACACTTCTATACAGCTTAAAGTGACATTTAAAGGCTTAACTAGGTTAATTAGGTTAACTAGGCAGGTTAGGGTAATTAGGCAAGTTATTGTATAATGATGGTTTGTTCTGTAGACTATCGAAAAGATTTTTAGCTTAAAGGGGCTAATAATTTTGACCTTAAAATGGTGTTTAAAAATGTATAATTGCTTTTATTCTAGCTGAAATAAAACAAATAAGATTTTCTCCAGAAGAAAAAATATTATCAGACATGCTGTGAAAATGTCATTGCTCTGTTAAACATAATTTAAGAAATATTTAAAAAAGAAAAAAAAATTCAAAGGGGGGCTAATAATTCTGACTTCAACTGTACATAAGTATTCACAGTTTTTGCCGTGAAGCTCTAAATTGAGCTCAGGTACATTCTGTTTCCACTGATCATTCTTGAGATGTTTCAGCAGCTTAATTGGAGTGCACCTGTGGGAAATTCAGTTGATTGGACATGATTTGAAAAGGCATACACTTGTCTATATAAGGTCCCAGGGTTGACAGTGCATGTCAAAGCAGTTAGAGCTTCACGGCAAAGGCTGTGAATACTTCTGTACATGTGATTTTTCAGGTTTTTTATTTTTAATAAATTTGCAACCATTTCAAAAAATCTTTTTTCACACTGTCATTATGGGGTATTGTGTGTAGAATTTTGAGAAAATAAATGAATTTAATCCATTTTGGAAAAAGGCTGTAACAAAAAATGTGGAAAAAGTGAAGCACTGTGAATACTTTACGGATGCACTGTACAAACAAAAATAATGTTCGTAATGTACAAGTAGAATTTACAGATTTCACGTGATCTACTGTTTATTTTTATGAACACAAAATGCTTTCACTTCAATGTATAAAAGTCCAAAATCAAACAAAAAGTGCTCAGGGGTAGCTTAAATACTGTGTCTGTGCTCTTTGGATAAGGGATTCATCAGAATAAACAGCAAAAATCAGTCCAAGGCACTCTCAAAATCTCTCTCAAAGCCTTTATTGACATGGCAATTCCTCAACTGCGCCTACACTAACTACAAACTACATTAGGATAACGGGTAATTGGTTACCCTGATGAAGGCAGTTGTTTTCGTCAATAAAGGCTTTTTAATATTTTTTCCACATTTGCCTTGGACTGATTTTTGCTGCTTTCACTTCAATTTTAAAAGATTTCTCAGATCAGCTATTTACCGCTTCTCAACCTAACACGAGAATAATGCACATCTCTCTGTGCAGGTGCTGAAAGAACGACGAGAGGATGGTGTGTGTCACCTGGAGCTGAGCAGCACCTTCATACCTCAGGCCAACAAGAACAAACTCCTACAGTACATACTGGGCTTCAGTTTGCTGTAAAACCTGATACAGACACGCGGCTCTACAGTCTACACCCACACAAGGGCTTTTTACTGGCTAGTCATGAATGTCAAAGGTGCTATTCTAAGGAAAGCTTTACCTGGAAGTGCCTTCACCAAACGCCTCATACTAGACTTAAGTTAGTCTTCCTTTAACTGTAAAACCCTCCACTTATGCACTATTCAGTACACAAGCAGTTCTGTTAGCTATCGTTTACTATAAGCTTCCATTCACTTAATACTGTACCGGTTTTGCCAGTGAAAGCCCTTGGTTTTGAGCTAAATCCCAGGGTACTTCATAGTTTTGAATGTCATTTTAGTTTTTAACTCGGTACATGAATGTTACTCTTCAATCTTCGCCTTCATTTTTCTTTTTTACAAACACGCATCACTGGGATGACAGCTAGTGTATAGAAATCTTTAAACAACGGGCATTTAAGTATCTTTTTTTACCACTAGTACTGTCAGCGCATGTTAAAGAAAGGAGTGTACTATATATATATATATATTGCGTGCGATATTTAAAAGGTTGAGACTGTACAGTTTTTTTCTTTTTTTTTTTTAAATATCTCACAATTACTGCTGAAAGGAAACTGTAACTCAATCGTTTCCAAATATGAGCCACTGATTATTGAGTTGTGTAGATTAGGTCATGTATTTTCACTTAGTCGTGTTACATGGGTGCAACTGGATGTCAATGAAGGATAGTTACAGCTATAATATTGTGTAACACAACAAATAGTTACGTGTGATGGTTTTAGCAGGCCTGGAGGATCACGAGACATTACTGGAAACGGAGAAGGTTATCTTTGACGTCGAGCACTTTTATTTCCTCCTCAGTAATTGGTATGGATTGCCCTTTATAATAACTACACACCATACAATCATCTATTAAGCATTAGCAAATAGTGAATTCATTATTTGTTAAGCATTGACTCTACATTAATAGACATTAGTAAGCAGTTTATAACTGCAGATACAAATGCTGTATTCTTGACTTAAAAGCACATTTAAAATGTCATACTTTGTTACAGATAAATTTGTCATGACTAAATTCAGTATAGCATTATTTACAAATCATTTGTATTTACAGTAAGAGTAGTTTTTTTAAGATCATTCAAAATGAGTTAGTAAAGGATTGATAAACTATTTAAATCAACATTTATATATTATTAATCAGACATTTACTAATAGCTCATTTACATGTTAATAAATGCTTTATTAACTTGATCCAGTTTTGTGACCTAAAGTGAGGATTATTTATGCTTTATAAATCCCTAATAAATGACTCAGAATCAAATGAACAATACATCTTTGCAATCTCATCTAAACAGTAAAATTACTGTAAAGTTTAAACATTGCTGAGTAACTGGAGTGTCAAAATATAACATCAAATTGGATAAAACAACAACAATATAACAATTAAATATGATACAACACTTCAATGTTATTTAGCGATGTTTAAACCATACAGTGTTTTTGATACAGTTTCATTTGTGCATCTTCAAATGAATAAAGTCGCTTTTCTTTTCCCTGTTTAGAATATAACTGAGCCTTTAATTGTCGTTTATAAGGGATTTATAAAGCATAAATAGCCCTCACTTTAGGTCACAAAACTGGATGAAGATGAAGTTTATAAAGCATTTACTAAATTACAAATAAAACATTAATATAAGCCTGAATGATAAGAAATATAAATGTTAATTTGAATAGTTTATTAATTATTTACTTAGGCATTCTGAATAATCTTTTAAAACCAGCAACTTCTCTCAATTAACTGGATTGTAAATGATGTGATACTGAATTTATTAATGAAAAAAATAATAATTAACAAATTATGAAAATACAACCATTAAGCACATTATACATGTGCTTTTAAGTCAAGAATAAAGCATTTGTATCTGCAGTTATAAACTGCTTACTAACATCTGTTAATGTAGAGTTAATGCTTAACAGATAATGAATTCACTATTTGCTAATGCTTAATAAATGATTCATAGTATGTAGTTTTTATAGTGTTACCTTAGTATGTTTTATTTTGGAGTTCAGAGCCTGAGCAGCGGATCTTCTGTGCTGTGAGCGTGTGTGTGCATGTGTGCAATGTCTGTAGAATGTGAATTAAACTCTATTTATACTATAATTCTGTCTCTACACAAATTTAGGTCATACTGTAAGCACTTTACTCATAAAGTGCGATATTTGTTTGTTTAGAATGAACAAAGCCGTCCAAGACCCGAAACTACTACATATGACTGATATTAGTGGCCATTTAGGTAACAATCAGCAAAAAAAGCTAGGTACTTTCAGCAGTTTGTCATGCATTTTCTTTATTACATGTATGATCACTTTTGTTTTTGCTGTTGGAGGAAAGCATATTGTTTATCTCACCGTGGTTGATGCTTGATGGTTACTGTGTGGCATACTGTGTGTTCTTGTAGAGTTCATGTAGAACTCTTAGAGGCAAGAGTTCAGTGCTTAATTTCACTCTCAGTGAGTCCAGAGCATCAAAATAATAATTCCAAATAATACATGCTGCAATTCGCCATGGCACACAAAACAATTACAGTAAATTCGAACATTACATGAACAAACCTGGCAACTGCTGTATTTTAATGCATGATTTTTCATTTGATAATAAGCTGAAGAGCATTGAGTGCATCCTGTTTGTGTCAGAGTCTTATTTTTTGAATTGGACCCTTTTAAACCACAATGACACAAGGGAACCATATGTGGACAAGAAATGATGCAACACAAAAACAGAGTAACAACGTTCGATGTTTTCTTAAGCTGTGACTTGCACAGATTTTAAACCAGGGGAGGAAAAATGGAAAATGGATTTTTAAAAGCTCTTTATTTACCTTTTGTATGTAATGTTAACAAAGCTGCTAACATTGTCTTCAGTGGTGGGTTGTTGAAGCATCTACTCTAGTCCATGTAAAACTTTTCATAAAAATCATCAGTCACAGCAAAATTAATAATATTTAATAATTACTTAAGAAAGCGTCAAGTTTACTGGGTGAATACTAAGCAAAATGTTACTTCTGATCTAATTAAAATGAAGGAATTCTAAATTCTGTCAGATTATATGTTTTCAACTCTGCATGTCAGGTGGAAGTCTTCAGACCTATTTTTGACCACATAGTCAAGTGAAGTTAGTGAATTACTGGAATTTATTTTCTAGTAAATGTAATGTGTTATCTCTCATGGTTATCTATAATGTGCAAGACAAAGTGTTGTGTTGTGCACTTAACTGACTAAATCTCAAAGGACCCTTTAGAATGAGGGATATTGAGGGACGGTTTTTACTCATGATTTTTTTGTACAGGTTTAATTTGTAACTAAATTGACACATTATGTTTTTTTTTTATAGCTTTCTCTCTTAGAATGGATTGGGGCATATAGGATATGCATTTCTCATTACGGTACAACAGTTATAAATAGGATAATAGTATATTTTGGTCATTTTAATGGCTTTGAGTCAATCAAGAAATGTTACAAATCACTGCTGACATTATTTACCACCTTGACACTTTAAAGATTAAAGGAACAGTTCCCCAAAAACTGAAAATTCTATCATCATTTACTCACCCTTCACTTGTTCCAAACCTGTAGATGCCAATGGTTACAGGTTTTCAACTTTCTTCAAAATATCTTCTTCTGTGTTCAACAGAATAAAGAAAATAGTGAGTACATTTATATTTTTGGGTGACCTGTCCTATTAAGTCTAAAATACTTTATTGTCACACTTCATTAATATGTATTTCTCTATTCTAAAAGCGGTCCAAAACTGGAAGTTATTTTGCAAATAACTAGGCGATTTCGGTATTCTATGTATACTATTTAGCATAACACACCAACATTCGTATCTTATACACTAAAATTCTATATAGCCAGAGTCGAGGGAGGCAGAAAATAGATACAGTATGTATGTTTGTATGTGTTCAGTGTGTATACAAGAACATAAACAGCCACGTTTCTTCCTCTAGAAAAACAGCAATAAGACATTTTCCATTTAGTCATTTACTCTCAAACCATGTTAAGATTTTTAATAATGATTCCAATGTGTGCGGTGAACAATATAAATTTGAAGTGCTGCTTTAAAACGGTCCCAGAAAGCAAACATTAAGCCACTCGCATTTAATGTTTTCATGTGTTTGTTTTCCTTATAATCATGTATATGTTTTTTATTGATTTTTGTACATAGTTTACCATGAGATCCCACAGTTTATCTTGTGGGAAGGATAGGTTTACCAAATCAAACATGTTCATTATCTGGCGTTTGGTTTACTACTTATCGCAGCGCTGTAAATCTGCAGAGAGGAAGCCATAGTGCTGTAGTGCTTTTATAATTTTGCATGTTCTCTGAGTGATTTAGTGCGAGGTTTGTGATGAATTGATGAAAAGCTAACAAGGATTAAGTTATAGAAATGTAAAAACATTTTAAAAATAAAGCAAACTTGCCCAAACGCTTGGAAATCCTTGTTTTACTGAATAATTTTGAAGGAAAAATGACTAAAATGTGGTACTAAAGATGGTTTAACCCAGTCTGGTCTGCTTTAAAGCAGTCTTACAATCAAGCCTCAATCTGACCAGCTAAAAAATACAAATATTTATTCATGAATTCATATATCACTTGCCTGTTTTTTCTTAATTCCTTCAATTTACAGACTAGCAGGTGTCTAGAAAGCTTTTTAAAGACAGAAAAGCCCTCAAGACCAGCTAAAAGCAGAAATCCAGAGTTTCAAAGGGAGGGCGTTAAGGATAGATAAACTCAAGCTCTGCCTACGACGAGCAATTTAAGGAGACCACTGAAGAAAAAGGATCTTATAGAGATCACGTCTACAATGAAGAACCAAAGGAGAGAATTGAGTGTTATTCTGCCTAATAACAAAGAGCTGAGCTTGACTGTTGGGGTGAGTGACTTTTTTTTTTTATATATATTTTATTTTAAAATTACACCTGAAATATATTTGAGATGGATCCTGGTCATGTTAAGAGTTACAGTTGTGTAAAATGTAGAACACTGATGAAAGAACACTGTGGTCGGCTGTAGGGAGCGCAGTGTATTTTTACTATCCAAAAAGCAACAATTTGATCTGCATACTTTTTCCTCTCTGTCAAAAGTCCACTTTTCGCTTCTTAAAAAATGTAGTCATTGCAAGTGTGTTGTGTGTTGTTTTATATGCTGTTTTTGGTTTGATTTGAGTTACAAAACAGGAGAAATTGTCTTTCTGGTTGTTTGTTTTCTGTGTTACAGGTTAAGGACAGAGGTCAAGAGGTGTTTAACCAGCTGTCTGAGCTTCTCGGCATCTCTGAGTTTCATCTCTTTGGTCTGAGTGTGATAAAAGGTCTGTGTTTTTGGTTTTCATATGTGAAACTGCTGACTGAGCCCTTCATGTTGAAATAATTGAACTACTTGCTGAGATAAACAGAAATCAGTAATGAAGGGAGGGACACTTCTGTTTATCTAAATCAGGGGTGCCCAAACTTTTTTGTATAAAGGGCCAAAAACCAAATATCATTATGAGTTGTGGGCCGAAGTTAAATATACCAAACTATGTTACATTAAAGTTGCCATGGGTAATTTCCTAATTTATTTTAAAAGTAGTATTTAAAATAAATAAAAAATATTACTAATCGTATCAACTAATCCAGTATCACTTTTAAAATGATAACTTAGTGCAATAAAAACAACAGTGGAGTATAATGTTGAATGCACTAGTCAAGCAGAGTCTGCCTTTGCCTTGATTTGCTCACCAAAGTCTCTGCATTGTCCTCTATCCATCAGGTATGTACATTTAAACTAAATCTGATTCGTTTACAATATTTAATTGAAGCATTTAATTTCAATTACCTTTTAACAATAAAACAAAAGATTACATTAGATTTGAAAATACAATTTATAAACTGCATCCTCCCTTTTTCTTAGATAGGATGGCGGGCCAAATCAAAGGTTACAGCAGGCCCTAGTTTGGGCATCTCTGATTTAAATCAAGGATTTCTAAAGTAGGGTACCAGTGCTGGCCAGAGGAGGTGATGGTGTGGTTAAATAAAATTGCCATTAGGGCTGCGCAATATATCTGGCAAGGGCTTTCACTGGCAAATCGATATCGAATAATAATTCTGATTTTAACTGTACATAGTGCCGACAGCTAGCTCTCTGCAACTCTCACATGGTCGCCCACTGAAGCTAAGCAGGGCTGCGCCCGGTCAGTACCTGGATGGGAGACCACATGGGAAAGCTAGGTTGCTGCCGGAAGTGGTGTTAGTGAGGCCAGCAGGGGGCGCCCAACCTGCGGTCTGTGTGGGTCCTAATGCCCCAGTATAGTGACGGGGACTCTATACTGCTCAGTGAGTGCCGTCTTTCGGATGAGACGTTAAACCGAGGTCCTGACTCTCTGTGGTCATTAAAAATCCCAGGATGTCCTTCGAGAAAGAGTAGGGGTTTAACCCCGGCATCCTGGCCAAATCTGCCCACTGGCCTCTGTCCATCATGGCCTCCGAACCATCCCTATATCATAATTGGCTTCATCACTCTGTCTCCTCTCCACCAATCAGCTGGTGTGTGGTGTGCGGTCTGGTCCAGGTGGATGCTGCACACTGGTGATGGATGAGGAGATTCCCCCCAATATGTAAAGCGCTTTGAGTGTCTAGAAAAGCGCTATATAAATATAAGGAATTATTATTATTATTATTAGTGCAATAATTTACCACAAATGAGTGATTTAATCAGCCCAATCTCATGAAAAAATTTAACTATTTTATGCATTGGGTTGGGGTTCCCCACCTCTAAAACCATTGGGGGATGAGCAAATCTGATAAATGTATGAACAAGATAATATAAATTCATTCAAATTAGCAACTAAATCAAAAAGTTAGAAATTGGTGCAAGAATACTTTATATTTAATACCAAAGTAGCTGGTTTTCTTGTCCAAAACGCTGAAATGACTATTTTACTATTACTAATTACTTTTTTACTTTCTAATTTACATTGTTAAAATGTCTGATTCATTTTATGCAATGATAATTTAATGCATACATTTAACTTTCAAAAGTTTCAGTAGCTTGTTAATATGAATATGGTGTTATAACATTTTTGTTTGTTAAATATCTTCTTGTGTATCAAATATTGGATTATTTAGCGTTTATCGCACAGCCTTGTGATTTTATAATAATTTATAATGAAACTGAGATATTTCGCTCTACTGTGAGCTCTTCTGAACTTCTTTTGATTTATGAACCACAGCGTGTTTCCTTGTTAATAATTTTGGTCGATATTAGTCATGCAGTCCCTCCCGCAGGTTTGACCGCATGTCTTCATAATGCTTACCCACACTGAAAATGGGCATCCAAGCTCAAAATAATAATAATAATTAATCATTCACTTTAAAAAATCATGAACGGTGTCCCTATATTTTTGTATAGACGCTATTTAATAAAACATGATTGACCGTTTTTGTATTTGTCAATATTGTGAAAACAATGTTCAAGACATCAAATGAATCTTCTACAAATAAATAATCTAATCTCCAAATAGTTTGATCTCTAACAAAGTATTGTTTTTTTTCCACTAAATGGTTATCTATTTAGAGTAAGCCACTTGTTTAGTCTTTATGTAGTTTATGGTAAGAAACACACCATTATTGCATTATAATGTAAAATACTGCTTTTACAGTAAAAAAAAAAAAAAAAAGAACCTGTAAACACTCTTCAAGCAGTGTCATCATAGTAATATTTAACTGTACAATTCATTGTGGAGAACAGGGTGTCTGCGGGGTCTTAAAGTCTTAAATTACAAAAACAAAATTTCAGGCATTAAAAAGTCTTACATTCACTGAAATATTGTCTTGTAGCTTTTTATACGAGTCCTAATTTTCCTTTGTTTATGTAAAGCTTTTCAATAGATCCAACATGCATCCAATCCCCAACAATACATCTCAATAGAACTTTTAGATTACATACATTTAATTTTTAAGTTTTGTTGAAAAAAATATATGTATACAACTAGAGTTTGCTTGTTTTGTCACATTATTTAAAACACGTGGTTAAGAAATAAGTAATTAAAATTTGTTTTTTGATTGGGCAAGTATTTTTTTTTCCTGCTGGGCAATTAAAAAAAATGAAATTCTAACTTCATTTATACATTTGAAAATAGCACAATTCCAGCTTTACTGAGCAAAGATCAATTTGTTATGACATATCTTGACAATGATATGAGTTCTACACTAGGTGCATATTATTATCTTATTTCTGATGTGCAAATAGAACTTTTACTATAAATTGGGTAAGTAAAAATTGTATTTTGCATGAGAACTTTTAATACATATAGTTGTCAAAATTCATGTCCAGAAAGAATTTATAATATTAATGCCCTGGATTTGACTATAATATGGTCAGTGGATTTATGCTGTGGCCTATACAGTCCAGTAAAGGGAAGTCAGAGACTGCTCTGAATTATTGTATGAACATAATATACATTTATTGATAAAACATGATTTTAATATGTCAGTCTTCTTTACAACTAATTGAATCATGAGTCAATGTCTTTGAGTCTAGTCAAATGTATTCTTATACTGACTCCGTATGACTGTCGGTAGAGTTTGATTCACTCATTAATCTCTTATCATGATGGTGATGCGATTTGATTTTAAAACGTTGAATAAAGTCAACATTTTTACAAATTTAATCTGAGTTTAACAACATTCAAAAACGATCTCAAATAGAAAAACAAATTAAAAACAGACATCAAGAAGAATGAGCATATGAATGTCAAAAATGGTGACATACTTCATGCTGCAGTACATGCTGAGAACATCATACAAAACCAGCATGCACTGTAGCAAGCATTGTCATATGCTTGATTCATATGCTGATTCTTGTTTTCTGTATTTAGAGGATGTAAGGTTTTCAAGGTATTTTCACAAGACTGCTGGTGTGACAAATCAATCCATAATGAAATCAGCTGATCTGACATCATCCTTTTCTTTTCTGTTTCCCGAACACAGTTATAGAAAACCTAATATTATGGTACAGTAAAGCAGACATTGTTCACCACAATGGGTGAACTCTAACAAAATGCATTCCAGTAAATCTCACTATGAACTCGGTTTGACTGGGCTACTTGATCCATACCTTGGAACATGTTCTTTCAAAACAAAGCTTCAAGTTTCAAAGCCAGAGTCTTAATTTCAGTCAGTTTAACATGACACAATCATCTTTAAATAAGAAATGCCACAATCTGCATTATCTGTTTAGGTAAAGTGAACTGCATTGAGAAATCTTTTTTTTTTTTTTTTTTTTGAGTGTAAACCATTTAAAAGCTTTTTATACTGATGGTGCTCTTTCTGTCTCACCTAGACAATCAAACTCTGTTCCTGGATCTGGAGAAGAAATTGTCCTTGTATCTCCCAAAGTCCTGGAAAAAGAATAGAGCAAAGGTAATATTAAGTCCAAATAATACACTACAGATGTGGTTATATATGTCAGTCTCTCTGATTGAATAGTTTTGCTAAAGCAAAGTGTTCCTATCAGTGCTTAAAGCTGGTAAATATACACGCAATCTCACAGCAATTCGTAACTTTTTGATTTAGTGGCTAATTCATATGAATTCGTACAACCTAATTCGTATAATCTAGTACGATTTGCTCATCAATGACGGTTGGGGTTAGGGGTGGGGTTGGGTGCCATGCCTCCTTTTTAAAATCGTAAATTTTTGTATGACTTAGCCACTAAACTGACAAAACGTAAAATACTTACGTTTCCTCGTGAGATCAGGCTGGTAAGTATAAGGCACATGATTGGATGTCGTTTGCTGGAACATTGTAACCAATGGATAAATAATCTAATTTTGTTTTTCTAAGACATGAATCCAAACAATCGTTGTTTAATCATCAAATATAACTTTCTTTTCAGTGGATAAATAATCTAATTTAGTTTTTTTAAGACATGGATCCAAACAATCGTTGTTTGGACCAACCAAAGAAAAAGGACCAATATAACTTTCTTACAAATAAACTTATTTTTAACAAAAAATAACCTATGGAACAAAATAAATTTAACAACATTTAATTATTAGTAATAATTTTCCAAATTAATAACCACAGTAGTTTTGTATTACTTTTATTTGGCATTAAAAGCAACTGCAATTTAAGAAAAAATAAATAAATAAACAACTTCAACAGAAACTGGACGATTCCATCTTTTTAATTTAAATGATTTTTTCTTTTCTTCAGATTGCTTACTTTCATAACTGGCTATGTTTATGTAAATACACATTTTTCATATACTGCAACTCATTAAAAGACAAAATGACTAGTCTGTTTTAAAATAAAATATTGGCAGTAATGCTGTCTTTTACTCTGTCATTGTTAAACCTTATAAATAATCCACAAGTTTAGAAAATATTTGATCATGTGCATCCTGTAAGTTGATTCAAAAAAAAAAAAAAAAGTCCACTGCACACAATTGTTCAACTAGCAGTGGTTTGTAGTATTGGGGATTTCCATTTCCCTGCATCTACTCTTAACACATTTTCAGTAAATCGTCATCTTAGAATTATAAGGTTCTATCTGACATTTTTGTTAAAATTGAGTTATTGACATATTCTTATTAAATGACAACTTATTTACAATATGGGATGCTTTTTTATAAGTTGTTTACATTTTAAGACATTTTATTTTAAAAAGAAATGTTACACACATATTGTTTGCTATATGGAATACAAAACTTTTGAAGCTCAATATCTCAAAATCATTCGGAACGCAGAAAGAACCTTATAATTCCAAGGTGACGAAATGGCATCACATGACGTAAGGTGTATGCTGTGTTTTGATTATTAATGTATATACTTTCAGGAAAAGGTGATTCTCTCACTGCAAGTGCAGTACTTTGTGGAAAATGCTCAGCTAATTGTGTAAGTACAATTGATTCTTTTTTGTGTTGACTTGGAACTTGTCAATGTCCTAATCATCCTTGCTTATTTGATTTAACCTTGTAAAGACTGACCTAAAAATAATCAGAAAAAAATCTGTAGACATTTCACAACACAATTCACCCAACAAATACATAAACAGGTTTTCCAGCACCAAAACAATAAGTTAGTGTATTATTTGTACATTAGAATATGTCCTGCATAATTATATTTTAAGATTTTTAATTTTACTATCATTTGCAGAAGACGCCCATTTAAAAACCATTCATCATAACAATAGGTTACATGCCAAAAATATTCCAAAATAAATAAATATGTCAGGAATAGTTATAACAAGAATAATTTGATGAAATGTTTAATCATTTAAAATAGAATTAAATGTGTCATGATAACATTATTTTATATATTTTATTACATTCAGAATAAGCATGCTGTTTCAGTTTTATAAAATATCTGTTACACTGAATGACATTAGAATGTTATTTAAACTATTTTCAACATTTGAAACATAACAGTAGACATTTGAATTGAATCAAGTCAAGTCCCTTTTATTTCTATAGTTCTTTATACATTGTAGATTGCATCAAATTCACTTTATATGAAGAACCAGGAAAAGGATAAAAAAAAAAAAACAACAACAACATGACAATATTTCAGGTTGAGGGACATATTCAGTACTGGTACATCAGGCAGATGGCAGCGGTAGAATGAAAATGTAGTTGTAGTTTAGTTCAACTTAATACAATAGTCACAGATAAAGGACGATCCGCTGAAGAGCAACTCCACCAGGCTTAGTCGGGAGACCAGTTCTTCTCTGACCAAACAGAAAAGAGACAGAGCTCTCTTAATGTTGGTGGGATTATCAGTAGAGTTGCACCTCTGGAATGGTGTTCTTGAGCATTGTGGCTACTTCTATCTATTTCAGTATAGTGGGTTTGGTGTCTTGCGTCGCAAATCCATAATGGAGATTTTCTCAGATTAATCAGTGATCAGTAGTGTGTATATGTCATGTTTTGGAAACAGCTTGCTTGAAACCTCACCTGCGTACTCGGTACAGAACACAGTGGAAAAGCGTCCAAAAGTGGGCTGTACCAAACCAAACCTCACCATACTATGCAGTAGAAAAGCAGAACTGTGAGCTTCCATCATAATGAAAGTAGGTCAAGACCAAGCGGCAACCTCCTGCTCTCCCTCGTGAAACCAATACGGAAGTAACCTTTGGGGGCTGGCTCCAGGAAGTCCAGATGTTCTCTGACTGCATTGGTAAATTGGCCAATTGTACAGCTGATAAAAACATATTTACAGCTTGGTTCAAAAGATGGTTTTAATGCATATAACTAATATTATCATTCATGACTACTGTGAGGGGGGGTATTTTTTTTTTATAACTCATTCGTTTCCTTTATATTAAGTTATATGAAGTCTGCATAATTAAGGGTGTGGCCACTTGAGTGACAGCTAGGTCTTCACCTCAGCTGATTCCGGCTGATTAGCTTCTGAACTCGGCATATACATCGTATTTTTGTTTTGTTTTATGTGGCTTTACACAGTCAACTGTTTTTTGGGATTATTTCCTACAATTATCAGATGATATGGCATGTTGTGTGCATTTAATTGTGCTTACAAACCCTCTGGGTTGCCTCCATTTTCCAAGTGAGTGAAATTATATACTTATATACCATCTCTATAAATGTATTTGTTTTATTTAAGATAATTTATCATTTATACATTTCTTTAGACCTGTAATGCACTCAAGAATCTAACAGATTGATTAGCTGTAAGTTATAGAACTGTCATCTGAAACGTTGTCATACAATGTTATGCCTGGATTTCATCAATAGCATTGCATTTACTAACACAGACAACCGTGTTTTTAAAAGACTAAACACTTTATTGATATAGTGTACAGCCAAGCACATGTGGTCAGAACACAAACTAGTCGCAGGTAATGAAGTATTAAGCGTTTCTCCCCAAAAAAAAGTTGTCTAAGCAAAATGCTAGCCTCTTTGCCCTTATTTGGTCACCCCCGCAGGGTGCGATGATGCGCGAGCAAATTGGTGAGGCTTGGCTACGCCTACTTGCAGCCTCATTTGTGCTCTTCAGAAACCTATGGGTGACGTCACGGATACTACGTCCATATCTTTTACAGTCTATGGTAAAGACGCAACATCTCCTTGTCAAGGGGAAATAATAGTCATGCACATCTGTCAAGCACATATTTACATTGAAAAACACAGGTGTCAAACTCAGTTCCTGGACGGGCTGAAGCTCTGCACAGTTTAGCTCCAACCCTAATTAAACGCACCTGATCAAACTAATTGAGTCGTTCAGGCTTGTTTAAAACCTACAGGTAAAGCTGCAGTCACACTAGAGTTCGAGCTTGCGAAATTCTGTCGTACGGCGCTGTGAAAAGGGGCGGGATTAAACAAGAAGATTTAGACATTAAAAAAAACAAGCGATGGGTCCATGTTTTAAATTTCTGTCCAGAGAGGTTATTTTTTGATCCTTGATTGGTCTCATGCAGTCAAGTGATGCGATTTCGCAGGTCAGAGTTCACCAAGCTTGAACTTTGCACCGCAGCAACCTGCGAAACTCAACGCATGACCCTGCGTTATCTGGTCTGACGCATTCGCGTGCGTATGAATGGAAGTCTATGGGGACCAATCGCTCGCTTTTTTAAATGTTAATCATCTTGTTTAATCCTGCCCCTTTTCGCAGCGCCGTACAACAGAATTTCGCAAGCTCAAACTCTAGTGTGACTGCAGCTTAAGTGTGTTGAAGCAGGGTTAGTACTAAACTGTGCAGGGCTGTGGCCCTTCAAGAACTGAGTTTGACACCCTTGCTTTAGATTGTAAACTGTTAACTGTAAATTAAACTCTTTGTTTCATCCTTTAAGAAACCATGAAGCCTGTCAGCTGTATTATGCCGAGCTGAAAGGGAGAGTTTTAAGATCTGAGTGCTTTGAGCAAGAAGGATTGTACTTCCAGCTGGTTGCATACGCCCTGCAGGCTGATCTGGGGGACTACCAAGACCAAAACTTTCAATACTTCAGTCCACTGGCCTATTTCCCTTTATGGGTATGAAACCCTTTTATATTTTTTTGTATTCCCCTTTAGGCTCTAGACCAGGGGTCACCAATCTCGGTCCTGGAGGGCCAGTGTCCCTGCAGGGTTTAGCTCCAACTTGCCTTAACACACCTGCCTGGGTGTTTCAAGTATAACTACTGTAGTAAAACCTTGATTAGCTTGTTCAGGTGTGTTTGATTAGGGTTGGAGCTAAAATCTGCAGGACACCGGCCCTCCAGGAACAAGTTTGGTGACCCCGGCTCTAGACTGAAGAAAAGCTTGTTCACCAATTCTTACTGATTGAGTTACTTATCTTAATTATACTTCACAATGCATGCGGTCATGTAATGCTGCACTAAAGTTCACCCAAAAATGAAAATTATGTTATTAATTACCCCCA
Source organism: Danio kyathit (assembly GCA_903798195.1). Taxonomy (NCBI): domain Eukaryota; kingdom Metazoa; phylum Chordata; class Actinopteri; order Cypriniformes; family Danionidae; genus Danio; species Danio kyathit. Next base: position 35,366,346 of record LR812530.1, read on the forward strand.
ATCAATTGCAAATGCCTTAGACCTTCATTTGTCTTCAGAATACCAATTAAGATATTTTATGTGAAATCTGAGTTTCCTCATCCTTCATAGACAACATTCAAAGTCTAGGAAAAAACACAGTTAAAACAGACCATTTGCCTTCAGTGGTTCAATCTGAATATTATGACGCTACAAGAATACATTTGTGCACACATAAAACTAAAATAAACAACTTTATTCAACAGTTTCTTCTCAGTGTCAGTATATTGTGCATGGTGATGTGCATTGTGTAATGATTTACCCCCGAGGGGGGAAACTTCAATGCTATGTGGAAACTTCCACTATGGGGATTTCATTCAGAAAGCCAATCATCTGAAAGAGTATGTAAACGGTCCAATGAAATGCCAATGAGTTGGCAGCTTCAGCTTGCGCAGCTGATGCTCGTTGCAATTAATTTGGCTATAAGAGCACAGTGCGAGCAAAGCCAAAGCATCATTTTTTAGCGCAAGAGTCTTTCACCTCAACAGCTTAGGGGCAATCATTATGGCAAAGGAACATAGCATTTCCGTTCCCCCCCTCGGGGAACGAGGGTTACTTAAGTAACCGGAGCGTTCCCCTTCGAAAGGGGAACTTCAATGCTATGTGGAAACTTCCACTATGGGGAAATGTATGGAAAACGCCATAATGATTGAACCTTACCTTCGCCCCCGATGAGAGGTTTGCCAGGCAAGAGAGAGCGTGAGCGCACCTGCGTTACCAGAGGCGCGGTCTTCCAACGTGTTCCCTGGCCCTTACTTATCCCACTTTAACAGAAGATTTATGGATTTAGATATATTTTCGGAAGCCGCAAATGCGTCTAGATAATTTCTTGAAATTTAATACGACAGTACGTTGGGAAAGCGTGCCGTCCCGATAGGGAGGACACCGCGGCGGCCACCTGCTACCCAAGTGGGGAGACTGGTGGCGAGAGAGCACATGAACTAGCCCTGAGAAGGGGGAGTACGCATATGAATATAAGATGGTTAGCGGTGAGACACGGGTCCGCCTGTGAGGGGGGACTGCACCGTGGCAGTATAAGCATATGGGATCGCCTAGTGGGGATCGCACATACCGGGCACCTATACCCAGAACGGGCTGGGGGCTGAGAGCGGTCTTACATCCCCACTGAAGGATGACCCATTGTATCCGACTGCACCGCCGTGAATTCCTGGGTGAATCCACCAATGGTGTCGCCGAACGGGCCAGACTGATATATGGGGGAGTCAAGAAAGTGAACATATGTTTTGCCAGGTTTAGCCCGAGGTGGCGCTACTGGACCACTAATGTGGCCATCGTCCTTCCCAGAGCTCAGTCGGGTGTGGTGCGGGGCTTGTAACAAGCCTGGGTCGGAACCACCCTCGTGCAGCTGGGCCAGCGCAGGCGCATGGACCCTAGTGGGCAGGGTGGAAGCAGCCTGGCCCGCGGCTGTGTGGGCTCTGGCTCAGGAGGCAAAAGACCAACACGTCTTGAACGGGAGATGAGGCTGACTCCAGCTGAAGGAGGCACCACGCTGTGATGGCACTCTCAATCTGGGGAATCGACTCGTACTCCCTGGCTGCTCCACCATCAAAGGTGGTGAGGCGGAGGCGCACGCAGATCAGGCAGAGAACGGTGCCCTCAAGACTGCGTGAGCCCACTGTGCACTGCCGGGAAGAAAGGGATAGGAGGCTAGAAGGTCTTGCCTTTTAATCCTCCACATACACCCATCTAGTCGGTCCGGCCGCGGGGCTGGGGGATAAACCATCTCCAGACCCACGACCGAAACAGCACGGTTTATCATGTCTGTTTCAGGATCGGCCGCCGCCGCGCTCGCTCCCGAATCCTTCATCAGACCATAACAGCCCAACCTCCGATGCAGCGGTGGACATCTGAGTCTCGTTGTCATCAAGTGAGAGGGCGGCCATCCGAGGATGGAGCGCTTCTCTCACTCGAAGCTTGGATGGTGCGCTTGGAGGAGCGAGAGGTCCGCAAGCCCGAGGGTGGCAGATTTACTCCCACTGTAACCCTTAGATCTGCCCGAGTGCCCACCACGGAGCGGGGGACAACTGGGGTGGGTGGCTCTTTTGCAAGAGCGAACCGCGATCTTAACTGCGCCACAGACATGCCACCGCAGTGATGGCATGCACTGCCCGCGAGCACCTCGTGCCCATCATCGGAGGACAGGAAACCACCACATCCAAAAACGCACAGTCGGAGCGATGTCTTGAAAAAGACGCGCTGCACGACCGTGTTGCTCTTTTAGGAAATTCGCAACAATACATACCGCTCTGGAGGACCGGACCCAAAGGACGCCAGGCAAGGGAGAAACCCAGCTCGACCGTCTGCCGCTGCGTGTCACACACTCTGGACCGGGAGATCGCTCTCGTTCACTCTCTGCCTGAAACTCAGCTGGAGGAACCCTCATCGACTCTCTCAGAAGGCTGTTGAAGTCTCTGAAGTGAAAATGATGCTTTGGCTTTGCTCTCACATGTGCTCTTATAGCCAAATTAATTGCAACGAGCATCAGCTGCGCAAGCTGAAGCTGCCAACTCATTGGCATTTCATTGGCCCGTTTACATACTCTTTCAGATGATTGGCTTTCTAAATGAAATCCCCATAGTGGAAGTTTCCATATAGCATTGAAGTTCCCCTCCCGAAGGCGAACTCAGATTTCACATAAATATCTTATTTTGTGTTCTAATGATGTTTGAAAGTCTCAATGGTTTGGAATGACATGATGGTGAGTAATTAACATATTTTTTTTGGTGAACTAACCCATTTACCAGCTTTACTTTCATTTAATTTTCATTTAACCTGCTTTATGTGGTTTATTGAAGTATGTACTGTAGGTTTGATACATAACAGGAACATATTCTCACTGTAGATGTAAACCCATTCAGGCATAGCACATGTTTTTGCAATGTAGGTGGAGGAAATTTACTATAAACTCAGACACTTTCTTAACCCATACAGTGCGATCTTGTGCAGCAGAAATAAAAGTGCTACAGTCTCAAGTTGTTTGGTTTTTTTAATGATGTATTAAACATGATAACTGACATAAAGTAAATACTAATCTAATCAGTTAGAAATGCAAATTATTAGATGTTGATGTCACTACCACCAGATTGTTTTATTAAGAAGGATGTCTTGTAAACATGTTTTACCATCATGGGATGGGGTGTTGTGAGTTATCAGGTGTGCACGTAAACATAATCATTCATAAACTAATGATGATTTTATCACCGGCAGATTATACAAAAGCATGGCAATGATTATATCCTGGAGCACACCCCAACCTTGCACAAGGAGCTCAAGGGAGTGCCATCCAGTGAGGCTGCCTTGCTTTTCTTACAGGATGTGTTTACTTTGATTGATGTGCCCGTCACCTTCTATAGACTGTTCAAAGTTAGTCTCTTTTTTAACTTTTTTTAACTGTCCACTTTTCTCAGAAGTGTAATCGTTTCAACCAAGCATTGGTTAGTTTAGAGTTTAGTCATGGAAGATGCTTGACTTGGACTTTATGTTCATGTCTGAACAGAGCCTGAGAACTTGAACAATAGGATTCAGTGAAACTGAAGTTGTGATGTATACTTTCAGAACTAATATTACATTTTAATTCAGTTCCAGGTTTTGAATTGAGGAATTTCAACAGAATGCAGAATTTCTTATTAACTGTAGGGGAAATAATTAATCTGTCCTTTTTTTTTCTTACTAAACCAAAAAAACTTTACTATGAAAATAAATACATTTATTACAGAATGCATAAATCTTTGTAAATTTAAATAGCAAATTCATGTAAACTAGGGTGCATTAAATAATATCAACAGACATTAACTTCCATTTTTGTTTTTAATAATGGTACAAAGATCAGAAGGTACAAAATCAACCTTTGAAAGTTGTTTGGACAGAACTATGTAGGTACATATTGAAGTGATATAGTCTCTCTTTTTTTTATTTCCCTTTAAAAATATGATCAAAATCCCTGCAATTTTGAGGCCCACCGCAACATAACATAACACACCACCACCCACAGAATTGATTTACATTTAAATTGATTTAAGCACTTATTGTGAAAATAAGAAATGTTGTCATTTAGAGCATTTTTTGAATATAATAACTACAAAATAAGATTTCAGATGGTTAATTTCATTTTTAGGCAATACGATACCATTGTTTTTAATTGAAAAGTCAAGAAATCAATATATCCCTGATTTTCAATCACAACAAAAGAAAACATGACTTATTTGTTAGTCTGACCGATTATTATTCTTGTAGTTTTATGAAAAATAAAAAGCAATAAACTGTATACGGCATGACAATATTTGAAATCAACAGGAAATGTTGTCAGATCTTTATAGAATATACATTTAACTCAAACCCATGCCTAATAAATCCAGTAAATCTAGAAAATGTGGGATTTTTTTCTCTACATTAATTACATCAGCATGAGAAAAACTACCTGAAATGGCAGTAAAGTTAAATTTCATTTTAACCTCTTTTACGCGTAGAGCAGGGGTGCTCAATCCTGTTCCTGGAGATCTACCTTCCTGCATAGTTCAGCTCCAACCCTGATCAAACACACCTGAACCAATTAATTAGGACCTGAACAGCACTTGATAATTACAGGCAGGTGTGTTTGATATGGGTTGCAACAGAAATCTGCAGGAAGGTAGATCTCCAGGAACAGTATTGAGCACCCCTGGTGTAGAGTAGGGCCTAATGATTACTGCAGCCCACCAACAGGGGGCGATGGAATCAAAAACATATACATTTTTAGGACACTTAATGGTGATTTTGAGGTCACGCGACTATAGTTCCTTATAGCTTACGCTTAGCATTTTACATAATGTAACTATATTTATGTTTTATAACTTGTTCATGTGTGTAAATTTACCTAAATAAGAAAACTTAGTTGCCACAAAGATTATTTTCTGCAATAATTCAAAAGACAATAAAAGTATCCTATTTGCTTAAGCTGTGCTGTATGAACTACTGTTGTACCGAGTCCAAGCCTCTACTCAGTTGAATTGACTCCCTTAAAAAATAGTTTTAGTCATATCACACAGGTTTGAATATAAACATCATGATTTTCAATAGTATTCCAGCACACTGTGAGCTGTTATATTACCATTTGGCTTTTGGCATCTGTTGTTAGACTCTAAACTTCATATATAAACTTCATTTAGCTATTAATATGCTTATTTTTTTATTAACGTCAGGCTGATTTTACATTATGCACAAAATTGTCTTTCTCTCCCTTTCTGGTCTTAAATATTCTCAGGAAAAGAGAAAAACACAAAACTGTGTCCTCTTGGGCCTGACATCAACAGGACTGCAGATAACTGAGGTAAAATTTAATTCAAGGCTTGTCATTCGCATACATCAAATCCATTACAGTAGAATTGTTTATACGCTTTGATCTGCTCAAAATGGCAGAAACTGACCTGGGACACTATAGACATTAAAGATATCGTTCACCCAAAAATCTGTCATCATTCACTCACCCTTTACTTCTTTCAAACCTTTATGACTTTCTTTCTTCTGCTGAACACAAAAGACGATATTTGGAAGGAACCCAAAAACCTGTAACCATTGACTTCCATAGTATTTACTATGAAAGTCAATGGTTACAGGTTTTCACCTTTCTTCAAAATATCTTCTTGGAACCAGTTGAGGAAGTGTAAATAGTAAGTAAATGTTCATTTTTGGGTGAACTATCCCTTTAATATCAGTCCTGACTGTTTACTCACTCTCAGGCCATCCAAGATGTATTCACTTGATTTTTTTTTTTTGTTCATTAAATAAGATTTTTAAGAAACTCAGACATTTTGATAGCTATACAGGCGAAAAGAAGAATACTCAATATTATTAACCATTAAGTGTTCCTCCTTTCCACTCAGATGCTGAATGGAGAGCATCGGTTTCTGTATAATTTGCCGTGGTCCACCATTCATTCCATTACCTTTCAGGTGATCTTGTAACCAGTTTTACATTATCCACTATGTATATTATGTCAGAGACCACTTTTGCATCTTTAAGTCGATGTCTTTGTTGCTCTACAGGGCAGAAAGTTTGAGATTCGTGCTGAGGTCTTGTTTGAGAAAAGTCTGCGATTGTTCAGTTGTTCAATCCTTCATGCCCAGCACCTGCTCCAGCACATAAGCAACAGTCACCGCATGCATCTCAACACAAAGCGCTTGATCCCACAATCAAATCACACCAACACATGCAAGTCATTTTCACACCTTTTTGATCTTGTTCTAACATTTCCTTTGCAAATACTGTTAACTGTTAATAATGTGCATAATGTAAAATCAGCCTGATGTTAATCAAATAGTAAACATATTAATAGTGATTATTGCTAAGCTAAAATAATAAGTGCTGCAAAACTATTAATCGTTGATGCATGTTAATGTTAGACAGCCATATATATGTAAGGTGTTTATGTTTTCATTAGTTTCTTTTGTACAACTGCATGATCCTTACTCTCACACACAACGCTTTGTAATGTGCCTCTGTTTAGATGGAGGGAGACACAGAGAAATGTACATCACAGATGGAGCTGATCTGGACATGGAGGACAGTGATGATGAACTTCCACATATAAAATTGTTCCACTGTTTGAAATTGTGTGAAATTTCCACTGAATGTGCAAATGTCGAAGGTAAAGTATGAGGTCTTCTTATTTTTTTGCAAAAACCACTGGAAACCAATGATATGGGTGCAGTTAAAGACCAATGTCATTTTGTATTTTTGAATGACAAACAAAACTGACAGATAATTAGAGGCAAAGCTGTGAAGGCACTTATTGTAAATGTTCTGTTTCTTAATCTTCATCATCATCTTCTTCCCTTTAAAGCTATAAAATTTGACACACTAGCCATGTTTTCATCCAAAGATGCAAGTTAAACATAAAACTGGAATATTTCATCGTTTCCATCCAAGCGAACAAAATCACTTCCTGATAAACTGGCGCCAAATATAAAAAAAAGAAAGTTGCTGCATTAGGAGAAGATCTTTTTTGTACACTCACCGGCCACTTTATTAGATGCACCTTACTAGTACCAGGTTGGACCCCCTTTTGCCTTCAGAACTGCCTTAATCTTTCGTGGCATAAATTCAACAAGGTACTGGAAATATTCCTCAGAGATTCTAGTCCATATTGACATGACAGCATCACACAGTTGCTGCAGATTTGTCAGCTGCACATCCATGATGCGAATCTCCCGTTCCACCACATCCCAAAGGTGCTTTTCATGGATTGAGCTCTGGTGACTGTGGAGGCCATTTGAATACAGTGAACTCATTTTCATGTTCAAGAAACCAGTCTGAGATTATTCACACTTTTTAACATGGCGCGTTATCCTGCTGGAAGTAGCCATCAGAAGATGGGTACACTGTGGTCATAAAGGGATGGGCATGGTCAGCAACAATACTCAAGGTAGGCTGTGGCATTGAAACGATGCTCAATTGGTTCTAATGAGCCCAAAGTGTCCCAAGAAAATATCCCCCACACCATTACACCATCACCAGCAGCCTGAACTGTTAATACAAGGCAGGATGAATCCATGCTTTCATGTTGTTGACAAAAACTAACCAAAACTAAACCAAATTCTGACCCTACCATTCGAATGTCACAGCAGAAATTCGAGACTCATCAGACCAGGCAACGTTTTTCCCATCTTCTATTGTCCAAATTTAGTGAGCCTTTGCAAATTGTAGCCTCAGTTTCCTGTTCTTAGCTGACAGGAAGGGCTTCGAGGGTGGATGTGTTGTGCATTCAGAGATGCTCTTCTGCATACCTCGGTTGTAACGAGTGGTTTTTTGAATTACTGTTGCCTTTCTATCAGCTTGAACCAGTCTGGCCATTCTCCTCTGACCTCTGGCATCAACAAGGCAATTGTGCCCACAGAACTGCCGCTCACTGGATATATTCTATTTTTCAGACCATTCTCTGTAAACCCTAGAGATGGTTGTGCATGAAAATCCCAGTAGATCAGCAGTTTCTGAAATACTCAGACCAGCCCATCTGGCACCAACAACCATGCCACATTCAAAGTCACTTAAATCACCTTTCTTCCTCATTCTGATGCTCAGTTTGAACTGCAGCAGATCGTCTGGACCATATCTACATGCCTAAATGAATTGAGTTGCTGCCATGTGATTGGCTGATTAGAAAATTGCGTTAACGAGCAGTTGGACAGGGGTACCTAATAAATTGGCCGGTGAGTGTACATGCAAATGATGAGGGAAATGAGTCACGGAACAGTCTGTTTTGTGTTCTGATTGGCCTTTTGTCCATCAGGGTTTTACACTCACGTAATTTATTTGAGAGCAAGGAAAAAATTGTGTCTGAGGATCACGGTTGGCCATTTGCATATAGTTTAGTATAGTATACCCAGATTTTCTTTATAGGGCACCTTTAATAAGCTACGTTTATTTAGTTGTTTAATTAATTTAGCTTATTATTATTTTAGCTTAAAGTAATGAAATAATAATAATAAACACCACTTTGTCTCTTAAAAAAATGAAATTCACTAGATGGGAATTAATACATGTCTTTATTTGCACAGATAGTGGAGAGGAGTACAGTTTAGAGATGAGTGTTGATGAGCCGGAGGAGATGTTTGTTGATGATCCTGAAGACGTCCTGCGTTTATTTGAGCTGCTGGAGGGAGTATCTGTGGATGATCCTTTACTTCTCCCTATTTCACAATGGAAAGGTGATTTCAGCTTCTGTAATATTAAATACTGCGAAAAAGTCAAAAGATTTTTACAATTTATTTTATTTTATTTATTTGGAAAGAAATGATACTTTTAATCAGCAAAGATGCATAAAACTGTTTGATAATAATAATAATAATAATAATAATAATAATAATAAATGTTGCTTGATTTCTGAAGGCTATAGTAATAATGGTTAAAAATTAGTTTGGCATCATAGAATCACATTTTAAAATATTTAATTATACAAAACAGTGTTAAATTGTAATACTTATTTTCACAATATTTCAATTTTTACTGTATTAACATCAAATAAAAGCAGCTTTGGTGAGTCCGAGACTTCTTTCCAAAACACTTTGACTCCAAACAGTTTTTGAACCTGTAAATTATCCATATGCAACATACAGTTGTCCTATTCTGATCTATATTTTACTCTTTTCCAGATCTCACAGAAATGAATGACATATGATAATTTTATTCAACTCACATCAACCAGGAAGTCATGCATCAAACATAAGAACAATTGCAAACTATTTGTTGTTGTTTTTTTTACCTGCATAGTGATATATTCCTAAACTTGTCAATTAAATGTATTATAAAAAACATTAAATAAATTGTTTGCAAATCATGAATGGGTTCATGTGAAGTATGTATAACATATCTACTGTATAGCACACATTAGCTTTACAGAAAAAAACTACCAAGCATTGCACAACATTTGACAGGAAATTTACGTTTTAAAATGATCTTTTGATAGGAACTTCCCTTTCATTGCCTTTTTTGGGAAGTTGAATTCCCAAAAAACTTGCATAGACCAAATTCTAAAAAAAAAAATTAATAAACAAAATAAAAATAATTTCTTACATTTATATAGCATTTTTCTAGACACTCACAGCGCTTCAAATCTTCTCATCTACTAACTAAATAGTTTAAAACCTGCTCATTGTGTCACCACTGATCCTCACTGTACATGATTTTATTTGTATTATTTTAAAGCAAAAAACCATGTCGTGACATATTTGCAATGAGTAGGCTTTCTATTTATGAGTTACATCCCTCAAAGAATGAGGGGTGGAGGGGGTGGAGCTTGCAGTTTTTTGAAGGAAGCAACCTACAGTCTATAGTCACAGGCATATCTATTCATTGTTCAAAATGGACCCCAGTGGCATCACTGTAATGGTGAGTAATGTTTGCTTATTAGCCTTTTTTGCATGAAGTGTTCACGTAATTATTCCCTCACAGTGAATCATTGCATATTCAGCTTTCATCTAAGTTCAAATCTTAATATACAGTAGTAGTTTATGAACTGTTTTTCAGCACGTGCAATCTAGTTTGTAGGTCGATGGTAAATGAGACAATAATCATTATAATGCAGTGGAGTGGACATTTTTAGTCATTTGAGTCGGGTTTATTTTTGTGACGATATGTCATTAGTCATTTAAGAAGAAATAGTTATATACAGAGAGAAATAGGGATATATGTAGTGTAATATTGGAATAGAGGATGTAAAGATTTTAAATTAGTGCTGAAGATTTGTAAATCGAACACAAAACAGGAAGTCTTGCCTGAAAAACCACATGGATGGTGCATGTTTGATGATCATTTAAGACTAAAAAATTCTTTTGTTCAACTGACATGCCATGAGGTCTGCTATTATACTAACATATTAGTATTGCAAAAGTACATACTAATCTACATCGAGAAGTAACCATGAACCAAATTCAGTATTTAAGCTGTAAAATAGTTTGTATGTATTTTTCAAAACGTCCACCAATTGCTTTGCTGTCAATTATTTAGGAGTCTGAGGTTTGACTATATAATCTGTGTGTGTGTGTGTGTGTGTGTGTGTGTGCGCGTGTGCGCGTGTGTGCGTGTGTGCGTGTGTGTGTGTGTGTGTGTGTGTGTACGTGTTTTTGTGACATATCAGGACACAAATCTGTATAATGACATAGGTATGACACAGGTATTACAAAAAGCAGGTGAAATATGAGGACATTGGTGACGTCCTCACTTCTCAAAAAGCTTATAAATCACACAGGATGAGTTTTTTCAGGGAGTAAAGCTGTACACTGTCTCCTGTGATGGTTGGGTTTAGGGGTAGGGTGGGGTGAGGGCAATATAATATACACTTTGATCTGTATAAAATGAATGGAAACCTATGTAATGTACCCTCTTTTCACAAAAACAAACATGTGTGCGTGTGTGAGTCTAAAGATAATTTGTGTGTTTTATATACAGGGAGTGCAGAATTATTAGGCAAGTTGTATTTTTGAGGATTAATTTTATTATTGAACAACAACCATGTTCTCAATGAACCTAAAAAACTCTTTAATATCAAAGCTGAATATTTTTGGAAGTAGTTTTTAGTTTGTTTTTAGTTTTAGCTATTTTAGGAGGATATCTGTGTGTGCAGGTGACTATTACTGTGCATAATTATTAGGCAACTTAACAAAAAACTAATATATACCCATTTCAATTATTTATTTTCACCAGTGAAACCAATATAACATCTCAACATTCACAAATATACATTTCTGACATTCAAAAACAAATCAGTGACCAATATAGCCACCTTTCTTTGCAAGGACAATCAAAAGCCTGGCGTCCATGGATTCTGTCAGTGTTTTGATCTGTTCACCATCAACATTGCGTGCAGCAGCAACCACAGCCTCCCAGATACTGTTCAGAGAGGTGTACTGTTTTCCCTCCTTGTAAATCTCACATTTGATGATGGACCACAGGTTCTCTATGGGGTTCAGATCAGGTGAACAAGGAGGCCATGTCATTAGTTTTTCTTCTTTTAGACCCTTTCTTGCCAGCCACGCTGTGGAGTACTTGAAAATGAAAATCATGTTTTTCTTGAAGGATGCAGACTTCTTCCTGTACCACTGCTTGAAGAAGGTGTCTTCCAGAAACTGGCAGTAGGACTGGGAGTTGAGCTTGACTCCATCCTCAACCCGAAAAGGCCCCACAAGCTCATCTTTGATGATACCAGCCCAAACCAGTACTCCACCTCCACCTTGTTGCCATCTGAGTCGGACTGGAGCTCTCTGCCCTTTACTGATCCAGCCACAGGCCCATCAAGACTCACTCTCATTTCATCAGTCCATAAAACCTTAGAAAAATCAGTCTTGAGATATTTCTTGGCCCAGTCTTGAAGTTTCAGCTTGTGTTTCTTGTTCAGTGGTGGTCGTTTTTCAGCCTTTCTTACCTTGGCCATGTCTCTGAGTATTGCACACCTTGTGCTTTTGGGCACTCCAGTGATGTTGCAGCTCTGAAATATGGCAAAACTTGGCAGCTGCACGCTTGACTTTTCTCAGTTCATGGGCAGTTATTTTGCGCCTTGGTTTTTCCACACGCTTGCGACCCTGTTGACTATTTTGAATGAAACGCTTGATTGTTCGATGATCACGCTTCAGAAGCTTGGCAATTTTAAGAGTGCTGCATCCCTCTGCAAGATATCTCACTATTTTTGACTTTTCGGAGCCTGTCAAGTCCTTCTTTTGACCCATTTTGCCAAAGGAAAGGAAGTTGCCTAATAATTATGCACACCTGATATAGGGTGTTGATGTCATTAGAACACACCCCTTCTCATTACAGAGATGCACATCACCTAATATGCTTAATTGGTAATAGGCTTTCGAGCCTATATAGCTTGGAGTAAGACAACATGCATAAAGAGGATGATGTGGTCAAAATACTAATTTGCCTAATAATTCTGCACTGCCTGTATATTTATAAAATACTTATTTATAGAAGTAATTATTTAGAAAAAAATTATTGTATAAAATATGCAAATTTTTTAATCTCAACAATAAATGTATGTTGAGGTGTTTTATAGCTAAAAATACATAAATAAGACGTTTAATACAACCAACTTAGCTTAATCATTTCCATTTTAAAGCCCTTCTGATTCACATCCACAAACAGTTGCATACATCTAGCTTACTTAAACTTAACACTACCAATGCAAAATGATGATAAACTAGTGTGTGTGTGTGTGTGTGTGTGTGTGTGTGTGTGTGTGTGTGTGTGTGTGTGTGTGTGTGTGTGTGTGTGTATGTGTGTGTGTGTGTGTGTGTGTGTGTGTGTGTGTGTACGTGTTTTTGTGACATATCAGGACACAAATCTGTATAATGACATAGGTATGACACAGGTATTACAAAAAGCAGGTGAAATATGAGGACATTGGTGACGTCCTCACTTCTCAAAAAGCTTCTAAATCACACAGGATGAGTTTTTTCAGGAAGTAAAGCTGTACACTGTCTCCTGTGATGGTTGGGTTTAGGGGTAGGGTGGGGTGAGGGCAATATAATATACACTTTGATCTGTATAAAATGAATGGAAACCCATGTAATGTACCCTCTTTTCACAAAAACAAACATGTGTGCGTGTGTGAGTGTGTGAGTGAGTGAGTGAGTGAGGTAGGGAGGGAGGGAACTTGGTTTTATGTTCCGGGGCAGAACTTAAACCTGAATGCACACCCATTCGTGGGGGCTTGTGTCACAGTGGGGACCTAAAGACTTTACAATCTGTATTAGTTAATGTTTGTTAATGTATTTACCAACATGAACCAACACTGAACAATGCATTAGTTACAGTATTCATTCATGTTTTTTAACATCCGTGAATGGAAATACAGTTGTTAATTTTTAGTTCATGTTAACTCAGAGTACATTATCTAATGTTAACTATGCATCTGGATGTTAATGCATTAGTAAATGTTGAACTATAATTAGTCAATGCTGTACAAGTATTGTTCATTATTAGTTCATGTCAGTAAATACTTTAACATTACCTAATGAAAGCTTATTGTAAAGTGTGAATAAATATACGGATAATATGATATAAAAATACATCTCTGGAGAGTCCCAACCAGGTTAAAAACAAAAACAATTGTTCCTGTATGTGTTTCTGTAATTATGCAATCCATTTTTAATTACTTTTGCACATGTCAAAAAATACATAAACCTGCTGGAGTTTGCTTTGCCGGTACATGGCTTTTGTCACTTTCGCTTCGGGACTTCCGATGACTGACTGGACTGGTTCTGACAACATGGAGATGAGCGCTAAATCTGCACTCTGTGTTGTAAAAGACCTGCTTCTCCTTTATCTTAGCATTTGCAGTTTTACAGTTACTCAATACGCAAGGGCTTTAGTTCAGCTTCAGACTAGTTTCTAAACCTTTTACGTCTGAGAAACTTCACTAGACTAGACTTAGCCTATTTAAACAACATCAAATTCAATATAATCTATATAATGACTTTGTGACACTTCTTTAAAAAAAAAGAAGCATAACACATAATCTAAGATATCTTTTGAAAGGCATATTGTTAGTATACTTTTTCAGAATATATACAACTATGTTTGTGATTAATTATTGATTTATATATTTTTAAACTTATAAATTTAGATTTTTAAATGAAAATTAATAATCGTATACTAAAAATAAAAAATACATAAAGCCCACCACCAAGAGTACATTGTGTAGCCAGCCAGCCATTGTGCAGGCTTCGTTGGGAATACATTGTTTGTTCATGTTAGTAAATGCAATAATCAACATTAACTAATATATCCTTATTGTAAAGTGTGGCTACAATCTCAAACATCAAAAAAAAAAAAAAAAAAAAAAGAAAAGATTTTTGCTGCATGTCCAAACTACTTATTTAAAATGAGCTGATGTTTTTGGGGGAAACTTAACTGTTTTGTGGCCAGTTTACTTAAATTAGTTGTGTTAACAGATTTGTGTTGAATTCTGTGTTAAACTCTGCATTTTTTTGTGCATCACAATATAATTCATCTCATATCCTGATAATGATCTATATCACAATACAGTACCCTTTCTGTAAATTAAATCATTTAATAGTTTATATATTATGACCACATGTATGGGACTACTTCTTTTTTGCCTTTTGAAGTATATATTTAAATGTACCCATTCATGTGATCATACAGTATTTCTCACTTTATTTAGAACTTCAGGGCAAATGTTTGATTAAAAATGTAGAAATATCAAATAAATATGAATAAAATATAAAACACTTCAAATATAAATGATTACAGGTCCTACATAAAAATAAAAGATATCGCTAAATAAATTGCAAAATGTGAATATTGTAATATTAAGAGTGGAACTTTCTCATGATGCCGTTATACACATTTCTGTCTGCATTCCTAGAATGGTGTGTAGAATGGTTTCATATACATTTTGAAAAAGTATTCCCGTAAACATGTATTTTGTGAATATGAAACAATGTACAGGTATGTGCCAAGAAATTAAAATATCGAGGGAAAGTCCATTTATTTCAATAATTAGTTTCAAGAAGTGAAACTTGTTGTTATATAGTTCATCACACACAAAGTGAAAGATTTCATGCCTTGACATGTTTCAATTTTAATGATTATGGATTAAAGATAAAAAAACTCAAATCCAGTATTTCACAAAAATTCGAATATCATGACAAAGTTCAACATTGTAGGCTCCCTGTGTCTCAATCTACTCCACTAATTTATGCAAAACCTTGAAATTGTCTCAGTCTGGCTTCGAAGGTTACAGAACCATGGGGCTGACTTGACGGTTGTGCAGAAGACCATCATTAGAACCCTCCATACGGAGAAAAAGTCTCAAAAGGCAATTGCAAAAGAAACTGGATGCTCACAGAGTGCAGTATCCAAGTGTGTTAATCGAGTGTTAAGAGGAAGGAAGAACCACCACAAAAAGAACCATCAAGAACCACCACAAAAAGACGCCTGCATGACATGGGCTACAACTGTAGAATTCCATGCCACTCCTAAAGCAAAAACGACATTAGAAGTGTCTGTGCTGGGCTAAAGAGAAAAAGTACTGGTCTGTTGCCCAGTGGTCCCAAGTCCTCTTTTCAGATGAAGGCAAACTTTGTATTTCATTTGGAAATCAAGATCCCAGTGTCTGGAGGAAGAGCGGAGAAACACAAAAGTCAAGCTGCTTAAAGTTTCCACTGTCAGTGATGCTGTGGTGTGGGTCCATTGTCTTTTATCAAGTCCACAGTCAGCCTATTTCTATACCAGGACGTTTTAGAGCACTTCATGCTTTTTACTGCGGACAAGCTTTTTGGAGATGATGATTCTATTTTGCAGCAGGACTTGGAACCTGCACACAGTGCCAAAGCTACCAGTACCTGTTTAAGGACGATGGTATCCCTGTTCTTAATCTGCCAGGAAACTCACCTGACCCTGACCCTATTGAAAATCTATGGGCTATTGTGTAGAGGAAGGTGAGGGAACAGAGACTCCGAAATGCAGAAGAACTGAAGGCCGATATCAAAGCAACTTGGGCTGCCATAACTCCTCAACCGTGTCAAAGGCTGATCGCCTCCATGCCACACCGCCTTGATGCTGTAATTAGTGCAAAAGGAGGTCCAACAAAGTACACAGGACATAATACAGTACATTGACAAACTTTTCAGAAGGCCAACATGTGTTTAAGAGCCTTTCTTATTGTTCACATGAAATGTTCTAATTTTGTGAAATACTGGATTTTATTTTTTAATCTTTAATCCATAATCATTCAAATTAAAACAAATGAAGGCATGACATCTTTCACTTTGTGTGTGGTGAACTAATATAACACAGAAGTTTCACTTCTTGAAACAAATTATTGAAATAAATAAACTTTCCATCGATATTCAAATTTTTTGGCACATACCTGTACTTTTTATTTTTGCATAGCTTATTTGATGGTGTTATACTGTATAACATGCCAAAATTACAAAGTGCAGATTTATATATAAATATATATGTATATACGGCTGCACAATGCCTTAACCATGATATTCAAGACTGTTTAAATCTAAATTTAAAGGCATTTCATTTTATTTAAACCATAATTTTATTGTCTAACCCGAATAGTAGTAGCCTAGTACTCTCGAACTCACCAAGTCTAAACATTTAAGAACGCAAATCCAAGCTTTGCACTCGGTATTGAGAAACAGGGGGGTGTCTGTGTGTGTATGTATATAGATTGTGTATGTAATTGAAGTGTGTTTTCTTTTTGCAGATGATTTTTATTATTTCTTGGTGCATGCCTACTGCAATCCTAAATGGTAATTGTATGTATTTCTTTTATATTTAACTGGCCTTAATGATTTAAATGATATTTTCATTAAAAAACTACAGTAGTTATTTAAATCCCTAAAATGAAGGCATTTTTGGTTACTGTCATCATACACATAAAGAAATGTCAGTGAAAGCTGTTTGAGATATTATAAGATTTGAAGAAAAAGCTGTTTTTGGACATTTTGTCCTTTCTGGATCTTTGTGTACGTGCTGAAATCGACACACAATATTGACACTGTTGTGAGAAATTGGAAAAATTACAGCTGTGATCTGCACAAAAACAGATTCCATATCCTTCAGTTCCTTTTAAAATGATTTGGGATTTGATGAACTGTGAAATGCAAACTGGGGATATTCATTGGTGAGGAGTGTTGAACTTTGTTTTTCATGTATCCTATTCTTCATTCAGTCCAGAAAAGTTTATCTGAGCTGTTCCTCAGCTACACGTGAGTTTACATTTGTTTTAGCCTGAGGTTTATTCATGTCACATTTCACTTTTGTTGTAAAACCGCATTACATTTTTTAAATTATTATTATTATTATATTTTTTTAGAGTGTCCGCGGGGTCTTAACAAGTCTTAAAATATCTTTTTTATTTCAAATATAAAATTCAAATCTCATAATCTCTATAAATGAAAAAGTCTATCTATCTATCTATAGTTGTTTATAGGACTTCTTTCTGATGTTAACTTCTTTTTTTGTTCTTGGTCGATTGTGTGCTGATTGAATTGTGTTTTGTGTTTGCAGAAAACTGCAACTACACAATGGTGATGATTCAGAGTAAAGACAAGATCGTTTGCTTTGAGCCGGTGAATGGACACAATCCAATCTGTAGCTCTGACAACTCAACATCATTATGTCAGATCCAGCACAGAAATGGAGAAACTTGTGTTAAGTGGTCAGCACACACTAAACTGTGCATGGATTCTCACAAACGAATCGATTTTAAAGGTAATACATGTCACAAAATCATTTATTATTATCTGGTAATAATAAATGATCAATTCTGTTTTTCATAAAGAAAAAAAAATCTTGTTCTCTAACACTGCAGGAAAAAAGTGTGCCCGTGACCAACAAGGTGAGTAAAAAAAGTAAATAAATGAAAAATAAGGGCGGCACAGTGGCTCAGTGATTAGCACTGTCGCCTCAGAGTAAGAAGGTCGCTGGTTTGAGTCCCAGCTGGGCCAGTTCGAATTTCTGTGTAGAGTTTGCATGTTCTTGCCGTGTTCGTGTGGCTTTTCTCTGGGTGGTCCAGTTTCCCCCACAGTCCAAAGACATCTGCTAGGTGTATTGGGTAAACAAAATTGGCTGTAGTGTATGATTGTGTGTGTGAACGTGAGCGTTTGTAATTACTGAGTGGCGGCTGGAAGGGCATCCGCTGTGTAAAACATATGCCGGAATAGTTGGCAGTTCATTCCGCTGTGGCGACCCCTGATAAATAAGGGACTAAGCCGAAGGAAAATGAATGAATATTAATATTAAGTTAATATTAAATTATTTATGATGTACTTTATTATAAAGTAGATATTTCATTAATAATATACTGTTTTATAGATATCAGCTGCAATGGAGAATTCAAATCTGGTAAGTTTATGTATTTAATCTAAGCATTCAAAACGTTTGATGTATTTTTAAATGAAAATCTATTCATCACCCTAAAGAACCAAATTCTGAAGAACCTGCAGAACGCAGTGAAGAACCTTCAGAACCCAATGCTGCATCAGCCCTGTCAATGAGTAAGACTACAAAACTATACAATTAGTACATCTTTGCACACATCTTTATTAATATTTTATTTTTATTATTATTTTATTCTTTTTTTGCAGGCTTTCCTCTAATTGCAGCATGTGTTATGAAAGCTATCTGTGTGGCTATATTCCAATACTAATTCATTCATTGATGTAACATTTAGCTATTTTTTAAGATAAATATTATACATTTACATTTAGCTAAAACACTCGAAGTGTTTAATGTAATGTTTTTTTTGTCAATATTTTTCTCTCATTGTTCTGTTAGTCTGTTTTTTAATGAAGTCTCTTTGAGTTTTGAATTTGGACATACTGTAATGATAAAGAAATTACGTCTTGAGCTGACTACTGTTGCAAAAATCCTGTAAAGACGTTTGTAATCAAAGAGCAACCAGATAAAAGCTATTAAATGTTTCAGACTAACACTATTTTAAATCGATGTTTTTTTACATTTGTACAATGTTTCAGTTTAGTTTAGATGAATACCATTATTGTATATTAAAAAAATAAACATACAATTTTATAAAGAACTATTCATTTTGGTGTTTTCGGCATTCTTTCAATTAAACCCTATTCATAAAGGGTTCAAATTTGCAGGAGGACATAAACTAAGAATGTCTATTTCTTCCACATTTAAGACACGTGCTATTGTATATTTTGTTGTAAATATATTGAAACTGAAAATACCCTGCTTAAAGACGCTTGTAGCAAAATATGCCACAATCAGCCATATTTCCTGTCTGCCATATTGATTTACATTTTTTAAAACAAATTTTTTGAGCTCCTTCTAGACCAGGGGTGCCCAAACTCTGTTCTGGTGGGCCCAAACTCTGTTCTGGTGGACCAGTGTCCTCCAAAGTTTAGTTCCAACCCCAGTCGCACTTGGGCTAGCTAATCAAGCTCTTACTAGTGCTGCATTCCAATTTGCATACTATACGTCCCAAATAGTATTTGAAATTAGAATTAGCATGTGCCAAACCATAGTATGTTGAAAAGAGTATGTCAAAGGTTGCCGGATGATTTACTATTTCCGGTAAAACATTTTAAGTGTAGAACTGTCCATACTCTAACCGCTGATATTGCCCACAGTACATTGTGTGTTGGACGTGAATTTGATTAAAACTACAAACGCGGGTGAAAAGTGTAAATAAACTACAAACATGATGGACGTGCAACACCAACCGTCAATTAGAGAGGCTTCAGTAAAGTTGTTTGTATGACTGTTAATTAATATCTAGCTAACTGGAAAATATTTAAATCGTGTTTTCTGTGATATATTTCATCTGCAACAACAATGCTGAATTTATATTGAGATATGTTTGGATATTGACGTCTGAATGCATAATTATCCAAAGACCTGAGGAGATTTCTCTGCATGAAAGATTCGTGAATGAGAGATTAACCTGCTGCTGCATCTCCAATAAGGTAGGAAATTAAATATGACTGATGTGTGGATGATTGACAGGGCTCGTAACTAAGCAACACAACGGTCTGTTAACGAGGGAGTAGTATGTCCCAAAGCTTGCATACTCTTCTGTTACACACTCAAAAGTATATATACAGTTGAAGTCAGAATTATTAGCCCCCCTTTGAATTTTTTTCTTCTTTTAAATATTTCCCAAATGATGTTTAACGGAGCAGGGAAATGTTCACAGTATGTCTGATAATATTTTTTCTTCTGGAAAAAGTTTTATTTGTTTTATTTCAGCCAGAATAAAAGCAGTTTTTAATTTTTTAAAAAACATTAAAAAAAATTATTAGCCCCTTTAAGCTATATATTTTTTTCGATAGTCTACAGAACAAACCATCATTATACAATAACTTGACTAATTACACTAACCTGCCTAGTTAACCTAATTAACCTAGTTAAGCCTTTAAATGTCACTTTAAGCTCTATAGAAGTGTCTCGAAAAATATCTAGTCAAATATTATTTACTGTCATCATGACAAAGATAAAATAAATCAGTTATTAGAAATGAGTTATTAAAACTATTATGTTTAGAAATGTGTTGAAAAAACCTTCTCTCCGTTAAACAGAAATTGGGGGGAAAAATAAACGGGGCTAATAATTCAGGGGGGCTAATAATTCTGACTTCAACTGTATGTATAAATATGCAAATTGGGACCCAGCATAGGCTTTTAAACATCCATGCAGGTGTGTTGAGGCAAGTTGGAGCTAAAATCTGCAGGACGCCGGCCCTCCAGGATCGAGTTTGGTCACCCCTATCCTAGACAATTGGTCCGATTTTCACCAAATTTGACTGCATAGTGATATGGGATTATCATAAAACAGTCAAAACCTGCTTGACAATAAATGCAAACTTAGAATGTTCATTCAAATCAGAATTCAAGCATTCATCAGCCCCTGTAGTAGGCCTATAATTCCAAATAATTCAACTGTCCATCAATTACCCATTATTCCAACATAAATTAGTTCACGCCCTATAAAAATAGAGATTTATTTGATCTATTTCGCAGTAAACAGATCAGTCTGGTCAATGAAATTCTACATTAAATTCAAACGAGTCGAGAAACAATTTTTCTAGACCCTCAATGAACTAGTTGAACTGGATCGAGAATGATATTCATCTTGACTTTTCAAAACTCTTTCAAATGTTTTCTGTTGGGTTGAGCTGCGTATATGGAGTTATACTGAATTATTTTACTCTGTTCTTCCTCAGAAATTAACAAGTGACCTTTAAGTTAAGAGTAAGTTTTGAGTTGTGCTCATGTTGAAAGTGATGAAAGTATCTTCTCTTTCACTATTTCGCTCTACACTCTTAGGGGAAAAATAATTAATCGTAAAATTTTACGGTAATTCAATTTGTAACAATAGCAGAAACCTTTTTAGGAGGTTTCATATTATTAAAGGTTTAATACAAAACCTTTAGATGTTCATTCATTCATTCATTTTCTTCACAGTTCATAGTATTTTTTCTAGTAATATTATTTATTATTATCTGTTTTTGTCTGGTCTTATCTTGCAGGCTCTTTTAAGGTAATACATGTGAACTAGCAAAAATAACTGCTCAAAAAAAAAGCTAAAATATATAACAAACGATTATTGCAATTAAACTTAAAGGTGCAGTATGTAAATTTGTAACCCAGTGGTTAAACTAGGTATTGCAGTCCTGAATCATAATAAAGGTACGCCGGGTTGCCAGTTTGAGTGATTTTAAACTTCTGTTCTAAATAAAAGCAACGACACGCGATTGAGGGAATATTCTCCATATTAAAAGGAGTTTTGGTTCTAACCAACACCTCGAATTGATTTATTAGAAGCGGCTTCTATTTCTCACAGCTGAACAACAGAAACCTATGACAGATCACCTCAGGTAAGCCTCGTGTGCTTTATTCAGTGCTAAATGCTAACAATGCGAGTTTGAATGCATTTTACATGACGTGTATTACCATATACTGAAAGCAGAAAGTTCACCTCAGATCTGGAAAATACAATAAACCGTTTGAAATTGAACTTTAGAACTAAACACATATGAGTGATTCAGCATGTACATTTAATGATGTTAAAGAGGGTTAACATGTATTAAATAGATTCTAAACCTTACCGTTTTGTGAGTGAGTGCATATTCTGTGCTTCTGAAAGGCTGTATTTAAATTTCTGCCGTGTTTTGTGGTGCAAACAGCCAAATGGCTCATCACTCATAACAATCTCGTCACAGCGTGTTGTTAGGACACGCGATGTAACCTGCTCACGTTCCTAATATTTATGTCATTTGCTAATTAACGTCATGTGGAACTGAATCTGTCTCATTTTGACATCTGATACTTTCCACTACACTGTAGCATTTCGCTCATGGACGCATGCGTTCAGAGTCTTTCTGAATGAATGAATGAATGAAATATGCTGTTTTCCAACAAGGCAACCCGGGGTGCTGAATTATAATTGGCTAAACTGGCATGTGCATGTGAAAATTACCTAAACAAAGACAGCGTTCAGGCACGGAAAAAAACATTTTCAAAGCAGAATATCTGACTTCAGCATTGTTTGTCAGGTAAACAAGTATGTTCACTTGGGATGTTTCTTAAATATCTGCACACATATTATTGTATTTGTATGCTTTAGAAGAGTCAAAAACTTACATACAGCACCTTTAAGTAAATAGAAGTGAAACGTACAAACCGAAGCAGGAAATTAATATTCAAAGTCCTCTACTGTATTATGCCTTCAGGTCTATAAATGAGTTATTGGGTTCTGGAGATGACAGCATCTGAAATGCAAGAATGAGTGTAATGGCCCATTCTTTCAGAAACCTAAACATGAACAAACTGCCATGTTTAACTATTATCATCACCTTTTGGACTATTATGAACTCTGAATGACTGAATTACTTTCTAACAAGAGGTTACATGTGCTGCTGAAGCTTAAAGATAGATTAGAGGTTTGCACTGACTGTAGGCTATATGTTTCAAGTTATTTTTTGAACCCAAATAAGGCCTAAATGTATGCTGTGTGTAGTTTTTCTGTAATTATATTGGAGACTGTAAGAGGCTGTATGTGTTCATATATGTTGCATTTATTTATTTATTTTATATAATTACAGATGTTGCAGTAGGGCAGGCTATTATGCAGACTATCATTGATCTGCAGTTATAATCAAATTATGTTTATAGAAAGGTTAGTAATGCACATTTATACACATCTGTTTTGTGAGAAGTGCTTCTTGATATGTGAACGACCCGTACAGCTTTACTTTGACATTTCCTCGAGCGAGAATGACGTCGACTGCAACTTTCTGTTGTACACCATGCCCATTGTTACCATTTTGGCAGAGAAAACGCAAGCCTGATAAAGGTGACCCGACAGACCTGACTGACCCATACTGTACCACTCAGTGGAAATGGGCCATAAAGTTACACTTCCATTTGTTTATAAACAAGAAGGCCTGTATGTTTACAGTATGAAGGCCAAAGCATGTGATAGCTTTCATTGTTCAATCCAATGAAGACAAAATACTGGCTATAAATGTAATACCTCTTTTGCTTACTAGGGGTGCAACAACTCAGACTATTCACAGTTTATTTTGGTTATGGTTTCAGTTCAGTATATGATATGTTCAGTAAAAAGGCACTGTTAAATAAAAATAAAAGAAAAAACTCTACAAGCTAAATACAATAAAATGAATACAATATAGCAAAGATAATAGTAAAATAAACAGGGTTTTCAGGTTTTTATTGTAAGTTTCTGTTACCTAAACTGAAAGATATCCATTCATTCATTTTCCTTTGGCCTAGTCACTTTATTCAATCAGGGGTCGCCACAGCGAAATAAACCGCCGATTTATTCAGCATATGTTTTACACAGCAGACACTCTTCCAGCTGCAACCCAGCACTGGGAAACATCCATACACACTTATAAATACAGCCAATTTAGTTTATTCAATTCCCCTATTGCGCATGTCTTTGGCCTGTGGGGGAAACCGGAGCACCTGGAGGAAACCCACACGATGTTGTGTGGTAATATTTTGGTAATGTGTACATAACTTCGCCTGTGTTATGGCACCGTGCTGCAATTTTAGTTTCCCTAAACGGAATAATAAAATTGAGTCTGAGTCGAACATGCAAACTCCACACAGAAATGCCAAATGACCCAGCCGGGACTCGAACCAACAACCTTCTTGCTGTGAGGTGACAGTGCTAACCACTGAGCCACCGTGTCACCCAAACGGAAAGATATTTCACCCGAAATTTTCATTCATTGTTTCCGGAGGTAACAAACACTAGATGAACTTTCTCATTTAGCCAAAAGAACCTGCTTAAACTTGTATTATTTTAGTTTACGTACCAATTCTCAGTAATAACAAGTGGCTTATTACCTGCCTTGCCTATATTATTAGGATATTGGCTGTTTATCAGTATTCTACATCTCTAATCCTACCCAATACCTAAACCTGACTACTACTTTAAAAACTATTAAAAGCAGCAAAGTTTACTGAGGCAAACGTCATTGCCAATGGTATATTATTAGCGAGAATTGTACCTTAAAATAAAGCGTGACCATGATTTATTCATCACAAAACGTTTTTAATATAGTTTTGAGTGTTGACTTTGACATGTACAGCCTTTATGTCTCAGTGAGCTTCCTATACGTCCCTCATAGTGTCCCTCTATGTATTTTTTTTTGGAAATGCTTCGCTAATGTTCTCATAACTTAGACCAATAACCTACTTTACAGTAAGGCTTTCGTAGGAGCCATTTAGAGCAACTCCTGTTTCTTCCACAAGGGGGTACATCAACACTGGTGGTGAAAGCACACAGTTTTGGACTGTGTTTGTGACTGGTTCAAATCCGTTTTTGGATTCCTTGTGTTCATTGAGATTATTGGAGAAAATAACAGCAAGATTGACGACGCGTTTGATATGTAGGTATAAAATTCAATCTCGTTACGACCAAAAGTTTTTCAAACTTATTGAAAAAGTAAATCAAGTTTAAATGGAAAGAATTCCTGTGAGGTCAAAAGTAACACTGTAGTTTATGTCCCACTGCTTATAGGCAAACCTTATTTTTCACATCCACATTAGAGTTTTCAGTGCTTTGATTCATATGTTTTATAAAAATGTATGCATATTGCCATTAATAATACAATATATTAAAAAATGTTAATAAATTGTAATTTTTTGCATTGTTGCGTTGCTTTTGAAACATCTGATGGAAGAGAAATTGAATAAATGCATTTTTTTTGTCCAAAAATAAAGGATAAGATATATTTACAGGTAACATTAACAAGGTGGCGGTTCATTCCGCTGTGGCGACCCCAGATTAATAAAGGGACTAAGCGAAAATGAATGAATGAATTAACAAGGTCACAGTCAGATTTAATTAAAATAAGCAAGATTAAACCAGTAAATCTAGCAAATGTTGTGTTAACTATTGTCACTACTGATGGGGTCATAAGTAACAATGTGCAATTTATGTTTAAAGTGAAACTATTTTAAAATTGTTCTCCATTTGTGCAAAATACCACCCGATATTGACAGATCACACGTATGAGTTAAAATATACAGTTGAAGTCAGAATTATTAAACCCCCTGAATTATTAGCCCCCGTTTATTTTTTTCCCCAATTTCTGTTTGACGGAGAGATTTTTTTCAACACATTTCTAATCATAATAGTTTTAATAACTCATTTCTAATAACTGATTTATTTTATCTTTGCCATGATGACAGTAAATATTATTTGACCATATTTTTTCAAGACACTTCTATACAGCTTAAAGTGACATTTAAAGGCTTAACTAGGTTAAATAGGTTAATTAGGCAGGTTAGGGTAATTAGGCAAGTTATTGTATAATGATGGTTTGTTCTGTAGACTATCCAAAAAATATATAGCTTAAAGGGGCCTTAAAATGTTTTTTAAAAAAATTAAAAACTGCTTTTATTCTAACCGAAATAAAACAAATAAGACTTTCTCCAGAAGAAAAAATATTATCAGACATACTGTGAACATTTCTATCATTTGGGAAATATTTAAAAAAGAAAAAAAAAATTAAAAGGGGGGCTAATAATTCTGATTTTTAACTGTAAAAATATATTTCTGTCTAAAACATTATCTTTTAAAAATAGGTTTTTATGAAAAAATGTACTTTTGTCCCCGCTCTCCTCTACTTGCTCACTTCTACCACCACCAACAACAACGGCTTTATGGAAGACTGTAATATCTCCATTAGTTAATGTATTCACTAATTATTATTATAGTATTTATTCATCTTTGTTAACATAAGAAAAATAAAATCGTTTGTTGTTAGTTCTTGTTAACTAGAATTAAATAACGGTAAGAAGCACAACTTTGGATTTTATTGATGCATTAGTAAATCTTGAACTATGATTGATAAATGCAGTCTTGCTTAACCTGATGATAAACTACTGGTCATGATCATGTGAGGAAGAACCAGCGCTGTTTTATCATACTAAATAAAATGCAAGCTTTTGTGATAATGCTGCTCTGTGCAGTCTAATAAAACACAAGATATTGAAGCGTCTTTGCTTTCCCCCTGTTTTCTATAAAGCCAAATCAAAATCAAGGGTGTTTAGCATTGTTAGTTAAAATAACTTTCTGCTCTGGATTTGAGCATTCTTTGAAACATTTGGGATATTCGCCCCCTCTCCCATCATATTTAGCTGAACACTGCAACACATGGCAAGCTGTTTTGACATTTAATTTATAACCAGTACTAATATCTATTTTCATGTTACTAGTACTTATTTTTTTAGATACTATCTATTTAATAGATACTAGTCTTTATTAATGAGACACTGATACCAATTCATTAGATACTAGTAACTATTAAACAGATACTAGTTATTCATTAGTACTAATTTACTAGACACTAGTATCAGAATTATTACTAGTAACAATTCTTGTTTTACTAGTCAGTTCTGCTTTTTTTACTCGTCTGTGTTATGAGTAGTCCAAATGGAAGAGTATAGTTTAATTAAACATTTTACTAGAAAAATATATTTTTTTAATAGTAACATTTCAAACAAGTGTATCTTTTAAATAAATTGTAGTATCTAATTCAATTCTATTTATTAGGTACTAGTATCTAATTAGGGCGACGCAGCCTGATATCATGAGGAAACGTAAGTATTTTACGTTTTGTCAGTTTAGTGACTAATTTGTACGAATTTGTACGAGTTGAGTCGTACGAAAATGTACAATTTAAAAAAGGAGGCATGGCATCCAACCCCACCCCTAACCCTAACTGTCATTGGGTGATGAGCAAATCGTACTAAATTGTACGAATTAGATCGTACGAATTCATACGAATTAGCCACTAAATCAAAAAGTTAAGAATTGCCATGAGATCCAGGATCTCATTCACTGAGTAAGCAGGTGTGCCATCGAAAGGTGGAGGTGGCTCAGGACTTGTGGGGCCGGGGTCAGATGCAGGGTGGACCGGTTTCAGGAGGGAGACATGAAATGAAGGAGATATGCGATAGTTAGCAGGAAGCTCATCAACATACCTTGGAGTGAGCTTCCTGCATGGTAGGCGTAGAAGGAGGTCTCGGGTGGCCAGCCAGACCCTCTGGCCAGGTTGATAGTTGGGGTGGGGACGTCTCCTGCGATCTGCTTGAATCCGCTGAGCACGGATTGCTCTCTGAAGCATCACATGAGCACTGTCCCACACCTGTTCACTACGCTTAATCCAGTCATCCACTGATGGCACCATTGAAGGTTCTCCTGACCATGGGAACATGGGGGGTTGGTAGCCTAATACACACTGAAAAGGAGTGAGACCTGTGATGAGTGGGTGAGAGAATTCTGAGCATATTCTGCCCAAGGGAGAAATTCACTCCATTTATTCTGTTCTCTGCTGCAGTAAGACCTGAGGTAACGGCCTATTTCCTGATTGACTCTTTCTACTTGACCGTTTGACTCTGGATGGTAGCCTGAAGTTAAACTGACATTAATGTCCAGGTGTTTACAAAAGGCTCGCCACACCTTTGAAGTGAATTGGGGACCCCGATCTGATACTATGTCCTCCGGGATTCCAAAGGTTCGGAAAACATGTTGAAAGAGTTCTATCGCTGTTTCAATGGCAGTGGGTAGTCCTTTTAATGGAATCAATCTGCATGCCTTTGAGAATCGGTCTACAATTACCAGGATAGTTGAGAAACCATTGGATAGGGGTAAGTCTGTAATAAAGTCAATAAACAGATGTGACCAGGGGTGGTGTGGAATGGGCAGTGGTTGTAGTAGGCCAGTGGGAAGTTCACGAGGGGTCTTGGTTTGGGCACAAATAGTACAAGATTTGACAAAGTTGGTAACGTCCTTGTTCATGGAAGGCCACCAGAATGCATTCCTTACTAGAGTCATGGTTCCTGGGAATTCCTGGGTGGCCTGAGCCTAGTGAGGTATGTACCCATTGGAGAGTGCGATTCCTGAGGTTCTGAGGAACATATTGACGGTTAGGTGGGCATTCAGATGGGGTTGGTTCATTTTGTTGTGCTCGCTGTATTTCTTCCATGAGGTCCCAACTGATTTGAGCAATAACAACCGTAGATGGAAGGATGGGAACATTTGGTTGATTGGTTGAGTCAGTCTCATATCTGCGAGAGAGTGCGTCTGCTCTGAGATTTTTACTGCCTGGTCGGTAAGTGACTGAAAAATTGAAGCGTGTAAAAAACAATGACCAACGGGCCTGCCTGGGGTTAATTCTTTTGGCTCCCTTGATATACTCCAGATTCTTATGATCAGTAATAATCTGGAATGGGTGGACGGCTTCCTCGAGCCAGTGGCGCCACTCTTCCAATGCTGCATTCATTGAAAGAAGCTCTTTGTTACCCACATCATAATTCTTTTCTGCTGTTGTCAGTTTTCGTGAGAAGAATGCGCATGGGTGTAGTTTGCCAGGACTGCCATGTCGTTGAGAGAGTATGGCCCCTATTCCACAGTCAGAAGCGTCCACTTCTACCACAAGGGGTAATTCGGGGTCAGGATGTTTCCGGATGGGTGCTGTGGTAAAACTAGTTTTAAGGTTTTCAAAAGCCTTGACGGCGGATGGATTCCACACAAGTTTACCAGGTTTGCCTTTAAGGAGGGAAGTAAGGGGGGCGCCGATGGAACTGTAGCTTAGAATGAACCGGCGATAAAAGTTGGCGAATCCAAGAAATCGTTGGAGTTCTTTTACTGTCTTTGGAAGAGGCCATTCTGTGACTGCTAGAATTTTCGATGTGTCCATCTCGACTCCCTTATGACTAACAATGTACCCCAGAAATGATGTTTTGTTGACGTGGAACACACATTTTTCAAGCTTGGCATAGAGTTGGTGACGTTGTAGACGTGTGAGGATCGTTTTGACATCTTTGATGTGTTGATCCAGATTGGGAGAGTATATCAGGATGTCATCAATATAGGTGATGTCGCATTTATTCAATAGATCATGGAAAATCTCATTAATAAATGATTGGAATACAGCTGGTGAGTTGGCTAGTCCATATGGCATAACAAGATATTCGTAGTGCCCCCTAGTGGTCAGGAAAGCTGTTTTCCACTCATCCCCTTGTCGAATTCGAATTAAGTTATATGGACTCCTGAGGTCAAGCTTGAAGTAGATAGCCTCTCTTAGCTGTTCCAATGCAGATGGAACTAAGGGTAGTGGATATCTGTACTTAACCGTGACACTGTTTAGGCCCCGATAATCAATGCAAGGTCGTAGCCCACCATCTTTCTTTTCTACAAAGAAGAATCCAGCAGCCGCTGGTGATGTAGAGGGTCGAATATAACCAGATGCGAGAGCCTCCTCTATATAATTTTCCATCGCTTGGGTCTCAGGATGAGAGAGAGGGTACACCTTGCTCTTGGGAGGTGACATGTTAGGCAATAGTTCAATAGCACAGTCCCCGGGTCGATGAGGGGGAAGTTGTGTGGCTTTGGATTTGCTGAAGACATCTGTAAATTGGTGATAGATGGCTGGAAGAGTCGAACATACTTCAGTTTCGGGGCTTTCAATGCTGGTGGAAAGGCAGGGAAATGACAGTGTTTTTGTTAGGCAATTGTTAACACAATAAGTTGACCACTGAGTGAGCTCACCGTGGTTCCACGAAATGGCAGGATCATGAACGGCCAACCAAGGATGGACCACATAGAAGGTGATGGTTTCTTTGTGAAATAGTCCAATATGGAGAGACACTGGTGCAGTGGTAGCAGTAATTCCAGAACCAATAGGGCCATTGTCTATCGTGGTTATGTTAATTACTGGGACACAGGGAGTTGTAAGAATCTTGAGTTTATCCGTGAGTTCTTGGCTAATGATGTTAACCACCGATCCAGAGTCTACTAATGCTGAAATACATTGAACAGCAGTTTCAAATTGAATTCTGCATTCCAAAAGAAAATTACGGCGATGGGAAATTTCAATAGTACTCACATGATATTGAGAAGCATGGCTCTTCTTGGTCTTGAGAGGGTATGCTGCATTTTGGTGATTTTCACTTCCACAATTGTAGCATAGATTCTCCCGCTGTCGTCGTTCTCTTTCATTAGGAAAGGCGGGTAGAGGCGATCTGCATGGGTTCTGGGGCATCATGACTTATCATGGCAGGTTCAGATTTGATCAGCAAAACCCGGCGTGAGCGTGGAGTGTTGCGTATCAAGTTGTCTATTTTAATGGCTAGAGTGATGAACTCATTAAAAGACAAATCAACTGCTTTGCATGCTAATTCAGCTTGCAATTTTGCATTCAGTCTTCGTTTAAATACAGCCTTGACAGCAACATCATTTCAACCGCTTAGTGCAGCTAGTGTTCGAAAGTCAATAGCATAATCTGCAGCAGTGCGATTTCCCTGTTTGAGATCTAGTAATTGTTCAGAGATGTCTTGTCCTCCTTCAGTATAATCAAAAACTTCACTGAGTTGGAAAATAAAATGGTCAAACGAAGACTGTACAAGTAAATCACTCTCCCAAACAGCTGATGCCCAGTCTAACGCTCGTCCGATTAATAATGACATCATTACAGCACATTTCTTGCTATCATGAATATATGTTTCAGGCTGACTAGTGAAAAAGACTTTACATTGACGAATGAAACCATGACAAAGTTCTGGTGAACCATCAAATTTATCAGGTAACGCCAGTCTTACCGGTGAGCTTTGAGGAGCAGGGAGGGAATGAATGTACTGGGTGAGACGATCGTTGGCGTCCCTTAGATGCATCAGCTGTTCCTGATATCCAGATAGCATTTCGCTTTGATAGTTGAAAGCTGCTTGTAACTGAGAAACCTCCGCTGGATTGATGTTAGGCGAAGTATTCTGTGAGGGAGCCGTAGGTGAAGACATGGAGGCAGAATTAATCCAAATGCTGGAGGTTTATTAAACAAACACCTTATATCAAACAAAGGCAGAATCATAGTCATAAACCAGGCAAAGTCATGCAAACGAAGAGGCAGTCCGAGAAAGCAAACAAAGCAGAGTAACAAATCCAAAAAGCATTAGTCAAAAAGGCAGGCAAAAAAGATCATAACACAATGGCAAACACAGCAGTAGGAAAATGCTTGGTAAGGCAGTGGAACTTGCAATACTTCACAAAGAACAGACATAAACAGTTTGCTTATATATGGTGGCTACCAGGAAGTATCACCGAGGAAGTACCCAGTCAATATTCGGGAGAGAGCTCCCTCTGGTGGTCGGATGAATGGTAATCTGCCCAATTCGTTACATCCAATCTGGAATACATACTAATCAAAACCAAATAGTTGATTTCTCAATTACAGATCCCCATAGAAATCAATGGAAAAAATTTGTATTTGTTACTTGTAACAACAGAATAGTTACTAGTCACTATTAAAATAAGTAACAGTATCTAATAAATAAGAATTAATATCTATTTAATAGGTACTGGTATCTAATGAATAAGTACTGGTATCCAGAGGTGTGGACTCGAGTCATGTGACTTAGACTCGAGTCAGACTCGAGGCATGAATTGGATGACTTTAGACTCGACAAAATATAAAAAGACTCGCAACTCGACTTGGTCTTGAACATAAATGACTCGTGACTTTCACTTGGACTTGCGCCCATTGACTTGTGAAGACTTGCTTCTTCCCATAAAAAGCCCAAAGATAAAAAGTATGTTGACACGGACCACTCTGGGCGCGCTCTCTCTCTCTCTCTCTCTTTCTGTGCGTGTGTGTGACAGAGAGCATGCGCACATGCGGCACGTCATCCAATCAAAGCACCGTAGAACGTTTTGATTCGACATCGTCCGTAGTGGACAAAAGTCAAGCGAACGCAGAGAGACCGAGCCTAGTTTATACAGTCATCGGTCCGAGCCAATACTCACGAGCCAATACTCGGTCTCTCGCGCCCGCAGCATGTACATACGGTCTCTCGCGCCCGCGGCGCGTACATTCGGTCTCTAGCGTGGGTATAGACCAATTACCATATTTGTAAACATTCAGGATGCGCACGTAGGGAGGTGGCAGAAAAAAACCGGGAGCGCTACCACTTTCAGCGAGGGAATGACATCCGATGCGGTTCAGAGTTTGTTGTTTTCTTAGAAATAAGTTAGATTGATTACATATTATATATATTATTTACATAATGTTTTCAGCATATTATAACAGCTTGTCACCCAGTGATAAGCACAGTGATTTGGCAAAATTAACGTTAAAGTGAGCGGGGTTCGTCTGACAGGTCCATTTGTGATAGCATCCTCCCAATGGATTATGGATAAGATGAAATGGCCAAGCATCCAGCCCGAAATATACATTCTCATTGAAGCTCCAAGGGATTTTACAAGAGAAGTTTAAGGCCTACAAGTGTTTGGATGCCAACAATTGTGTTCTGTGTGGTCATGAGGAAGAAATAATGTTCCCTGATTACCAGATTCAAAACTATGTAGTGCTAAAAACTGAGGTTCTGCCGAGCCAAAGACAAGGAAAAAAAGACGGAGCTAACGTTATACAAGGCCAGGGTGATCATCAACAAGCAAAACTGCATTCTGCCAGCAAACTACACCTGAACTTACTGCAGGGTATGTGAACTTACACATAAAGGTAAAGTTGGTTTTATATTCGCACATTCTGACTTTCTCCTTAATAATATAATTTCATAAACGTATTATTTGCAAACTCTAAATAGCGAAATCATATTAGCAGCTAATGACTATCAAAGTATAACATTATGTGAACTGATAAAATGAAATACTTTATTGTAGTAAAACTACACTCTGTATGGTGAATAGTAGTATAATATACCATATAGTGTAAAAAAAAAAAAAACAGCACTGGGTAATTTGTTTATATTACACTTGTTGTTTTACTGGCAACGCAGTGGCGCAGTGGGTAGTGCTGTCGCCTCACAGCAAGAAGGTCGCTGGTTCAAGCCTTGGCTGGGTCAGTTGGCATTTCTGTGTGGAGTTTGCATGTTCTCCCTGCGTTGCGTGGGTTTCCTCTGGGTGCTCCAGTTTCCCCCACAGTCCAAAGACATGCGGTACAGGTGAATTGGGTAGGCTAAATTGTCTGTAGTGTATGAGTGTGAATGAGTGTGTGTGGATGTTTCCCAGGGATGGGTTGCAGCTGGAAGGGCATCCGCTGCGTAAAAATGTGCTGGATAAGTTGGCGGTTCATTCTGCTGTGGCGACCCCGGATTAATAAAGGGACTAAGCCGAAAAAAAAATTAATGAATGAATGAACGTTGTGTTACCATAGCAACTACAGTATTACCACAACAGATCACTTTATTTATTAAGACTTTATTTTAGTTGCCATGATAAAATGGGATTGAAAGTGACATTTATTTTAAGAGTGAATAGTACAATAGGCTTAAGTTTTTCCTTATTTTTATCACAGTTACATTTCTGCTTGTTGTTAGTTATTGATTAAATGTTTTTTATTTGATTAGTATGGTGCACCTTTAGGATGTTTAATAAATGTTTTTAAAATAAAATGTATTCTTTACATCCAACGTCTATTCCAGAGGCGCCTTTGTGTAAACTCTAGCCACCCCTGTGGCCACCCCAATAGGATTTTGCTGTTGACATTAATAATTTAAATATACTTGTGCAAAAGCACAATATTTTAATAAATAAAAATAAATAAATAGCAGCCAGTAAATTATTGTGGATTGATTGGTGCCACTAACGTAGCTGATTCACTTCCCCACCCCCCTCCCCGATCGTCGTTGACAGCACGCACAACCTTCAATATAGACAGCAATGGCAATTTATTATTTACCCTAAGGTACATCAATAGAAAAAGTTGTTTTAATAATAATGTGGCTCAAAAAGGAATATGGGTAAATGATATTATTAGAGTCTGTATAGTGAGTGTGTGTGTATATATTAATGCCTTTTGTTCATTTGTTTGTTTTATTAATTCATTCATTATTTTTCATTAATTTTAGACACGGCATATACTGTATGCTGTACAATAAATGTATGTGAAAATAACTGAAAATTTATTTATATATATGAAACGTGTTTTAAAACTAAATGTTTTTTTTATTTTATTAATTTGAATTTATAGATTTTTTGGGGGGGAATAAATTGCAATGTTTCAAGAGTAATTAATTAAATGAATTAAAACCACATTATTTCATTTACCATAAGCAAAAATATAACATTACACTGAATTCATTAATTTTTTTTGTGTGCCACCCCAAGATTTGGTGCGGCCTCTTCTTGCCACCCCTAAGAAAATTTTCTGGGGGCGCCACTGGTCTATTCTCTGTGTCTTAAAGTGTTTGAAACTGGAAATATCTCATCATATAACACAGTCAAAATGTTATGTTTTATTAGATTAAAAATTTAATATGTACGTCTATTTTAGTATTTTGGTTGTTAATAAACTGCACCAATATAAATCATATCAAAAAGCACTAAAGGAAGAGGGAACACAAGACACAAATTGTGAGTCTGCATATAATCTCTGAGAACGTGCAAGAAAATTTGTGCGTGAGCAGTGCATATTTGAGAGAGTGAGCAGCAAGCAGTTTTGTCCACAAATAGAGGAAATTGGTGCACGAGCATCACACAAGGTAGAGAGCATAGAGAAATTCTTCAACGTTATGTGAAGAAAACAACGTTATTATTTGTATGAAGTAGCCTACTTCATTGAGAATATGTGCCACCATTTTACATTGCTGCTAGACAGATTTGCATCTTAATCTCTTCAGCACACACGAGATTCAATTGACAAAATACCAATTTCACTCAATTTTACTTTGCAGCATACAGGAGTTGTTGGTTCACTGCTGCATTATTGAGGTAATTTATGTAATTTTGGTTAATCACAAGTTGATCACCGAAGACATAATATAGCACAACTAAAACTAATGAATTAGACACCAGTAGACCTGCAATTTCTGTGTGATGTGAGGCAAAATAGACTCTATTGTGGTGGAACTCGTTCTTGTGGAATATGCTGTGGAGACGAGACGCAGCACTGTTCAGCACTTTTTCAGAAAATTACATTTGTATTTTATTGTATCTGAGCAATGCTCTTTCATAAAAAAGGTTTGTTTAATTAATACAGATCTTACAACCATACATAATCTGTATACATTTTATTTTCTGTTAAAAAGACTCGAAAAGACTCGAAAATCAAACCGTAGGACTTTGGACTTGACTTGAGACTTGTTGGCCTTGACTCGGGACTTGAGGGCAATGAATTGAGACTTACTTGTGACTTGCCAAACAATGACTTGGTCCCACCTCTGCTGGTATCTAATACCAGGGACGGACTGGCCATAGGGGGCACTGGGACATTTCCCGGTGGCCTGACGGTCTATCTGGCCTGCCACCTTGATTGTGGTTTTGATTGTGATTTTCCCCCTGTTTTCTATAAAACGAAACAGGAAATCATGGGTGTTTAGCATTGTGAGTTAAAATAGCTTTCTGTTCTGGATTTGAATATTCTTCGAAACATTTAGAATATTTGCCCCCTCCCCCATCATACTAAGCTGAACACGGCATGATTTCTTCAGAAACAAACTCTCATAAACAAAGTCAGCTTGGATTCCCCTTGCATTCAGGAACAGTTGTTTAAAGACCTGACCTATATACTTTTTAATAAGCTGTTATTGATTGTTTATTTAGCTGTTTTTTGATCTCTGAAACTGAAATTTTAGCTTAAAGTAATGAAATAAAAACCGTAATAGTTATTTATAACTATTATTTATTTATTTATTTATTTATAATAGTTATTATAAAAGTTACCTTAATACAGTAAATAGTTTTTACTGTATTAAAATCAAATAAAAGTAGCTTTTGTAAGCCTAAAACTTCTTTCCAAAACGTACTGTCCTTAAACAGTTCTTGAATCTGTTAAATTGTATCCATTAAAGGTACAGTAGTCATATTCCAATGTACAATGGGGAAAATAAGTATTGAACACGTCACCATTTTTCTCAGAAAGGTGCTCATATTTCTAAAGGTGCTGCTGACTTGAAATTTTCACCAGATGTTGGTAACAACAAAAAAAAAATCTGTATTAGCAAAGAAAACAAAACTAATGCATAAAATGAAACAATGCAGGGGAAAAAACTACTGAACACATGAAGAAAGGGAGGTGTTGAAAAGCAGTGAAAGCCCAGACAGCAGCTGAAATCTCTCAGTAGTTATTCAGCAATTCTCTGCCGTTCATTATTGTAAATTAATATTAGCTGCTTCAGTCCAACATCTACATTACCAGAATGATGAAGATGAAACCAGAGTGGACATTTCAGCAAAACAATGATCCAAAACACAGTCAAGAATACTCTCAAATGCTTTCAGAGAAAGAAAATTAAGCTGTAGAATCGCCCAGCCAATTACTTGACTCAAATGCAATAGAAACTACAAATTAGAGATCAGATTTGATAGACGAGACCCACAGAACCATCTCGATTTTTACACTGTTGAAGTCATGAGCAATGCATGTGACTTCAATCTCCATATGAGACATTTCTTTAAGCTGCCATCATTAAAAAATGCCCTTATATAAAGTATTAAACTTGTTTCAGCAGTTCAGTACTTTCTCCTTGTGTCATTTCATTGTTATTACATATAACTAATTTTTTAGATTTTTTTTTGTTTTGTTATATTGTTTTTACCAAAATCCAGTTGAATTCCATGTCAACAGCTCCTTTAGAAATATTATTCCACAGGAAAAAACATGACGTGTTAAATACCTATTTTCCCCGTATATTTGACACTTTTTCCAGATCTCACAGAAATGGATGACACATGATCAACCTTTTCAACACACATCAACCAGGAAGCCATGCCATAACACAAAGAATTGCAAAAAAGAAAAAGGTCTTGTTTTTTACCAATACTGGAACAAATACATAGAAATACTGATTTAATTATATTAAATAATTGTTTGCAAAGCATGAATGAGTTTAAGTACTGTATGGACAACTGTGGGCTAACTGTACATTAGCTTTCATTTTTGCACAACAATTAAATAGAAAATGACGTTTTAAGATGACCTTTTGATACTTAGGAACTAGCCAGGAATTCCCTAAAAACTTGAATAGACAGAATTCCGGAAATGACTAAAAACTTACTTGATGTACAGTACTTTGGGGGTGGAGCTTGACAGAGGTCTGTTGATGGAGCTGAGCTCACAGCCATCTTCAGTAATGCATCCCTTTGTTGTAGTGGTGAGTAACTTTTTGCATATTTGCTTATCAGAACTTACTTATTCACATCCAATGTGTTTAAAAGTTTTAGTTTTCAGCCTTCGTTTCAGTTTGATTCTTGTTCTCCCTGTTTTGTTCTCCACGTGCAATTTGGTCTTGTGGGCTGATGGCGAGTCAGAGATGATATTGCAATGAAGTGTTTAGTAAATGATTGAATCTGGGCTTTATGACACAGAAACCTTACCTAATAGTTGTTCATATGTGGTCGATAAGTTATTAGTCATTTTAGAAGAAATAGTTGTGATTTGATTGAGATTGTGTTGTGATATTGAACGAGAGCATGTAAAAAATGCTTTGCTTATCAAGAAATGGTTTGCTTTTGTTCTCAAAACTCCTTGTGTCAGAGAGTTATAGAATCTGAAGCGGTGTATGAACATATTTGTAAAAAAAAAAAAAAAAAACAATGATAGAAAGATAATTTGCCCGATGATTTCTTTCTTCTGTTCTTCTGCAAAAGAGGAAGTGATCATTGTTTTCTGTTGTTGGGGTGCTATATTCTTTTCAATGCAAAAAAAAAACCCTTATTATCTATCGACCAGAAGATTAGCTAAGAGTAGAAACACACACACAAACACACACACACATGACAAAGACCACAATTATTCTACAATATTTATACCACGATCTGTGAGATGAACTGTGTTTAGACATCCTTGTGTGACTGACATGCCCTGACATGCCCATCATGAAGTCTATAATGATGCTAATATGACTGTGTTGCAAAAATATCATAACCTAAATAGAAAAATAGGCATAACTTCTTTTCTTAAACTTAAAATGTTTCACCTTCGCTTGTCCTTTGAAGATCAACTGTCTTGGGGTGATTGTTTTAATCACAGTCTCATGATTCATTTTATTTTTAGCCTATTTTTTGTCTCTAATTTTTTCCTAACTCTTGTCCCAGGCATAAACATTTAATTTATTTCATATTTAAAGTTTACAAGTTTAAAAATATGATAATCTGAACCAGTATATAATCATTGACTTATTTCAGTATTTAAGTATATACTGTATGTATTTTGTAAGTATGTGTATTTTCCTGACCAACAATTTGAACAGATTTGGCAGATTATTTATGATGTTTTTAAGATGATTTATGAAGCATCAACAATTAATCAACAATTATATATTTACACCAGGAGTGCTCAACAATGTTCATGGTCTTCCTGAAGAGTTAAGCGGCAATTTTGATCAAACAAACTTCTCTTTAATTACAAAGTGCTCCTTCAGATCCTATTTATTTGGTTTAGCTGTGTATGATCAGGGTTGTAGACAAACACTGCAGGAAAATAGATTCACTCCAGGAACAGGGTTGAGCACCCCCTGTATTAAACAATACTGTCCACCATCTTAAGTGAGAATCCATTTTGAATGGAAAAAACGTGTTCAGCTAGAAGGTCACATCAAACAGTAAATGGAATAAAAGAGCATCGATAGATACATTTGAGAGAAACAGAGATGTACTCATCAGCCATTGGACATCAAATAAGTTGTGTGTGTATATATATCCATATTAAGTTTAAGTAGGCAGATGTATACAACTGTTTGCG
Source organism: Danio kyathit (assembly GCA_903798195.1). Lineage (NCBI taxonomy): Eukaryota > Metazoa > Chordata > Actinopteri > Cypriniformes > Danionidae > Danio > Danio kyathit. Next base: position 35,405,602 of record LR812530.1, read on the forward strand.
GATATGAGAGTGTATGGAGAAGGGCTTTTAATGCTTAAATAAATAAAAGATTTTTGTTTTTAAATACATTTCATATAACCATGTTACGTATTTTATGCTATAAAACACCACTGCACACAATTATTGCTCATTTTAGAATGTTTGAATAGGATTTTATAGATTTTATCTAAATAAATGCTTAAGGGTGTATTATATAAAGATCTATGATACATAAAAATGAACTTTATACTGTACATGTATATTTACAGATGCCGATTATACTGTCAAACCTCAGACTGCTAAATGATTGACAGCACAGCGTTGTGGTAAAATGGGTAAAATAAAGTATTAAAAGAAAACAAAACAGTTAATGCAGAATGTTGTAACATTTTACATGTATACATATCTGTATCTGTATAAAAATTGAAGTTTTTTTGAAAATGTAAAAATGCAGATTGTTTCCTGTGAGGGTTGGGGTAGGCTAGAATATAGCCTAGAACATATGGGGTAGGGATAGAATATAGTCTGGGGTGCGTTTCCCAAACAACGACGTAACTCGCGGCTGAACTATCATAGTGCGATGCATCGTTTGGCAAAAAAACGATGTAGTGACGAGTGTTTCCCAAAACCGGTAGTTTCTCTGTCGCAGATCTATCGCTTGAACCACGTTAGTTATAACGTAAAACGCCCATAATGATGCTCTAAACGGGGTGGAGTAACTTCTTTAGAGAACAACCCCATCATTTCTTTGTGCAAATTATATTGTTTTACACGCACACGCATTTAAAATATAATCCAACATTAGTTTTGGTAAAAACATGCACTCGTTTTCCATATTATTTAAAATATAAGTAAATGGAACATATAGGGCCAATGTTTGCTTTACTAATATTATTGAGAAGTTGAACATTATTCTATTATAAAACATAAAATCACTTACAAAAGCTAACACTATTCTAATATCATATATAAATCATATAAATTAATAAATAAATAATGAGGCGATTTATTATAAATATATTTACTTTAATAATAATATTAATAATGATGATGATGATGATGATGATTATTATTATTATTATTATTATCATTATTATTATTTAGAATATTGTTTATTTATTTAAAAAAAAAATACAATTTGACACATGCAAACCACAGCAGAAAGTTCTAACCAACAGACCCATGTCATATACAGCAGAGAAACTTAATAAATAACCCACTATAAAATAAAATAATTAACGTATGCTATGTTTTTTATTTTCACAAGCTTTGGAGACGTAACATAATTTCCGTTTTTAAATATACCTATAGCTTTCGCCATGAGGCTGTGTTCAAAATGATATTAATGTTTTCAAAGTGCACTGCGAAGGGAGCACAATTGTAAGCATGAAGATCGCAAAAACTGAACTGTAAAAATACTTTGCAAGCAAATTACACCTAAGATAGATTACCTTAATGCTTTTTTATTTTTAATAATTCCAACTTTGAATGTTAGAATGTTCTAAATGAATAGGGCATAGGGGGGATAAGTGGGAATAGAACACAGCCAGGAACTATGTTTCTAACTACAGCTCAAGAGGTGTCGTTTCAAGTGCTCAAGTTTGCGACGCAGTTTGCGAATGTTCGTTGGAGCGATGGATTTGGGAAAGGGCAAATCAACGAACTATGTTTGTAACGACAGAACTTGCGACCTTAGTTGGCTAACGATGGTTTTGGGAAACGCACCCCTGTATAGTAAAAAAAAAAAAATCTTTGTCTCTGAAAAGTCCCCACCTGGATATAAAAACAATATTGTCTGTGTGTGTAATTATGGAGTCCATTTTAGCTGAAAAATAACAATTCCTTTTATTTTTTTAATTAAACTTTTCATTATTGTTATTTAAAACAGCATGTAAAAAATTTACTTTTGCAAAGAGTTCTTCGAGCTTGAGTTTGACTCACTTTCCATTTCTGCTTTTGTAGCATGTAAAGATGAGCTCTACACCTACATAATAACTGAATATCTACACATCTTAAATGGTGAAATTAGATTATTTATTGGTTTAGATCATCTGAACTGAACTAAATGCCTGTGATAGTAAAGAAGAATAAACTGACAAATGAAATCATCGCTACGTCAGAAGCGTTGCAGTCAGTCCTATTGGAAGTGCTGCAAAGCAGAAAGTGGGAAGCGGGAAAGCTAACTCAAGCTCGAAGAACTCTTCAAAAGTTTAGGAATAACATTTTTTTACATGCTCTTTCAAAACATTTAAAAGTTTAATTTAAAAAAATATTTATACAGTAGCTTATTTGATGGTATTATATAATTTACCAAAATTATGATGTATAGATATGGCTACACAATGCCTTAACCACATTTTTGGTGTCCATGATGGTCAAGATTGTTTAAATTTAAATTAAAGGCAGTACTTTATGTATTTTTTTTTTTTTTCATTTTAAATGTACTGGTACTTTTGATATTGCAAAGTACAAACTTTTAAGGACGCAAATCCGAGCTTCACACTTATTGAGGTATTGAGGAACGTGTGTGTTTATAAACACGCTATTTATGTAATTGCATCGTGTTTTCTTTTGCAGATTTTTATCATTCCTTGTTTCAATTGGTGCATGCCAAATCCAGTTCCAAATGGTAATTATACATAGTTATTTATTTTCATTTGTTTTCATTTACTGGCCTTTATTATCTGAATTATATTTTCATTTAAATACTACAGTGGCATCATGTACACAAACTATAATTTAAAGGGTTAAAATCCCTAAAATTAAGTATATTTTTGTAATTGCCATCAGTATTGATGCTTGTAAAGATATGTCAGTGAAAACAGAAAAAGCTGACTTTTTTTTAGACATTAATACCTTTTATGGATCTATATGTGCGTGTTTAAATTGATACACAAGGATTGTTACTGTGTTGAGAGAAAAGTACAGTTGGGTACGACGTGTAAACAAGATATTAACAGTATCCTTTAAAAAGGATTAGAAACTTGTGAAATGCACATTGGGGATATTCAAATTTGTATCCTATTCCTAATGCAATACAGTAAGCTGCACCTCAATTACATACAGAAGTAATCTTACATTTGCTTTAGTCTAAGATTTATTAATGTAACATTTTACTTTTGTTTTAAAACAGCTTAACATTTTTCGAAAGTATACAATTCCAAGTAAAAACAAAACAAACAACAGTAAGATTGTAAGATATTACAATTTTAGTATCTTACAAGACTAATATACTACTTTAAAAATGTTTTAAAAAACTCTTTAACTTTCCTCAAATTGCATTTAACATCTGCAAAACGTTTTTTGTGTCAGCCATTAAACATTATGTAGGCGATTACTGAACTGATAACATTTGTAACAAATAAAAGTACAATTGCCAGTCAGAAATAATTAAACAGGTATGCATTTAGATGTTGTTTTAGAACTTAGTTTATAAGACTTCTTTCTGATGTTGCTTTCGTTCATTTTTGTTCTTGGTCGATGTCTGATTGAATTTTGTTTTTGTTTTTGTAGAAAACTGCAGAGATAGAGTGAAATTGATTCCTGGTAAAGAAAATATTGATTGCTTTGAAAATAAGATGGGAAAATACCCAATCTGCAGCTCTGGCAACTCTACGCCATCATGCCAGATCAAAGAGCGAAATGGAGAGACTTGTATTCAGTGGAGAGCAGACATTAAACTAAGATGTGTAAAACACTCTTCTGTCGATTTAATCGACCTTAAGGGTAATACATGTCACAAACTTTCAACACTGGAATTTCTGGAATTATCAATGCTCAGGTCTAATTTTCATTAAAAACAATAAAACATGTCATTCTCTATCACAGAATCCAAGTGTGCCCTTGACCAACAATGTGAGTAAAAAAAATAAATATTAAAGGTGCAGTATGTAAGTTTGACACCCAGTGGTTGAACCAGGTAATGCATTCCTGGATCAAAAAAAAAAAAAAAAGCATGCGCAGGTTGACAGATTGAGGACCAACAGGAGCGAGTCTGACAATCGAGCCTAAATGCCGATTTAAGTCATGTTCTATATAAAAGCAACGGCATGCAATAGAAGGAATATTCTCCATATTAAAAGGAGTTTTTGTTCTAACCAACACCTGAAATTTATATACTAGAAACGACTTTTATTCCCTGCAGTTGAACAACAGAAAACTGGCCACAATCACCTCAGGTGCCTCATGCTTTATTTAGTGTTAAATGCTAATAATGTGAGTTTGAAAGCTATTTTACATGACATTTATTGCCATGCTACTGAAAGCAGCAGCAGATAGTTTACCTCAGATCTTGAAAATAAAATAAACCGTGTGAAATTAAACTTTCGAACTGTGACTCAAAGCCAGCACATAGTAATTCAGCTACTGTACGTTTAATAACGTTAAAGAGCTTTAATATGTATTATTAGATTATAAACCTTACCATTTCGTGAGTGAGTGCATATTCTGTGCTTCTGAATGGCTGTATTTAAATTTCGGTCATGTTTCGTCGGGTGCAAACAGCCAAATTGCTTATCACTGTCAGTGTATCTCGTCACGTAGCATGTTGTTAGTACACAGGGTTACAATGTAACCTGCTCACCTCATATTTACTTTGTAATATTTATATTATTTGCTAATTAATAACCTCATGTGGAACTCTGAATAAGCGTCTCATTTTGGAGTCTGATACTGTCCACCGAAGGTTGCATTTTGGTCAGGGTTGCATGCTTTGAAATCCTTTCTGACTGAATGAATGAAATACGCTGTTTTCCAACAAGGCAACCCAGGGTGCTGAAATATACAGTAGTTGGCTAAACTTGCAGTGGACGGGTTAAAAGAACCAAGACAAAAACAGCTGTTAGGGCATGTGACAAACATTTTCAAAGCAAAATATCTGACTTTACCATTGTTTTTCAGATAAACAAGAAAGTTCACTTGGCATGTTTCTTAAATATCTGCAAACATATAATGGTATTTTTATGTTTTAGAAGAGTCAAAAACTTACAATACAGCACCTTTAAACAATTTATGATATACTTTTTCCAAAAGTAGATATTTTATTTTACAAAAAATATTGTTTTTTAGCTAGCAACTGCAGTGGAGAGTACAAATCTGGTAAGTTTATTTATTTAATCTAAGCATTCATAAATCAAGTTATGTATTTTATATGAAAACATATTCATCACCCTGATTTTGTTTTTCCTCAGGACCTGTGGATTCAAATTCTGCATCAACTCTGTCAATTGGTAAGTCTATAGAACAACTAAATGAAAAATATGTTTGCATTCATCAAAAGAATATTTTCACACATTTCTTTCACACATTTCTGTTTTTTCAGGCCTTCCAATATGTCTTGGGACTGCTATAGGGGTTACACTATTGGAACTAATTCTTTAATTTATGTAACTTTAAGCTATTTCTTTCTTCTTCTTCTTCTTTTAACATAATTAAACACTATAAGTAACCATTCTCAATAAAAAAAGCCTAAATTATTAATAAATTATATGGGATAAATTGATTGATTTTTCTTTTATGCCAAAAAAATCATTAGAATATTATTTACAGTTTTTCTCAGTGGCTTTGGTGCATTTCTCAAAACACTATTTACATTTGCACAACTGTAAACAATATTGCAGTACATATTGGAACTGAACCAACATACACAGGTCTGTAAATCATTCATGAAATTGTTCAATTTAGAAGACATTTTCAGGAAAAAAAAAAAGATTTTTTAAAAATTATAAAATTTGCTTGACAGATTTTGACAACTAGTTCAACATTTTTGTATGCAATGACCCAAGTAATAAAATGAGGACTATTAGTTTAATATGGAATGACTATTCAGCATTCACAAGTTTAGTTAATTTTGACTGACATGACATAAGCAAATGATAATGTTATAAAACAGCAGAAAGTTGTATGAAAGCAATTGATGCATATCCAAAGGCATTTGAAATGTGTTGGAAGGAATGAGAAACTGCTACTATGATGTGCACAAATGACTAATTGTTTTGAGAAATGCAAAAACTGTTGTGGAAATGTAAATACTGTTGTGAGAAATGCACCAAAGCGACTGAGAAAAACTAAAATAAGTATACAGTTTTATGAATAAATTAACTGTTCATTTTGGCCTTCTCTTTAATCTTTCACTTAAGCCCTATTTTCAGGGATTATTATTAGTCTTTTGGTACTTGATGACATCTCATCATTTGTAACTATTGCGGAGGTCACCTTTGAACTTAACCTTGTGCAATATAGGCCAGCAGTAACTGCAAGGATAAAATGCAAGACTGTTCACTTTTCTCCACAAGGGGGCATTAAAGATAAGTTATTTTGTTGTTAAAAATGACAGGAACGGAAAAAACGCTGCTCAAATATTGCATATGCCCTTCAAATGTCTAGACTAGGCCCTGTATAGCAATATTAAACATGAATTAACATTAGAAGGTATGTTGAATACACAGTACCACTTTTTGAAACGTATCGCATCTCAAATAATTATCAAATCAGTGACATGACATCACATAACACATACACTCACTGGCACTTTATTAGGTACACCTTACTATAGGTTGGACCCCCTTTTGCCTTTAGAACTGCCTTTATGCTTCATGACATAGATTTAACAAGGTACTGGAAAAGGTACTTCCTCAGAGATTTTGGTCCATATTGACATGATAGCATCACATAGTTGCTGCAGATTTGTTGGCTGCACATCCATGATGTGAATCTCCTGTTCCACCACATCCCAAAGGTGCTCTATTGGATTGAGGTCTGGTGACTGTGGAAGCCATTTGAAAATAGTGAACTCATTTTCATGTTCATTAAACCAGTCTGAGATGATTCGCGATTTATTTGATGGTGCATTATCCTGCTGGAAGTAGCCATCAGAAGATGGGTACACTGTGGACATAAAATGATGGACATGGTCAGCAACAATACTCAGGTATACTCAGGTAGGCGTTGACACAATGCTCAATTGGTTACACCATTACAACACCACCAGCCTGAACAGTTGACACAAGGCAGGATGGATCCATGCTTTCATGCTGTTGATGCCAAATTCTGACCCTACCATCCGAATGTCACAGCAGAAATCGAGACTTATCAGACCAGTCAACATTTTTACAATCTTCTATTGTCCAATTTTGGTGAGCCTGTGTGAATTGTAGCCTCAGTAACTTGTTACTGTCTTCTTAGACAGGAGTGGAACCCGACGTGATCTTATGCTGCTGTAGCCCACCCGCCTCAAGGTTCGACATGTTGTGTGTTCAGAGTTGCTCTTCTGCATACCTCGGTTGTAACGAGTGGTTATTTGAGTTACTGTTGCCTTTCTATCAGCTCGAACCAGTCTGGCCATTCTCCTCTGACTTCTGGCATCAACAAGGCATTTGCGCCCACAGAACTGCCGCTCACTGGATATTTTCTCTTTTTCGGACCATTCTCTAAACCCTAGAGATGGTTGTGCGTGAAAATCTCAGTAGATCAGCATTCAGAAGTTTCTGAAATACTCAGACCAGCCCGTCTGGCACCAACAACCATGCCACGTTCAAAGTCACTTAAATCACCTTTCTTCTCCATTCTGATGCTCAGTTTGAACTGCAGCAGATCATCTTGACCATGTCTACATGCCTAAATGCATTAAGTTGCTGCCATGTGATTGGCTGATTAGAAATTTGCGTTAACGAGCAGTTGGACAGGTGTACCTAATAAAGCCGGTGTGTGTATGTTTACATTAGGAAAGCCATTCAATATCCAAAACAAGTGTATAGCTGTACATACGCTTGTCAATTTGTATATTTGCATTCACTTTTTAAAATATATTTATTATCTGTTTTTTAGTCCTGTCTGTAATTCTGTTGTATGTGTGAACATACCTGGCAATAAAGCTTTCTGAATTCTGAAAAGTAAGAAAAAACTATTCACCCTATTCTCCGCGTACGAGCGGCCGCAGCCATTTGAATCTTTTTGGCTCAAGACTTCCGGTCTCATTCACTTCACTTCATTTTTAGACATTAAAAACAGCTTGATGTTGCAAACTGATATTTTCTTATTATATTATTCTGCTTTGTCTGTATAGTCATGCAAACACTTGTTTGTAGAGCGAGTAGTTTGACCGTTTTCTTCCGTTTATTATTCCTAGTCATTTCTCCCATAGGCATCTGAATCGGAAGTTCTAAAACAATCGAAGAAACAAGTACACTTCCGCAATGAAGAATAAGGTCAATACAGAGAGGTGCATTCTGCTGAGGATAAGCACTTTAATATAAATATTATATATATTCTGACTGTCCTGTATACCATTCTAAGAAATCTGGTCAGCTTAGCTTTTCAGCAAATTTAACTAATTTTAAATTGCAATTAATAATAATAATAATAATTAAAATAATAATAATAATAATGATCTCTAATGCCCTGTTCCTGTCGGAATTTAAAAATGTATGTTCATATTTGGGGCGACACGGTGGCGCAGTGAGTAGCACAATCGCCTCACAGCAAGAAGGTTCCCCGGCTGGGTCAGTTGGCATTTCTGTGTGGAGTATGGATGTTCTCCCTGTGTTCGCGTGGGTTTTCTCCGGGTGCTCGGTTTCCCCCACAGTCCAAAAACATGTGCTATAAGTGAATTGAATAAGCTAAATTGGCCTTAGTGCATGTGTGTGAATGCAAGAGTGTATGGGTGTTTCCCAGTTGCGGCTGGAAGGGCATCCGCTGCATAAAACATATGCTGGATAAGTTGGCGGTTAATTTCGCTGTGGTGACCCCTGATTTATAAAGAGACTAAGCCGAAAAGAAAACGAATGAATGAATGAATTTTCCATATTTCAGTTTAACCACCGAAGTCACATGGAATGTCACATGATCGTTGCTGTCTATAGAGGATCTCATCCTCATCCCTTTCAGATTTTATCCAAAATATTTAAACTTATAAGAATTCCTGCACTATTCATTAAAAAATAAAACATCACTATTTTCATTTAGTGCAGGGGTCTCAAACTGCCACTTGCGGCCCTCCTTCTTCCTCCCTCCGGCCTGCAACTGATATCAAAATATAACGAGATTTGGCCCACAAAGACATATTTTTGAATCACTATCTTGTTGTGCAGTCACATACAGCCACTTGTGGTTTTGACCCCCCCTCCCACCTACTGGACATTTAAAGTATAACACTAAATATCCGGGTTACTTTCGGTTTCTCTCTGTGTGCGGTCGAGAGTAATGAACATGCAGAATATTTCTGGAGCTAAATATATGTTCGTAAGTGCATCCACACACACTCATACACTACGGACAATTTAGCTTACCCAATTCACCTGTACCGCATGTCTTTTGACTGTGGGAGAAACCGGAGCACCCGGAGGAAACCCACGCGAACGCAGGGAGAACATACAGACTCCACAAAGAAATGCCAACTGACCCAGCCGAGGCTTGAATCAGCAACCTTCTTCCTGTGAGGCAACAGCACTACCTACTGCGCCACTGCGTCACCCTGCTGGTGGTGTAAATATGATAATTTTGCCAATATTCGATTCAAATAGTCTCTTTAATAGATTTTCCTCATATGCATATTAAGATTTGTATAAAAAATGTGCATTAGTAAAGTTTTACTGCTGGCTGAATTAATCATGTTAAAGTAAATGTGAACATATACGTAATTTCCCCCTCTTTGTTGTAGTTTTACAAAAAAGAAAGATATTGAGAAGAACAATTGCTAATTGCTTAAGTTACACAGTCTGCTTTTTTGCTGTCTTACGCTATCTGTTAAACATCTGGTTAAGCAACAATTGATTGGGACATAATAAAAATTTATATTATTATTAAATTGCAGTTTTTCCATATAAATTTAAATTACGCCTTCAAAAAGAAGGAGCTTTGACTACATATACTCTGTGGAAGAATGTCTGAGTGCATCAATTACATCAGGTTTCCACTTTTTTCTTGAGCTTGAATGCTAAAACAGCCCTCCTATGAATTGTCAGTCACTGATATGGCCCTCAGCCAATTTGAGTTTGAGACCCCTGATTTAGTGTTTAATGTTAAGCCAAATGGCTAGTTTGGCAAAAGCAAGGGCTAGTCAGTAATGACTCAAGCACATGGACAATTAACTAAACACCCTGCTTGTTTGGCCATTGAAACAGTGTTACGTTTCCATCACTAGTGCTTTTGAAAACAGGCATAAGTTTAGTACCAAAGCAACAACTGCCTGACTTGCTTGCAGGTTATAGTGAGTGTGACTGACAGCAGCTCCTGGGGTTTATAGTGGAGGTGACGGGAGGAGGGCCTCACGGGGCCAGCTCTACAGCGCTCATTCCAAACCTTTGGTCCCCCATGGTCTGTTTTCCCAGAATGCCCTGTAGAAACTCCAACCTCTCAGGCTCTGAGTGTGTGTTTACTCTGAGTTAATGAATGAGCTAGTGTTGGAGCGAAAGTGGGTGAGTAAATGCTAATCACATCCCTTTCCCTCCAAATAAAACCTCCATTTTGCCCCTTTCCTGTTTGCTTTTATTCCCCTTTTCTTAAATCATCAGCAATCATGCTTCAAAGAGACAAATCAAAGGTCAAGAAAGAAATGTTCTACTAGAAAAACACAAGAAAGGCGGGGGTTTAGTGCGTGAGGAACGTAAAGCCAAAGTTGAGGTGTCATTTGTGATGTCAACTCTCACTTCTACAACAATGCCAATTGAGTAAACATGCACAAATGGTAGTGGGGAGAGAGAGAGAGAGAGAGAGAGAGAGAGAGAGAGAGAGAGAGAGAGAGAGAAAGAAAGGAGGGGCCGTCCTTACTTGCTCTTCTAAGTGGGAGTGAGAGGAGGTCCAGAGGGAGGAGGCAAACGGGGAGAGCAGGATCGAGAAGTAGAGAGAGTGAGGAAAAGAAGTGGCGCTCTGTTTTTGCGGAGCAGTCTGGGACCATGCTGTCAGGCGGCTCTCTCATCTGGATTGGGGCGCTGCTTCTGGGGCTTGAGGCTTCGCTGACCGGGGCGTCTGACTTCCAGCACCATGGCTATGAGGAGATGGTGAGGGCTCTTTTTGCCGTCCAGAGCGAATGCCCCTACATCACTCGCATCTACAGCATCGGTCGCAGCACAGAGGGACGGCACCTATATGTCCTGGAGTTCAGTGATAATCCTGGCATCCATGAAGCATGTGAGTCTTGTGTTTACTCTTATACCAAGGTATTAAGTTCCTTACCCATATAGCTTGAGTTGAGTCTGCAGGGCTGCCAGAGGTAATCATTTGGGCTGTTTTCGGAAAAGTGCGCTTAACAGAAATAAAGCTTTGCCTGGCCAATGTTAAGCGCCAACTTGATTTATCTTGTTGCTTCTCAAACAGTCTGTAAATTGCATTTAGAAATGGACAGTAATGGGTTTAAGGGGGAGTGTGTTCCTGGAGATGTGGTGGTGAATGTTGCAAACATCAGTCTTATCATTGATCTAAAACAAAACATTCCCAGAGGAAAGAAAAATGTGTAACTTTAATAGCTCGGTAGTTACTCTTGGAACAGAGAACAAATGGATGTTTCTGATTGCACTGAAAACAAGAGCTCATTAATCTTGCACATGAAAAAAGAGGAGAGGAGAATAATCTGTCAAATTGAGCCCAGACTGAGCAAAATACCAATGTTTGAAATCAAAAGTCTTAAAGAAACCAGCTAATCTGTTCTATGCCATCCATATTCTTTAAAACTGTCTTAATTTTAAAGGAATTTTAGAAAAACATCTGATGTCAATACAGTGTAACTAAGGGCTCTATTTGATATTACGAAATGCGACAGAACAACTGCTGAGCAGTAAAATTTCCTTGTTTATTTCAGCCTGTAGACCTTGTTCCTTTGTTCGCTCAAATTCAAAACACATTCAGCTCTCAGCTACTGGAAGCAGCTAAGATATATCAACAAAAAAGTTAATAAATCAGCTTATGAAACAAATTAATCTTTGCCATCAGACAAAGAAGATCAGCTTCTTTTGGCAATATGTGGACAAAGGTAAAACCTCAGAGAGAATTGCAGGATGTATACATGTTCCACACAGAGTACAAAAACAGGAACCGGTACAGCAGAGTGGGCAAAGTCAGAGTGACCTGACCCTTTGGATTGCAAACAATGTTTGCACTTCATGCATTTATGTCGAGGACACTCTTTGTGCAGTGCCACAGCACCGTTAATTTAATTATATGGTGATTAATGGGAAGACTATGATAAGTCTGCCTGCACACAGTGGCTAATTAGATTTGCGATCTCGCTGTCACTCACTTCTGCACCAAAAAAGAACAAACGGAAATCTGCTGGTACTTGTTAGAAGAGATAATTGTGAATAATGAGCTGACAACTGGCTGTGAGACAGGAATTTTGATGAGAGCGGCCTGCTGCGCTGTTAAACAGTCAAAAAGCCTTTGTATGGGATGAAAATGATGAATATTAATTTATTCATATTTGATACTAGAATTCTTTTGAGAGATCATTTAATCATACACCCTAAATTCTGATAACAATATGGACATTCAAGTGGATATGTCAAATATTTGGACAGTTCACCTAAATTCTGTCATCAATTACTCAAGCTCATTTTATTCCATAATTTTCTGTTCTTCTTTTCTTCTTACAAATATATTGTATGACATCAAAAAAACTGGAATTTAATGTTTAAGTTTAATTTTTGCTGCTTTTTGGAGACGCATTTCTTTTGCTTTGTAATAATTTCAACTTTACAGAATATATCACAAATATACATCAGAGTTAGGGAGATACAAACTCCGAATCACAAGAAATTAACTGACATTGTCTTAGAATTTTAGGTTTAAATCTTGCTTTTTTCCTCACAGTTGGAAGTTAGAAATAGTTTATAGTGTAGGCCTTCTCACTTTCTCCTCACAATTAGCACGTTATTTCTTGTAATCTGCAAGATTTCCATATATCCTGCATTTTAGAACTTTAAAAAAAAAAAGTAAGATATAAGCCTGCACATTCTGCAAAGGGAAGTCAGAACTGTGAGATTAAATATACAGTTGAAGTCAGAATTATTAGCCCCCCTGAATTATAAGACCCCCTGTTTATTTTTTTCTAAACATAATAGTTTTAATAACTCATTTCTAATAACTGATTTATTTTATTTTTGCCATGATGACAGTAAATAATATTTTACTAGATATTTTTCAAGACACTTCTATACAGCTTAAAGTGACATTTAAAGGTTTAACTAGGTTAATTAGGTTAACTAGGCAGGTTAGGGTAATTTGGCAAGTTATTGTATAATGATGGTTTATTCTCTAGACTATCGAAAAATATATATAGCTTAAAGGGGGTAATAAATTTGACCTTAAAATGGCTTCTAAAAAATTAAAAACTGCTTTTCTTCTAGCCGAAAGAAGAAACAATATTATCAGACATACTGTGAAAATTTCCTTGCTCTGATAAACATCATTTAGGAAATATTTAAAAAAGAAAAATAAATTCAAAGGGGGGCTAATAATTCTGACTTCAACTGTGTGTATATATGAAGAGTTTAGATGCAAAAACCTCTAAATGCCGTTTGAAATTTTGCATTTTTATCAGGCTTCTGTGTGTATGTTCAGTAATATAACTTTTATCGCAAAAAATAAGTCCTTTTCCTGGTCTTTAAAGTGAAATAACTCAACATAAACAAAGCAGGCTGAGAAAAATTATTTGAAAAATTTTTATTTCGATGGAAATTTCAGACGGCACTTAGAGGTTTTTGCATCTGAACTTTTTATATATATTTTCATTTCATGGCAGATATATGTTTCCATATCTCCATTCACATTCATTGCCTTTAAAAAATACCTTTCTCTTGTTGTCTTCCACAAAACAAAAGTCATGCAGATTTGGATCGCCATGAAGTTAAGAAAATAATGACAGAATCTCTTGACAGATTTTCAAACTTCATAATCGGTCAGAATTTTTGCAGTGGCTTCTTCTGAACTGTTTCATCTGCATGCATAGTGCTTGTTGCATGCTAGTCACGGATGTGACCCTATGACCTCACAACTTCCTGACTGATGGTCACCTGACCTGTGTTTTTCAGTGGAGCCAGAGTTCAAGTACGTCGGGAACATGCACGGGAATGAGGTGCTCGGAAGGGAGCTGCTGATCTATTTATCCCAGTTCCTGTGTGAGGAATACCGGGCAGGAAACGAGCGAATCACGAGGCTCATCCACGACACACGGATCCACATTCTTCCTTCCATGAACCCTGATGGATATGAGGTGGCAGCCAGGCAGGTATACAGTACATCCCTTAGTAGCTAATCTACACTTTCAAATAAGCATGCTACAACCCCAGTACTGTTTATAGAATATATAAAAAAAATATATAAACTCAGAATCACAAGAAATTTTACCTAAATTTCCAAGTTTAAATCTTGCCATTCCTACTTTTTTCCTCAAAATTGACACTTTATTTCTAGCAATTCAGAGTTTGTATACAGCATATCTGACCTTTTTTCAAAACTGAAAATCTTTACTTTGTCGATTTTGATTGTATTTTATAAATTGTTCCAACTTTTTTAACTTGTTGAGAGTTGAAAAGTTAAAATGATAAAACTGTGAGATATTTTTTAGTCTATTTTGAGTTTGTATCTTGACAAAGTAAAAATTTTCAGTGTAAAATTTTGTAAATATAAAGAAATTTTGATGGCAGCAATTAGGCCTGGGCCGGTATAATGGTAATGACAACCTTGGATAAAAATATCACGGTTTCACGGTATTGTGATTACTGCTCTAAAATATATTCATTTTAAATATCTGGGTAAAAACAAGAACTTTTTTGCAAATAAAGCAGTGTTTCTATCCAACGAGTCCAAAAAAAATAACAAAATCGTCACTTCCTGATTATCTGGCGCCAAATATCAACAGTAAAAACGGAATTTGCTGCCATAGGAGAAGCTGCGCGAGTCTTTTCTTCATTTAATAAATGACTTGCATCTTAGAAGACAATGGCAACACACAATTAACACGTGGTGGCGTTTGAAGGCATGAAACGCAGAGCGCAGACGCTCTTGACAGTTCTGGAGATAATTAATAATATAATAACACTAATACTGAAATGGTTAAGGGTTTTAGAATGACCAAAACAACATTTCAGATGTTTTACAATGTGCTCAGCCGCTGATTTGTCCATTCACACATTTTTATCAACACATGATCTCTTATAACAAAACCACATTACTTTTTTAATGCAAATACTGGAATTTGTTCGGTAAAAGTAATTCCATCGTAGTTTATGTGCATCTTTTTTTATCGAATAAAAAATTCATCCTACTCAGTTATGTGCATACATTTTTATTCGCATTTTCAAAATTTATTCGCATCTTGGTGTTTCCATCAACCGATTTTTTTTTTTTATGCGCATATCCTAAATGCGTAAAGGTGGATGGAAACATAGCTAGTGACTTCTGCTGTCTTCATTAGTTTCAAAAACACAGATTTCTTTAGAATTTAAAACACCCCCCCCCCCCCCCTATATAAATGTGCTATATAAATACACATTACATTACAAGAGACCCCCCCTCGTCATGATTGTGAAGCACTTTGGGTGTTTGGCCATACACGATAAATGTGCTATGTAAATACACATTACATTACAAGAGACCCCCCCCCCCCCTCCCTCATGATTGCGAAGCGTTTGGGTGTATGGCCAAACACGATAAATGCGCTATATAAATACAGATTACATTACATTACAAGAGACCACCCTCCCCCCTCATGATTGTGAAGTGCTTTGGGTGTATGGCCAAACACAATAAATACGCTATATAAATACACATTACATTACATTACATTACAAGAGACCCCCCCCCCCCCCCCCCCCCATGATTGCGAAGCGTTTGGGTGTATGGCCAAACACGATAAAGCGCTATATAAATACAGATTACATTACATTACAAGAGACCTCCCTCCCCCCCTCATGATTGTGAAGTGCTTTGGGTGTATGGCCATACACGATAAATGTGCTATATAAATACACATTACATTACATTACATTACATAGGAAAGGTATAACAGAAAATTTTGGCGGTTTTAAAACCTTGACTCCTCCAAGGTATACCTTGAAAACGATTATCATCATATGCCTAGCAGCAACATGTCCAAAATATCCAAATTAAACAGTTTTTAAACAGTTTACAATAAGAAGGTAAACTAATGTATGAGGATTTCATGTTTGGGTATAAAAGGAGCATCTCAGACTTCGCAAGCAAAGCTAGATTGTCACTTTTTTTCATGCAAAATT
Organism: Danio kyathit; assembly: GCA_903798195.1. NCBI lineage: Eukaryota > Metazoa > Chordata > Actinopteri > Cypriniformes > Danionidae > Danio > Danio kyathit. Next base: position 35,421,804 of record LR812530.1, read on the forward strand.
GCAAATAATTAAGATCTTTAACAAATAATATTGTGAGAAGATTCAGGGAACCCAGAGAAATCTCAGTCTGTGTTAAGTAAGACAGGAAACCTCAACTAAATGTGCTCGACCTCTGAGCCTTCACACACGCACACACACGCAACATATAACCAACAGACCATGTTACGAACACGACCATGCATATGTAAACACTTTTTTTATTTCTGTGTGGCAGCTTTGGTGTGGGAGTGTTGAAAATCTCTAGTGGCCACCAGTTTGTTATGTAGGAATCAGCCGTATCCCATAATGCATTGCTGGCTTTCTTCTGAGACTAATTACACATCCATATCTAAAACAATGCGCACAGAAATAACATTTTGGGCAAAGCATCCACACACCTACAACATTCACACATCTAAAATGCAAAATTACAGTAATGCAGACTCTTTCTTGATCTTTCAGACTAATTATATGTCCGGCAGTAAATGGTGGTTGAAAGTGGCCACACACACCCAGTTATCAAGCGTCTCGCTGGACCAGACAAGAAGTAGCAGAGGAAACCACCTCAGCATCAGACAGGGTTTATTTAACATGCTCGAACTCGCTTACACAACTCACACAAGCACAACCAACCACTTGAGGTGTAAGTTTCACACCTGACATACTGAGAATGTTAAAAGGTAATAGCCCTATTTAAGGGTTACTTAAGGGATAGGAAGTTATGGGCTCTTCATCTGATTTTACAGGGTCCAGAGTTTAATGGTTACTTAGTCGGACGTGGAAACTCAAAGGAAGTAGACCTGAACCGCAACTTCCCAGACCTGAATGCTCTGATGTACTACTATGAGAAGCACAATGGACAAAACCACCATCTGCCACTGCCGGATAACTGGGAACTACAGGTGGGCATCAGTCAATGTTGCTAATACTGGTAAGATACAGTGTCTGTTTAAAATGAGAGACTAGTCATTAGGTTTGTTATGGAGTTTGTGAAAGAGCTAAAATATATTTATTTCAGGTGAAGTCGAAAAACTGGTCAAAACATCTTGCCAAAGTTATCTTTCTAAAAAAGTTTGTTCCAATTGGTAAAAAACCCTTTTAGATGACATTGGTCCATGCTGATTAAATTATAGATGAGTGTGGCTCTGAGATCTGCCTTATTTGACAAGGAAATCTTCTTTGAGTTAGTTAGTTGTTAGGTATTTTACTTTTAGTCAGCAAGAATGTTCAAAATGTGACCGTAAAATAATTCACAATGTTCTGTTTAAAATAAAGACTGTTTTTTTGAGAGAGCAGGAATTCTGACCAAATGTTTCCACAAAAATAATAAGCAACTGTTTTCAATATTGACAATTTTGAGAAAGATTTCTTAAAAAGCAAATAAGCATATTGAAATTGTATTAAGTTGAAGGTCATATGTTTTGTATGATCATCAACTTAATATAATTTTAATATGCTTATTATTAACATTATTAACATTGGAGTTATGGCAGTTTCCCAGAGATGGGTTGCGGCTGGAAGGGCATCCGCTGCGTAAAACAAATGCTGGATAAGTTGGCGGTTCATCTCGCTGTGGCGACCCCAGATTAATAAAGGAACTAAGACGAAAAGAAAATGAATGAATGAATGAGTAATGGCAGATAAAATTTTATTTGAATTGTTTTTGAATTATCTTTTTGAGCAAGTAAAAAAAAATAGTCACACTTTATTTTGAAGGTCTGTTGAATTTAAGTTACAGTGCATCTACATGCCAACTATTTCTCATTAGATTATAAGTAGACAGTTAGGTTGGGGTTAGAGTTGGGGTTACTCATACTAGAACTAAATTAAGAGAGTACTTTATTTAGTAAGTTGAAAACATTCAGCACAAACTGTTTAGTCTGATTCACAAAATGATAGAAAGGTTGACGTAAACATACCCAGTAAACAATTTTGTGTTTATTAGACGTCTAATAGACATCTAAACGTAGACAGCTTGGCTAAAACAAGACTAAACTTGGGCTGTCAGTGAAAATCGAATAGCCAAAACTAGATTAGTCGTCAAATATAGACAGATTAGACAGACTTTATATGTGTAGTAATTTTTTTCTGTTTATTTGATCACTAGTTTTTGCCTATTCTTAGACGTCTATTAGATTTTCACTGACAGCCCAAATTTAGCCTTGTTTTAGCCAAGATAGCTATGTTTAGACGTCTACTAGACATCTTTTAAAAACAAAAAATGCTTGCTGGGTACCTTTTCAACAATTATATCACATTATTTTTTACATTATTTTATTACTGAAATCATCTAATTTCCCCCCAAAATGTCTGACTTAATGTACCAAAAGAATCATTAATAGGGCAGTTAAGGAAATTGAATAATTAAGAGGGACTGGCAATGGTGTTATTATACAGTAATTTATTTAAGATTTCCATCCCCACCTATCATTATCTGCATTCCCAGGTAATCAAGCCTTTGATCAGACTGATTTTAGAGGGGAAAAAAAAGCGTAATAACAAGTCTCAAATTATCCAGAATATTTAATAATTCTTCCAACATGCCATGGTGAGGGTTCAGATATGTAAAGGCTCTGTGTAAGTTTCCATTGTGTAACCTTTTAATTAATCTCATATACATAATTCCTGTTGCAGTTCTAAGTAAAATTTAGGATAGTGCCAGTTTCCTGCATTGCGAAGAAAAACGTTTTTGTTTTTACAGTTGGACAGCACACTTAAGCTCTCCATTAGTCTGTCGGTAACCCACCCAACTCTCATACTGCCGCTCTGCTCTCTATCAACCACCAACAGGCCCACCTTTCAGAAAACAGGCTTGGTCTGTGTAAATGAACTTTTTTTTTTTAGCCAGTACTGCTGTTAGTCCTCATTGCGTGCTCAGAATATTTTGGTTATCCTTTCAAAACTTGCTGAGTAATATAAAGTCTGTCTTATCTGCAAGGATCCCAATCCATCATTTGGATTTGCTACAAAGAACATCTTGTGTTTCGATAGAATCAAAAACACCTGACTTTTTATCAAAAGTATAGCTTGCATGCTCACAAATATGCTTATCTGAAATGAATCCAGAAATAGTACAGAATAGTGCATATTTCTTCTTTAGTTAACATAATAAATGAAAGAATTCCAGATTTTTGGACTCAACTCAATTAAGCAGCTCTTTCCAGGAACAACTCTATTTTCCTCAGTCTAAAATGAGATCTCCAGCTTTAGAGAAGTACGTCCACTGGCTGCCAGATGTCCCTCAGGATAACAACAAAGAAAGAAGTGCAGCCGGAGGAGTAAGACATGTTCCAGTAACGTCTATGTGAGTCAGGAGTTGTCATTCTCATATCAAACTGTGCGCGTGACCCCCTGACCCTTAGCACTACACAAGCCTAAGCAGAGCGAAAACATCTGTGTGCGTTCACAGCGCGAAACCTGACTCTTCAATGACAGCCGGGGCCAAAGGAACGCTTGACTGTTTATATATACAGATCCATGCATAATAAATGCAGAGTCTCCTCAAAACAGGGCATGGATGTGATCAATAGCCCAGCAGCCATCTCGAAGGAGCCGGACAGACTGATTTTAAGGTCAGGTGGAGGTTTATTATCCCTTCACCTCTGGTGGGATGCATTACCACATGTCAGATCTCTACGATAGCACTGCTGAAGAAATATTACAGAGAGGCTGCTTTTGGGAGTATCATTGCACAAAAATGTAAAACAAAGAATGAAATAATGTACACAGTACGTGTGTTTTAATCAGATTTTTTTTTGTTTGCTCTTGGCTCATACAGGTGGAGCCGGAGACTTTAGCTGTGATCAAATGGATGCAGAATTATAACTTTATTCTGTCTGCTAATCTTCATGGTGGAGCTGTAGTTGCTAATTACCCCTTCGATAAGTCACGGGAGCCCCGGATAAGAGGCAAAACTACATATTCAGCCACTACGGATGATAAAATATTCAAAAAGGTAAGTTTTTTTTTAATTTTCTACTTTAGGAAATTTTATTATCCAGAAAATAAGCCATTAGTAAGTGTAGAGTATTTCTAAAATCTGTGGCACTAACAAACCATTTTATAGGCATCACAGATTTGAATAAATGTGTGAGTTTGGGGGCGTGGTTATTTGTTAGTCTGACCAATGGCAGACAGGTGGAGGGTCCAAGAAACCTTTGAAAACAGTCATGATTTCTGCAATACTGAACGACGATGGGGAAAAAAGCAACAGCTACTCTACTAAAAGAAAAATGAAATCCTGTCTAGCCAACAGTCCAAAATCCATCTGAACTAAGAATGGTTAAGTGAATACTTTTCTGCTTTAAATAGTTACATGAAACCATTGTAAGAAAGCCACTTTTAAGTTTATTTCCCCCAAATAATGTAAACATAGTGATTCTGTGGCATTTTCAAGCAACAAGGATTCAACCAATGTGTGAGTTTGAGGGTTTGGACAGTTCAAAATCTATTTGAGTTTCTTTCTTTTGTTGAACACAAAAGAATATGACTTGCATGGTTTTGTTCTACTATGGAAGTAGATGGGGGCCAGCAAAAATCATTTTTTAAAACACTTCTTTTATTTTCAACAGAAAAAAGAAACTCAAATAGGTTTTGAACAAGTCATGATGATAGCAATTTAGTTTGAGTGAACTGACCATGCCCCCAAACTCACACCATTAGTTGAATCTGTGTTACCAGTGTAATGGCTTGATAGTGTCACGGATTCACAATGTTTACATTATTTTGGTTTAAAACCACATTAGGGAGAATAAATGATGAGGTAATTTTCATGGGTGAACTATCCCTTTAAGCAAGCCACTTGTAAGTTTATTTCCTCAAATAATGTAAACACTATGATTCTGTGACACTATCAAGCCATTACACAGACAACATTGATTCAACCAATGGTGTTTTGGAGTTTGGGGGCAGGTTAAATTTTAATTTGACCAATGGCAGAATGGCGAAGCATTTGAGAAATCTGTTTGAAATCAATCATTTTTTTTGTAAGTCTGATTGGTGATGCTAATCTATTGAAAGAAAAACAAATACTCAAACCAACCTAAGCACATCTTCTTAGCTGATATAAGCTGGTCTTATTTGGTTAGAGATGGTCTTCTAGCTTAGTCAATAGTACACAACTTCTCTGAAACCAATCATAAGTCCTATCAATTAAGATGACCTAAACAAAGAAATCAGCTTTTGTTGGTTAAATATACTGTAGACTTATATAATCCGGTGGCTCAGTAGTTTGCACTGTCGCCTCACAGCAAGAAAGTCACTGGTTCGAGCTCCGGCTGGGTCAGTTGGCATTTCTGTGTGGATTTTGCATGTTCTCCCTGTATTCACGTGGGTTTCCTTCGGGTGCTCTGGTTTCCCTCACAGTCCAAAGACATGCGGCATAGGTGAATTGAATAAGCTAAATTGGCCGTAGTGTATGTGTGTGTGAATGCGAGAGTGTATGGGAGTTTCCCAGTACTGGGTTGTGGCTAGAAGGGCATCCGCTGCGTAAAACATATGCTGGATAAGTTGGCGGTTCATTCCCCTGTGGCGACCTCTTATAAATAAAGGGACTAAGCCGAATGAAAATGAATGAATGAATGAATATAATCTGTATATTTTTTCCCCCAGCAAAATAGTTTCTCAGAAATCACAGGAATCAACTAATAAAGAGAGTTGGCGGTAGCTTTTTCCCTAAATTCCCTTGTGATTATTTACAGATTTATGTGTTGTGTGTTGTATGTGTGTGTTTGTAGCTGGCAAAGACATACTCTTATGCCCACAGCTGGATGCACAAGGGCTGGAACTGTGGCGATTACTTTGATGAAGGAATCACAAACGGAGCCAGCTGGTACTCTCTGTCTAAGGGTGGGTTGTATTTTACATACCACGGCTCTCATTCAATTACTTCAACAAGGCTTGCGGTTTTGTCTCATCTAAAAGCCTTGTAATTTAGCTGAAATTTGGAAATTACGAGCACTTTTATCTTTAAAGAAATGAGATTGTTTGATAGTTTAGAGATTTTCACTTGTAAGCGTGCCACCGCCTATGCCAGAAATTAACTTCTTTAACGAGCAATTAATTCAAGTGTATTGCATTTTTTTAATAGGTCACATTTTTTTTTTGTCAATAAAGTTTAACTGGGGCCCAAATAAAAAAAGTTACACTTGGGTACTTCAAAAACAAATAGCATACATTCAAAAACATTATAAAAATATATTATATTAACATAGAATTCTTTACCAGCATAATTTTCCTATGATAACTACTACAAACTCACACATTTTAAGGATTTTAACCCTTTAAACTACATTTAGCTAGTATATCACTCTTTTTTTCTATAAAAAAATAATAAAAATTATTATTTTTTCTACATAAATGTGAACCAGATTTTAATTATTAGTCTTAGATAAAATTTTATTATATATATATACTTGTAAGCATTATTATTTTTCCCTTATTACTCATAATTATAATTACATCATTTTAATTTATTTGGCAATGCCCTTCTGACAAAAACCACAGGCCAAACCTAAAAAAAGTGCCTAACAGTTTATATTTTTTTTAAAATAATTCAAACTTTTTAAAGCAATATCCAACAAAATTAAAATCAATAAACATAGTGTTAGATCACACTACACGCCAGATAAATAAGATCTAGCCCCAGATGCCCGATCCTGTCAGGAAATGTCAGTTTCTCCAGGTATCTAGACAACAAGTCAGCAGAGTTTCCAATACCCAAACTTGTTAATCATTAATCAACAGAATTAACAATCTCCTATCAATATAAGAGTTTACTAAGAAAACCAGAGAGGAGCAGAAACAGGAGACGAAGTAATGATGATAAAGAAAGAGCAGAGTTTATTAAATAATCTTAGTTGCATATGATTCAATTCTCAGACTTCGTTCTCAGGATAAATCCAACCAGTGTTAATATACCACAAGCAACAGCAATGGAAAATTACTGCTTCATAACGTTGTCCAAAGACATTAAAGACCTTGAAATGGAGACATTCACTTATCTCTTACTCATGAAAACAAGTGTCGCTTGAATCCACACAGTCATAAGATTATAACAATATGAAAAAATGAAATAATAATAAAGCAATAATTATGGGAAAATAGTAATAATAAAATATAAAACTATGACAAATAGTAATCAATTCATAATCAGATCATTAACTAATGATCATAAAATGATATAATGCTAATAATATATATGACTAATAATAATATGATTAAATAAAATAACACACACATAGGTTTGCTACAAGGATTTTCAGATCCTTAGTTAGATTCTTTAGTAGACGTTTAATTACTTTTAACAATTATCATAAACACAAATGAAAGCGATTAAAAAATCCATAAAGGCTCATAAGTGTTAAAAGTTTATAAAAACAAATCATTAATTCACTGTGGACGCCACGCAACTGCAACAGACGCTTTGACCAATTAATATTACCATTGTCTGCATCTGTTAAAGTTGTTATTTTCTACACATTTTTCCACATACACATAACTTTAGAAGCTTCATACATATGTCTTCTAACAAAACATCATATATTATAATTAATCTCTTAAAGTTTTAAATATCCAGGGAATATTTTTCCATTTTGGTGGCATTTTTCGCTTTAACCCTATGGTTAGTTTCTGTCCCTAGCCAATATTGTGCTGAACATTTACCAATTTAATGTGTGATTAAGAAGAATTATCGCTTACTGTCTCTGAAGGGATGCAGGATTTTAACTACCTCCACACGAACTGCTTTGAGATCACCCTGGAGCTCAGCTGTGATAAATTTCCTCCAGCAACGGCTCTCGCCAATGAATGGCTGGCCAACAGAGAGGCTCTAGTATCCTACATGGAGCAGGTAAGACCACATTTTAGGGCCAATTCATAGATGACAAACAAAATGCACAATCATTATATTCTTACTGCAAAAATAATGAGAAATAAATAGATTATTCAAGAAGACACGGACTAGAAACAAGTCAGTGCAGTAAGATAACTTACTTAGGCTTTAGTAAAAAATGTCTTAAAATAAGCTTATTCCAAGCAGCTTATTTAGTCTAATTATCTTAAAACTAGGTATGCTTTTCTTATTTTGTGTGTAATGGTCTTAAAACAAGAGACAACATTCTGTCTTAAACTTAAAATAGGATTATTGTATGAATTAAATCAATATGGCACATACAAGCACATTGTCCACAAATCTTTATTCAAATTATAACTTGACAGTATTTACATTGCAAATATATGACTTGTTGCTTCTCAAAATATACTGAAGCTTATTGCAACAAAACACAACTTATTAATAAGTGTATTTTGTCACTAAAGAACAAGTATAAGTGTGACTGAGCTTTTTTTAATGGCCTTAAAAGAACTTAAAACAAGTTATTTAAGCTAAAACAATCTTTAAAATACAAGGCCGATCTTCTATTATGTCTTTGATTGTAATTAGGCAGAATTTGCAGGTAAATACCTAACTTTATGCTTTACTACCAAAAAAAAAAAACAGATCTTAAATAAATTATAATAATCTTACACAATCTGCTCTTGCATAGTATTTTATTCTTTAAAAAGATCAATAAGATTTGTTTGGCTAGAAAAAAGATTGTAACTCTTGAAATGAATTGTTCCAGTTCAGTATGACATTTCTCAGAAAATCCATGACCAACATATGGTGATTTGAATATGTTCAATTGTACAGCCACTAGAAAACGAGCAAGTCAACACAGTAGTGACTAAATGGAATAATGCATTAATCCTGAAAACTTAACCAATTGTTGGTCGGCTGAAATGTGAAATGGCTTTTACTGCTATCGTTTCAGCTCTCTTAACTGGTAATGAAACAAGTAGAAGTTCAAACTCTTCCATCAGTACATTTAGCAAAGGGAGAGGGCCGAGAGTGGGCCAGTATTATAGTGAACACAAGTAAGGAGGACAAATTGGTTCTCCATAACACCGGCCGGTAATGAACCTGTCCCCAGGTACTTATAATGTGAAACTGATATGAACCTTCAGGGGTCTCGTTGTGAGTTTAAGTAACTCTAGACTGTTCGCTAGCACATTTAGAGTAATGGATGGAATCGGTTTACCACTTTGAGTGCAGTGCCTGACCGTAACGAAAGCTTAATTGACATATCATGGCCCTCTCTGTCCTCCAGGTGCACCATGGGATTAAAGGCATGGTTTATGATGAGAACAACAATGCAATTAGCAATGCAGTGATCTCTGTGGCAGGCATAAGCCACGATATCACCAGCGGTAAGTATTGTTCTATGTTAAAAGCTGATTTTGTTTGAGGTCCATATATAAAATTATTATTTTATGTGTCTGATGCGGTCTCAGGGATGCTTGGAGACTATTTCCGCCTGCTTTTGCCGGGTACCTACACGGTGACGGCTTCTGCATCAGGTTACCAACCCTCAACCAGCACAGTGACAGTGGGACCAGCTGAAGCGATACAGGTGATAAATAATATCACAAAAACATTATTCACTACTTTTTACAAAGATTACCTTTCTCGGATATACAGCTGTTTATATCAGGAATAATTCTGTTATTAATTACTCACCCTTCCAATCCCTTGAGACCTTTGTTCATCTTCGCAATATTTTAGATGAAATTTGAGAGCTCTCTCATCCTCCATAGACAGTAATGGTTCCAAGATCTTCAAAGTCCAAAAAAGTTCCAAATGTCAATTGTCAGATTAGTGATTGACCTCAGTTGTTTAACTGTTATCATATGAAGCTTCAAGAACACTTTTGTGCACCAAAAAAAGTTTAAAAAGCACCAAAAACTGTAAGAATGACTTTGCCGATGTGTTTCTCATCAGATCAGGGTGTGTGTTTACTAGCGGAATATGATGTTTGCATATTGCGCTGCAGACTCTAAAGGCAACACAGTGCACTTCACGTAGTAAACACCCCGACGACTTGATGAGCAACAGAAAACATTGGTGAACAAAGTCGTTTTTGCAACAAAAAAGTGTTCTTGGAGCTTCATATGATTACAGTTTACCCACTGAAGTCACACAGAAAGATTTGACAATGTTTTGGTTCCTTTTCTGGACTTAACAAAATTTTCATTTTAGGTTAATTTTTGGTGAATTCACCATTTAATTAACCAGTATGTATTAAAGAATTGGTAAACGAAATGGGTACAGTGTCAAAATAACAAATTATTTTAAAAGTATCCTGTGATTGGCATAAGATCTATTTACCATTTTATATCAAGACACATACAAGGCGTTGGATAATTCATACTAGTCTGACTAATGGAAATAAGCTGAATGGTGAATAAGCATTAAAATGTCAGTACTGCAGCTCTAACGTGTGTAAACCTTTATTATTTTTATTTTTGGGACTGCCTAATTTTTAACATTATGAGACAAACAATGAAAGATGTATTTATGGATCCACAAAACCTTTAAGATTTTAATCTGAAATCGGAAAGTTAAAAGAATATCTTTTATATCTTGCATTTATTTTGTTCTTAATCATTTGATCTTTGTTGAAGTAGATATTTACAAGTTTTTAAAGTTCTATTTCTTTTGATATCATGTTGTTACATATTTATTGTTAATATCCTATGCATTAGTCAATTAAATATTTTTTTCTAACCTTTTTTAATTTGTTTTTCATTCCAGTTGCATTTCACTTTAAGAGCTCAGCCAAAAGGAACAAACTTGAACGTGAAGCCCTATCTCAACAAGAAGGGCCTATCGACGGCTAAAATTCCTCCCACCAACCTTGGCCCAAGATAAAGAGTAAAAACTCTTCTCTCGATACAGACAAAACAAGTCTTTACAGTTTAAACTGAAGAACAACAAAGAGAAACATGGACTCTCACTGTGACAAACCTCATCTTCCTTGTTTGTATAGATGCATAAAAGCGGGTTTTTCATTGAGAAATCCATGTTTTGCTCATGTTCTTGTGGAGCTTAAATATATGTATGACTTATAATGGGAACAGGAAAAGTAGAAAATGTAAGAAAAAAGATATTTCTCTTATGAGAAATCAGTCTTAGATTAATGGAGAGAGATGGACTGTTACTGGAAATAATGTCTGAATATGACAAGGGGTTGATCAGTTTGTCTCCCATTTGGATAATGATAATAAAATAAACATTTTATCATTTAAAATGAACTAAGATTGTGTTTTATCAATTATTTGTGCAATTACTGTTTTAATTACTAATATGAAATTAAGTATTTAAAATATTGAAGTATTTAAAATAGTATCTTATATATGTATTGGTGCATGTGTGAATTATTGTAAAAAAGTAAAGAAATTTTCATGAAGGCACAATACACCCTTTAACTATTAATGAATATACATTTTGTTCGTTTAATCTTTAAATTTAAGTTTGCCATTTGTATACAAAGTACAAATGCAAGGTATTTGCTGAAATGATCTGTGTATAGAATTACAGTTGAAGTCAGAATTATTAGCCCCCCTTTTAATTTCTTTTTCTTTTTTAAATATTTCCCAAATGATGTTTAACAGAGCAAGGAAATTTTCACAGTATGTCTGATAATATTTTTTCTTCTGGAGAAAGTCTTATTTGTTTTATTTAGGCAAGAATAAAAGTTTTAAATTAAAAAAAAAAAAACATTTTAAGGTCAAAATTATTAGCCCCTTTAAGCTAATTAGTACTTCGATATTCTACAGAACAAACCATCGCTATACAATAACTTGCCTAATTACCCTAACATGCCTAGTAAACCTAATTAACCTAGTTAAGCCTTAAAATGTCACTTTAGGCTGTATAGAAGTGTCTTAAAAAATATCTAGTAAAATATAATTTACTGTCATCATGGCAAAGATAAAATAAATCAGTTATTAGAAATGAGTTATCAAAACTATTATGTTTAGAAATCAGTTGAAAAAATCTTCTCTCCGTTAAATGGAAATTGGGGAAAAAATAAACAGGGGGGCTAATAATTCAGGGGGGCTAATAATTCTGACTTCAACTGTATATATATGTGTGATCTAGTATAAAATGAATTTCATAAAGCGGTTCGGTTGAAGATATTGCCTTTGATTAAGATCACGTTAAAGAGACAACTCGCCCAAATATTTTAAATTATCGTATTATTTATTCTCCTCCCTCATGTAGTTTTAAACCTTTAGGAGTTTCTTTGTTCTGTTGAACACAATAGAAGATATTTTGAAGAATGTTAGTTGCATCGACTTCCATAGGAAAAAAAATACAATGGAAGTCAATGGGTTACCAGCTACAGTACTAGCATTTTTCAAAATATCTTCTTTTGTTTTCAACAGAAGGAACTCAAATAAAAATTTGGAACAAGTAAAGGTTGATGATGAAATGATGGCAATTAAATTTTTTGAGTGAACTATCCCTTTCAGATCTGTTAACCAAGTACATGTAAATATCAAGAAAAAAAGTAAGCAGAAGATTTATTTTCTGCAAAATTGTTGATGTGGCAAAATTATTTATAAGCTCAGCAATTATTGTATGAATAATGCGCATTTGTATATATTTTATGATTTATTTTACAGACTCCTTTCGTTCAGTAGAATATTAAAGAAGATTTTTAAGCTTAAACCGTAGTAGTGATTCATCATAGATTAAAAAAAAGTCAAAGACTACCATCACTCTGAGAGTGAAAAAAAACAAACAAATGCAGGCAAGTTAATACTGTGGCTCCTGATGATCCATTGAGATCTTATGAAATTAAACGACCAGTCAAGAAACTGGACATAATTGACACAGCCTTGTGTTGACATCTTATTTTTGGGTGAACTATCCAATAGTGTTAAATTCCTTATTGCAAACCCGATTGCATTTCTGATGCTGAGGATATCATCTTTTCAGTGCACTAACAAATGATTATGCCAAAAGAGTATTCTACAAGTCTACACTCTCGTATAGCTAATCTAGTGTTTTCAATCAGCTATAATTTGTGTTTTCCAAGGATTTCATTCCTAATAGATTATGCACTCAAGTAGAAGCAAAATCATGTTTACTGAACCCAGAACAACACTAGGGGTCAGTGGTGTAGCGGCACATTCAAACCATTGCTATTACTAAGTGAAAAAAGCTTTGAATGTAGTAGAAAAGAATCCTTATGACTGCAGAAAATGTCAAAACAAATAATTTAAGAGCAGCACAACATGACATACAATAAGTGTGACTAAAATTCCCTTTGAAACAAAACATATCAACTAAAACTGTGTAGGTGGAACCATTTCAAGCCTTTATAAGAATTAAAAGAGTACATTCACACCCCAAAATGAACTGTTTCAGCATTATATTAGAATACAATAACGTTCAAAGACAGAATATGTATAATAATAATCAATCATTCAATGCAATATGTTACAAATATATATGTAGTTTGTAAATAATAATCATTTTGCCAGTGAGTGGGCTTGACAACCTGTTGGACATGCTCTCTCATCTCTGAGCACCAGACACTTTCTTATCAACACACACACACAAAATATAGAATAATAATAACATTTAGTCACTTAAGACTTTTTATAGCATTTACATACTGCTGATGATTTCTTTTTGTGTGCTTCTTTCTGTGTAGGTGGAACTATTTCAAGCCTTTATAAGCATAAAAAGTACATTCACAACCCAAAATGAACTGTTTTAGCATTATATTACAGTTCAAGAACATTCAAAAACAGACATGACTGAATATGTATAATAATAATCAATCATTAAATGCTTAATGTTCCAAATATATACGTATATACAGTAGTTTGTAAATAAAAATAATCCCGCAGGTGAGTGGGCTTGACAAACCACCTGTAGAACACAGTCTCTCATCTCTGTGTGCTCTAGACACTTTCTTATCAACACACACGCACAAATTAGACTTGTATATTTAGTAAATCAGACATATCACTGTATTTATTATATACTGCTACTCTCTGATGATTTCCTTTTTTATGCATCTTTTATCCTCACATATAAAATCGCTTTGGATAAAGCGTCTGTTAAAGGTGTAAATGTAAGTGTATTTACTTTAGATGCAAAGATTGAACTGAAGTAAACAGTGCTAACATTTCCTGTGGTCTTCCTGGGTATAACACACACATAGAATAACAATACCCTCTGAATAACAGGAAAATGGAAAATGTCATCCAGGAATGTCGTGCGTGAGGATTAAATGCTCTGCCGCTGGAAAATCCGAGCACTACTTAATCTCTTAAAACCAAGAATAGCACTGTTTGGAGAGCCTTTCCATCAATGAAATAGAAAATGAAGGAAATTTTCAGCCAAGAAAAATGATTATTCATTCCAACTATCAGTGGTCTGCTTCCAATCAGAAAAGATCAACATTCTGGCTTTTGCAGTCCATAATAAAGTGTCTAAAATAAAATGGTAGAGCTTGGGTTGTATGAGAATGACACAAAGTTCATGAATAGATCAACAAGAATGAATAGCAACAAAGAGCATCAAGCCCACATGGGCTTTCTCAATGAAAATGTCACAGTGGGAACGGACAACAGAAGCTTTTCATGCTTCCAGGATATGACAGATCTGGCATTTTCTCATAGATGTGGGCATGTTGTGTCAGAGCAGCTTACAACACAGAGCTCAATATCACAATAAAACCCACGCGGCAGCTGTTATTATCTGCCCTCGCTCAATAGTGGATGTGCACACTCCAAGATGAGTAAATACTCCAAGTCAGGTGACAATTGTTGGAAATGAGTAAACTGTGCACAGAATGATGTGTCTGTTATGAAGAAGACAAGATCTGATGTAATATGTCTTGCTCTACATTACAACCAAGGGCCTCACAGGCAGCTTCCTTTCATTGTTTTTGTATATAAGGAAGTTTTAGTTAATGCAAACACAGCAGAAAATATTCTAACCTCTGACAGTGGTTGAAACTGTCTTAAAACATTGCTCTCTTTCCTTGTGGAAATAATATTGAACTGACTAATGTTTATAAACCGATAAAATGCTTTACAACTTTATAGTTGTTGTTGTTGTGATATTTTTGTATTCTCAATCTCTCTGAGAGTAAAATAATTTAATCAATTAATAAATCGGTAAATAAATAAAATAAGATGCTATATCAGAATAATATAGGTTTCATCAGTTTTGAGTACTTTGTTGCAAAAACTTTATTATAAAAATTTTTATGAAATGATGCTAATATTTTTAGGTGCATTTTGTCATCAAATATTTAGTATTAAAGTACAAAAATCCTATTATTAATCTTAATATTAATTATTCAATAAAAAAATTCTTTAAAAATGCAATTTATATGTATAATTGCAATAATTATTTTGTGAAATGGATAAATTAAAAAAAAGTCATTTCCTTATTCCAATGCAAAATTTTGCAATAAGTTTTTTTTCTATTATTTTCTTAACACACATCAATTTTTGGGAAACCATTGAAAAAGTATAGCTGAACATAAGTATATTTAATAATTGATTTTTTATTCATTCATTTCTTTTCTTTTCAGCTTAGTCCCTTTATTAATCTGAGGTCGCCACAGTGGAATGAACCGTCAACTTATCCAGCATATGTTTTACGCAGCGGAAGCCCTTCTAGCTGCAACCCATCACTGGGAATCACCCGTACACTGTCATTCACACACATACACTATGGACATATTCGCTTACCCAGTTCACCTATACCACACGTCTTTGGATTTGTGGGGGAAACCGGAGCACCCGGAGGAAACCCATGCGAACACGGGGAGAACATGCAAACTCCACACAAAAATGCCAACTGACCCTGCCGAGGCTCGAACCAGCGACCTTCTTGCTGTGGGGCGACATTGCTACCCACTGTTCCACCGCGGTGCCCTAATAATTGATTACATATACCAAAATAACAATTCACTATTAAATTTGATTGAAAACAATAAAATTATATTAAAAAATTTATTTTTATTTTTTCATTATTATTTATTTAAAATAATTATTGATGCATAACATATAAATATGTATTATATATTATGTATTATAAAATGTGTGTGTATATATATATATATATATATATATATATATATATATATATATATATATATATATAATAACATAATTTGTCAAATGATTTCTCGGTATTTTATGTTTATTTAAATTATTGTTTTATTCTAGTGTGAAAACTATTTTAATATATTTACTTTCAATCACAAAAATAAAATTGAAAAAAAAAATTGTTATTAAAATAGATAAGTACTCAAAATTGTTACTTTTTTGTAACTACTAACCAGCAAGACTTGAACTTAAAATTCACATATATCTATAAAATAAAAGTAAGATATAAAACAACTGCAGTCGAATGAAATAAAACACCAATCCAATGGTTTCACATAAGAAGAGTACTTTAAATGTCTAATTAGTTTAAACTCTGATAAAAAGGGACACGTAATACCTCGTGTTAAAGCTCCAGCAGGATTTTCCTTCAGGCATGTGGAAGGCAGCCCTGCGCTCGCTGTCAGCAGAGGGTGGTGTGTGTGTGTGTTGATGTTGATGTCAGCATGGAGGCAGTTCAGGATCAGCCTGCTCCTGCTGGCGCTTCCATTGGGATGACAGCTGATCCCGCCGTGGCGTAGATGAGCATCGGGATCGTCCGATCAACTGCAGAGAGTGAGCCTAGTCAATGACAGGCGGGTGAAACGCACGTTCGTCTCATCCGAGGTTTATATTTCACACAACCCTCAACGATACAAACTTAATGGCAGAAGGGAAACCCCGAACGAGCATCAACCGGAGAGGAAAGTTCCCTTGCTGTCGGTTTTTATAGGTTCCTGCAGCGCTGTCTGACCATACCGAGGATATTTGTGATCACACAGGTGAGTGAAATGTAAAATTTTACCAAGTTTAAGCGTATAGTCTGTAGTGGTTTTAATGGTAACGTCGGTTACGTCCAAACCACGAGTTCAGTTATAACATTCTCTCTCATGTTTGAATCTGCTTCACTGGTATTGTTTTGTATAAATACCGGTCTTGTGAGAATTCCCTCTGCTATACTTGTGTCCAGCATCGACCAACATGCAAATATGTGCATTTGCTTACCGTTTTCTTTAGAAAACACGATAAACCGTTAGCGGAGGAGGGTTTGATTCTTTTTAGTGATTCGATTCTTTTGAATCGATTGGCGTTGCTTTTTCAACAGGTTACGCTTTATACCGGTGAGTTTCATTGAGTCACTGATTGAATCTTCATTCATCTGATTCAGTAAGAGTCCGAAAACCTTCGGAGAAAACAAGTCTGAACGTGATAGTCAAAATATCAACTAGTCACAGTCAAAGGGGTGTAGCTTATGTTTTGTCTTAAACGAGCTTTGTTACTTTGTTTTCGTCTTAAACGAGCTTAAGCTGGTTTCATGGTTTTAAATTAACTGGTTTAAGATGGTCTCACAAGCCAGGCTGAAGTTTAACTGGTTTTGCGGGTCCAGCTGGTTTATAACTTAGTTTCCAGACTAACTTTAGTTTAAAATTGCGCAAATCAGAGAATACTCTAACGTGTTCAGACTGGTAGATCAGCTTCGACAAGACTGTGGCGTTTAAAACATGCTTGAATCTGCAGGAGAATATGAATCATTCATTCAAATCTGATGACTATTGTAAATCATAAATATCCATTATAAACCAGTCAAGCTGAACATAAGCAGTTTACATCTTATTAGACAACAAGTCTATTGAAACAGAAACTACGTTTGATTCCTGTCACCTGTCAGATGGCAACTGTTGTCAGTTGTCTCTCTTGCTGAGAAAGCAACAGTGTCAGGCTTGAGGACACTATTCATTCACATAAAAACAAATTGTGTGCTATTCAATTGTGGAGAATAAACTTCTATAGGTGTTGGCTTTTGTAACGGCGCTTTATTTACCCGAAGATTAACGGATCTCTTATTTGTCTATTCTGCAATGCGATATTCACAAACATTGTTGTGTTGTTTGTCATTCAGACCTCAGAGATTTAGTCAGTTCCTGTGCAACAGGTTTAGGCTGGATTTTTGTGGAGATCTTTAGTATTAGATTGTTAAAGCATGCTCTGATTTTTTAAAACTGGAATAAAATAGGCAACTTAAGTGTTGACAAAATAACCTTGTTTGCATATCACACAAGTTTTTATTTCACTAGGTGTTCCATGGTAATGTTATCTGTTGTACGCATTATTTTTCAATACATGCAATTATGGAAAACGGGACAGATCACATGAATATTCTCTGGTTGTCCTGATTTACAGTTTATGGTTGCATTTGAGTCCATTTTTATTTTGCTCTGCAAACCACTGATGACACTTCTTCTAAAGTGACAAAAAGTCCAAATAACAAAAAAACACGCCATGTCTTCAGACATTTACTGAGGACAACCCATACACTTAATACACAAATACACTTCATTAAACATGTACACGCAGACATCAACTATATGCTATAAAATTGCAGGTTTACTATGTCTGTATATACTAACTTATATTGTTGTAACTTTAAAGGTGTAGTAAGTGATCTGCCATAATATCTTTCAAATACAGTCCCTCCCCTGTCATTCAAAGCCACACCTCCTTATATCATGAACACGCATCTTAAAGATGATGGAGACCCACTAGATCATCTCATTCGCCAGTTAGAAAACTTTAAAGTACTTTATAATCCTACAATTCTGAATGAAAACTGTATTATAAATAGCACATTTTCAGTTATGTAGTTGGCAAGAAAAATTTGTCATCACTCTCTCATCAGTCTCACTCACTCACTCACTCACGCTTTGTCCTAAAGCGACTACTGTATGCTTAGTGGTTGGCTGGCAGGCTGCAGGAATGACACTTACAAGTACTTGCATGCTATTATAGACCGAAAATTCAAAGTAGCACGGTAAACAATATAGGAACCGCGTCACAGGTTGTCATTGTTCAAGAATAAACCAATGTGAATATAAAACAAACTATACCTCAGTAAAGCAGGCTAGGCGGAAAAGCGCTATTTTCTTTGTTTTGTTGTTACACTCAATAAAAATCTACATTATCAATGCTGTAAAAGGTCCCTTATGAAACTGAAAATAGTCACATCAATCATTTGCCAGAAGATTTCAGTTGCTGAACAACACTTCTATGCATATAACCCATTTGTAACAAGAACATCTACATAAGCTTTGCGTGACTAAAATAGTTCTAAAACATTACATTACCTGTCTAAAAGAAATACTTCAGCCATGGTGTCGTCCGTCCTCCAACGTGCAAAACTAACCCCAATATTCATTCAGGATTTTAAAAAGTCTTGATTCAGCATTTTTTTTTAGCTCTGTCACTTGTGTCCATGTGAATGTGGCCCGCTTGAACGTGTATCGGCAGATCTGCTTGAACGGGTGCACAGTTGTTCAAATCTACATTTGCTGACAGACAGTTTGGGATACTTATCAGAATTATGGGAATTATTGGCCCAACAAATTTTAATTGGATGGACATTTTTAGTCTTATGCCTTATGCCGAGTTTAGACTGCATGATTTTCAAAGTAGTCATGTCACAGTTGTTTTCACACTGCATGACTATCTGGGGTAGCGCTTCGTCGCTGCTTTGTTTACACTGCAACATGGATTGGTGACAGAGGGTTTCACACCGCATGACTTTAAAATAAGAAGAATTGCCGACAACTTTGTCCAAACTACATCTCATAAGCAAACACACGCAAGAAGTTGCATGGAAACAACGCAAGGTCATGTAGTTTATCTTTTGTTATTAACCACATAATGAGAAAAGAGGACTTTAGTGGGGTATGAACTCACCTGGCCTTTGAAAGAAATGAGAAATTTCTCCTCAACTTTTTTGTTTCGACCCGGTTGTGATATTGCTCAAATCACACGTCAAACAGACACTGGTGCTGCTGCCAAATTAGTTTTTCCTCCATTTCTTGGGTCCAAATAGACTTAAAATAAGCGTTTTAAACTTCTCCCCCAACCTGCAGCTGGCCTACGGGAACCCACACAAGTGGATGCTGCTCTCTCATTGGCTGTAGGTGATCATCGATGTTATTTTCAATCAGATCACATTTACACGGCATGATTTGAATCGCCCAAATTTAGCATGCAATTCTCTTAGATCGCGTCTTTGATAGTTCACACTGTGTGATTATCACTCACGTGAACGAGCACCGATTTGCCTTTGATTTCAGGCATTTGTCTGCGATTTCTCAAAACCTGTCAAAGTCAGGGCTAAAATCATGCAGAACTCGCCATTACCCAGAATATAAAAATACATACAAATACATTTAGATAATTTACTTTAATCAACACTATTGAAATGTGAAGAGACTTTCAACCAGCACAACAAAAAATGTTTCTGAAGACAATCACCTACTGCACCTTTATCTTAATTTGATTGTAATGCAATAATGTGCACCTTTTGTAAAGCTGCTTTAAAACAATAATTGTTGTAAAAGCGCCTTACAAATAAACCTGAATTTATAAATGGATTTTTAGACAAAACAATACCAATGTTTTAACTTATGAACAGTTTAGAAAGTAATAGGTGGATAACTCTGATTTTTATTAAAATATTTGACAAGAAAATGCTCTAAATGACAATGTTATATTAACATTTTTCTCAATTATTCCTAGTAAATCCAATGCAACCGGAGACGCTGAGAATTAAACACAGAAAAATGTAGATAGCCAACATAAGGCAATGTTTCTTGTTCCACATGGAGCGTTTGAATTATTAATATAGCAGGGAGTAGTAGCGTTCCCTGTCCAAGTTTGTCATCCAAGCCTTGTTGTGTTGATATTATGAGACATGTCTGATATTTGAAACATGATTGCTAATTCAGTGATGTTTGATCACTATACCTGCCCTGCAAAATGACACCTGCTTCTCAAAATGATATCTGTCATTTTACACATGCTGCTTTTACCCGTTCTCCATCACTGGATGTCATTTTGATTCAATTCACTGGAGAGTGCAGGTTGTGTTTATAATGTTTAGAGGCTTAGCTCCACACCACTTGTAGCCAAGAGAAAAAGTTGGGAACATTGCTTGCATTCTTTTCCAGCCACAACTGATGTTCGCATAGCTTTGGAAAAAATTACTTCTTAAATCACTAGGGAATAGTGTTTTGGCATTGTCTGTGAGAGAGCGGTATTGTCCCCTGACACTCTCTGACTCGACAGTAAGCTTACAGTACATCTTTCAGCAAGTGTACCGTCATTGATATCAGATATCTGTTTGTTTTGTTTCATCATGTGCACCATTCAGATTCAACCACAACAACTGATGGCTGCCATTTGTCTACAGCACCAGCTGTGAGGCCTTGTGTTGCTCGTATTGCACATGACCTCTACTCATTGACTCCAAGAAGGACTTAAATCGTCAGATTAGGGTACAGAATGGAGGTCATGTGGAACCAGTTCATGTGACTCAGCTGCAAACTTGCAAAGGTGAAACAAGCCAAATGTCATGAAATGAGTCGGAGGTCGATGACCGTTTCTGTCCACTGAATAATCTTTCACTCCTGTCCTTTGTGGTTTTCAAAATGACAATTAGAATCTTTAGCCAGCTTCACACGGGTCTAAATCACACCTCTTTTAGTGAGTCAGGGATAACATATCTTCACCTTAGAATTATAAGGTTCTGTCTGACATTTTTGTCAAAATTGAGTTATTGACATATTCTTATTGAATGACAACTTATTTACATTATGGGATGTTTTATTATAAGTTGTTTACATTTTAAGACTTTGTATAAAAAAAAACAAATGTTACACACATACTGTTTGCTATGGAATGCAAAAACCTTGAAGCTCAATATCTCAAAATCATTCAGAACGCAGATAGAACCTTATAATTCCAAGGTGACTTTGTGTTGCCAGAGATAGTCAGAGCTATGTGTGGTATATTGTAAAGGACTGTATTTTTGCACATATTGAGTAGCTTCATTTTAAATTCAAATTCATATTCAATGTTAAGTCATGGTTTTTGGAATAATGATGCATTTCTTTAGATCAGTAATTTTCTTAAGATACTAACATTTAATTGCAATTATGATTTAGTAAAGTTGCATTGCATATTTAAAATGTATATAAGCAAAACAGTATTTAACACTAGAACTACCAAGGTGGTCATTTTGACCATTTATAATTTTTGCAATTTAATAACTTTGTTGAAATAAAACACACATATATGTTTAATACCCTGACTTTTCCTAAATGCGTGTATATTTCTTTCTAACATAATTATTTTATTAATATTACAAAACACAAAATGACCACATACATTTAGGATCTACCAAAGACTATGGATTACACAAGACATTTGATTTGTATAGTTTTGAATGGGGAAAAGGGTAACCGGCAATATAACAAATGAAGCTCTGCCTACTAGTACAGGAGCCAATCATCCATCGCTATAGAATGACGTTTCTCTGGGGGAGAAGCTCGGACCAGATGTGTGCTTTTACAACAGTTTGTTGGTCAGCGAACGTGCTGGAATATCAGGAAATACTTGCTTCACAGCTTGCTGTATACAGCTTGCTTCAAGAAATACACATAAACCTTGATGTCTGTACTTTTAAATTTACATAGTGCACTTGAAAACAAAAGTTTTTCTTGTCTGTCCTGTGAAACGCACATCACATGACAGTAATAACTCAAACGCCCACAAACTTGTAAACAAAGAGTCGCTGTCATTTCTAAAGGAGATTTGCCATTAAGACCAAGTTGTGGATTACTTCAGAAACCAGTGCGATCAGGCGACCATTAAAATGTGTGTAGCACTGCCATATATGAGGTTCGTGTCATGATCACGTTACTTTCGAGTGCGCACATGCATTAGCTTGGGCAACCTGAAAATATGCCGTTTTTTTTTTTTTTTTTTTTTTTTTTTTCAATTCGGATGTTTAGAAATGAAACTTATGAGACAGTTGTTGTTTATTTGTATTGGTGATTCCAAATATGTCATGTAATCGTAAGCTTGGCAAACAGTTTTGAAGAATTTGATGTTTCCCCATTTAGACAGAATGCCTGAGCATACTGCCCGAGAAGCGTTTAAGGATGGCCACCGGGTGAAATGACTTGCCTTTAAAGGGACTTTGGATCTACTTTTCCATGTGACCTCAAATATATACATGCCTCTGTTGCCTAGCAGCTTCCCACAAAAACATAACATTACTTCAGATATGTCTTTCAAAACAACATATTCAGTGCCGTGAAAAAAACCTTCTCCCCTGCTTGTAAAAGGAAAATGAAAGTGAGGCACAGACATTCGCTGGCAGTCTAGTAGCTTCACTATAAATGTATAGTCTGTATTACCAAAAAGTGTTTTTAGGGTGATGGCTTAATTAAATATGATGACAGACATTCAAAGCTTAATTTTAATGTTGTGACAATAAGACATCTTGTATGAGAATGGTTAGAATGACCCCTATGGTAATTCTAGTGGGTATAGAATTCTGGTAGTTCCAGTGTTAAATCCCCTGATCAATGGAGAGATCAATTTAATTCTTAATTGAATCAGATCTCTGTTAATTTGCAGAATAATATTTGAATCAAATCTAAAACCTATGTATGGAGAATTTAATTCAATTTCATGTGTCAGAAATCAGAAAACTATAAAACTTGAATTTGAATTTCATTGTAAATCAAATGCTTTTGAGTTAGCTAAATCATTCTTGAGTTTAATAGAAAACCAATGACCAGTGAATTCCATTGAATCTGATCTCATTTTTAGCCAATATGAAGAGTTCAGAATGCAAAAACTTATGAAAATAACCTATTCTTTGCTATAAAAGTGAAAATACTGAACACACACACAGGAGTCTGAGGAAAAAGGCTAATTTTAGGAGAACTAAGAGGCTTTTGCATCTGAACTTTTCATATATGAATCTTCAGAATTCCTAAAATCATATTTGTGTTCACTGTTTACACAAAGATTCACACCCCTGAGAGCCACTAAAAATTATTTATTATCATAAACATATTTTTTATTCCATTAACCATTGGTTATAGTCAACTAGTAAGTAATAGCTTGTTTCACATCCTTATTTTACCAGTGCAGAGACTTCAACAGTAACAGTAACATCACCAACATTTCCTGTCAAGAGGGTTCTTGATGTATCTTAGTTTTTTCACATCCTTAGTTTTCTCTCTTTTTTAACACCCTGTGTAGAAAAAAAGAAAGTCCTCAAATCATTGTAAGTACTTTTAAGCCTCAGCGGTGGGCTGTAGTCCAGTAGTCTCATTAGATGCTTTGTAGGAAAGTGTTGTCGGCATAGACTGTAAATAAAGACCAGACTCTCAAGTTTGTGTTTGTGGGGGGAGGTGTTTTGGGGAGAATGTGACATTTCAGAAAGGCCTGCAAACCTCTTGGTGTCCATAGCAACTGTGTCCATCTGGTTTGTGCTCCTGAAGACACAATGTTTGTTCAGGGAAAGTTCCCCATGCATGGTCTCTTGGATTTTCCCCATAAAACTCCACTTGGACCTGCCAAAGATACACCTCCCATCCTCATATTTTTATGAAGTCAGCCTAGAAACATGGCATGCGGTGGAATGAGGAAGTTTGGGCGATCTGAAAAGTGAAGTAAGAGCCTTACACGAATGTTTAGAGAAAGCTTTTACTCTGCTGTCTTAAATTACTGAGAGAAGCAAAGCAGCATTGAGGAACACACAGAGAATGTATTGGACATCTGTGAATACTGATTTAAAGGGAGTTTTTTTCTAAAATCAAATCACTTTGGTCATTATTTGTTCACTCATGTCCTATCTGTATGTGATTAACATTCTATAGTTGAATAAAAGGGCAAGCACTGTCAAGTTTTTAGTCTCTAGCAACTTAAATTTCAGTCCATTTCTAATAAAAAAGCAGGATCTTATGGAGTATGACCTCAGAAGTGTTGGAATATATACAGACTCTAAAAACTGGAGCAGTTTTATCAATCAGTCAGTCAATCAAACTTATGGCCTGTTTCCACTGAGTGGTACGGGTTGGTTTGGGTCACCTTTATCAGGCTTGCATTTCTACTGCCAAAAGGGTACCAATGGTACACTGGGCGTGGGTACCATTGCCAAATGGGCGTGGTGTATGACAGAAAGTTTCAGTCGACGTCATTCTCGCTCAAGGAAATGTCAAAGTAAAGCTGTACGGGTCGTTCATATATCACATGAAAAGCACTTCTCACAAAACAGATGATTTATATACAAATACTTGTGTATAAATGTTCATTACCAACCTTTGAACACGATTTGATTATAACTGCAGATCAATGAGTGCGAAATAGCCTACTGTAACATCTGCAATTATATAAAATAAATAAATAAATGCAACATATTTGAACACATACAGCCCCTTACAGTCTCCAATATGTTACCAATTACAGAAAAACTACACACAGCACATTTAGTCCTAATTTGGGTTCAAAAACAACACGCAACATCAGTGCAAACCTCTCATCTGTATTTCTAATCTTTACCAGCACATGTAACCTCTTGTTAGACAGTAATTCCGTCATTCAGTTTATAATAGTCCAAAAGGCGATGATAATAATTAAACATGGCAGTTATTTATGTTTTAGGTTGCTGAAACAATCATTTGCTCCTTTGTTTTTTTCATGCGTCACTCTCACGTTTGTCCGTTTCTAAAAGGATCAGCTGTCAGAAGTAAGCTATCAGCTCCAGAAGTTTGTTATTTTAAATATAGATGCGTGGCAAGCGCAAGCAAGAAACCGAAACTGCTTGCGCATTAGACAGCCTTGTAAACAACTATGGGGCACAGGGTAGTTCTGTTCTTCTGGCTTTGTGGCTGTTCATCAAGATGACAACAACAAGGTTTGTTTAAGCTCGCGTTAACCATGGCTGGTTATTATATGTATATATTATTACGGTGTAATGTCTTGGCCGTGTTTTTAAAAATGGCGGTTCTTTGTTTTCATTCTCCTGCTAGTGACGCATCTCTGTAAACCAATAGCGTTCAGCTGCACGTCTTGCTCCGCCTTTTGGTACTCTTTTGTTGTGCTAGGTACCCTTCCGAAAGGGTACCCAATAGGGTTGGGCAATGTTGACCAATTTGGCATTGTACGATGTCTAATGTGAACATCGGCGATGGATGATGGTATCGTCGTCGTAGGCGGGGTGGGGGTGGTTGTTGTTAAATATCAATTAATTCATAACGAATTTAATAATTGTAGCCTATTGTTTTCACTACCTGACACCACATGGTCTTTGCTTTAACCATAATCAAACCATAAATAAATAAAGTTATACACAAATTACCACCTGTCAATCACTTTTTTCCGGGGGACTATGGCATAAAAAGCAGAGTGATCTGTGTCCTTATAATGGCTTTTTCCCCACAGCTGGTGGCGGAGACCAGACGAGAGTTCGTTTGGAGTTCACTGTAATTTGTATTGTGATTAATGATAACTTGTTTTATTACTATTATTATGAGGAAATAATAACAAGTAAAGATGCTAGGGCTCGACCGTTTCGGTGTATGCGCCCGAAATTTTTTGCGACCTAAAATATATATTTGAAAGCATTTGTGCTAGTGCAAAAATTGTTGCTGTGCGATCTGTTTTCACTGCAAAATCCTCACCGCGTGCACTGATTTAGGAGACATTTATGCATGATGCATCTTTGCACCTAAAGACGCTAAACTCAGCGCTCAGGAACAGATTAAAACAGTTGTTATGTGATTGTGAACTTGCTGAAGTAAAAAAAAGCCCGGAATGCTTGCTCCGCCTTTGTGCTCTTCTTATTGGCCCACTGCGCTAGAACTGACCGCGAATGGATTGGTTAATATCAGCTGTCAATCACTTAGTCAATGCCTTCTGCCTTCAGATGACAGGAGCTACAACCGCGAAGCCCTGAAGAAGAGAGAATAAAAATAACACTGACAGATTTAGTTTTAGAAACCCTAACGTTACTAATAATGGCATATCTTATTAGTGATCATGTGCTGAATGTTAATCCACCATTTGCACTTTTCCAAGAGTGGATAAAAGACTTCCAGTGGCTTCAAGTCCGCTATGAAAATGACTAAAGCCATTCCATGTAAAGTCTGTGAAACAGGGTTTGCAGATAACAGCGTTTGCCACTGAATCTACACATTTTAAGCGCGAGAGGTACTGTATAATCCTCACGATGTATTTAATCCTCATGATGCTGTCAGCCGTGCAAACGGCAGCTATAAGTAAAATATAACACAGCTCATGAAAAGACCGTTATTGCTATTAAGATGACATGCAAATAATAAGTTATATATCAATATAAATGTGGGGCGGGGCGATGGATCGCGATGCCGGCTCAGCATCGTGAAGTTTATTGGCCATCTGCGATGGACGATAGCATCGTCTATCGGCCCAACCCTAGTACCCAAAAAGTGGTATGGTACGGTTCGCTTTTAGGTACCTTTTGATAGTGGAAACGGCCATAAAAGCGTACCAAACCGAAACGTACCGTAACGTACCACTCCGTGGAAACGGGCCACTAAAACACCCAAAGTGAACCAACGTGCTGTACAGAAAACTAAAACTCAACAGGATATAAAAGACCTTAAATAAAATAAATAATCAAAATGTCAACAGGTGTCAAAGGCCAAAGAGAAGAAGTGGGTTTAAGATATGATTTAGGTTTATAATGCTAATATTTCATATTATTACAGAGCATCAATTGAATAAATGAATCTTTAGTTTACAATGATATTATTTATTGTCATTTAAAATCACGGCTTATGCAAGACATTATTCATAATGGCTCTTCTAGACATTTTTTTCAGAATAGAACTAAAGAAAAAAAAACTAGATAGATAGATAGATAGATAGATAGATATTTATGCATGATGCATGTAAAACTGATTTTAGATTCAGATTCAATGTTAAATCCTGGTTTTTCGAATAATGATGCATTTTTGTTTATATCAGTAATCAACTTGAAATGCTAAAATCAAATATGATGAAGAAGGGTAAATAAACTCAAGAGTACACAATAGAACTAAACAGAAGAAACAAGATTCAAAAAAATATTACTATATTAATGCATGCTGTATGTAAAACTGAGAAAATTGATTTGATTTTGTTTGGTTTGAAATAATGGGCTTACCATGTCAAAATTTAATATAATGTCCATGTCATAGTGTTTACAACGTCTTTGGTTCAGTGTATGTATACTCAAAACAATTCTTGCTTTCATAGGTAATGTATGGCAGTATGAAGAGATCAAACTTACATTTTCTTTTATTTTTTATCATCTAAGGATTTTAGTTCTACTTAAAAATCAGAGTTGATGGATTAAATATTGCATAATCTCTAAAGCTCACTTGAATTGGCTTTTGATGACGCTGTGTTGTCTTTAACGCCTTGCAAACCACTTTATAAGAGATAATTTTATACAAAAACTGTTTCTAAAATCAACTAACTGGCAGTTTTGTATACAGCTTACATCATGTAATAGATATTTGGTTTCCGTTTACTGTATTACCCTTATTTTTAGTAAGTGAAACACACTTTCCACAGCCACAATATGCTGAAAGTCAACTGTATGTTCTCCCGTGCTGAGACAGAAGTGAGCCACATGCTTTTGAGCTCATCTAGAATGATCCTCATGCTAGTACTGTGTTGAAATGAATGCATTTAAATGGAGGCAACATTCACGTGCCTTACTATGGGCACAAACAATGCCAGGGCCGTAAACAACCAACAGTAATATAAAAAGCAGCAGAACAGTGTCACAAATGGAAGCTTCCAGTCCTGAATGTTTTGCAATAGTGAAGAGGGGCAGTGAGCGACCCACCTCCCCGCATATCCCCCCATTGTTGGCATGAAATCGGACCTGTTCAATAAATAAAAGCAGACGGTCAGCAGATCGGGTTCCAGAGAGGGAGTACTGTGAGACAATTGGAAAGAGGAAAGGGATGGTTATAGTTTCGAGGGGAGAGTCTTGGATCTGAAAAAGGATGAGGAAGACGGCTGACGTGTAGCCAAGGGAAGGATGTTGTCACTTAGACTCAGCTTATGGTTTGGATCACCCAACTACCCATGACGGCGAAAGAGAAAAACAGAGAGGCAACAATATGTGTTATATCTGAGTTCGGAATAAACGCTTATGATGTTTATTTTTGTATGTCATGACAAATCCTGATGTGTGGGTGGGTTTTAACTGCAGTTTCACACTATGCTCTGCACTTAACAATTATTCTTTGGATTTTCTCAATTGTTTTAAGGTAAGTGGTTGCAAACAAATGATATGGGCTAAATTTAAACAAACAAATTAAGTTGAACATTACAAAATTTAATTTGTTTAAATTCAGCCCATATACTGTAAATTGTTTGCAACCACTTACCTTAAAACAATTTAGTAAATCTAATGATGATCTTTTTCAGTGTGACTTGTAGGGCTGTGCGGTATATCGAGTTCTGGGGATATATCGATATGATTCCCCAACGTGATGCGAGATTATCCAATATCTTTTTTATATCATTTCATTTATCAGAAACCTTATCGATCATTTCTTCCGCAATTGACAGCAAGAACGAACATAGAAGGTTTGCCAAATTGACAAGCAGCACCTGGATGTGTTCAGAAGAATTAAAAACGCCATAATGGAATGAATTTATACCGCATTTTAAAAGTGAAACCCCCTCATATTCACTGATTATAAGTTCAGTATTTATTACATAACGGTGTCTTCTTTACAATTACGTTATAACACATTTAGCTCTGCGTTCTGGTCTGTTATAATGACTGTTTACATTTATTTGCTTGACCAGCATTTCATCACAGTACTCTGAAACAATTTAGTTACTTCTCATATCTATAGTCTATTCGTTTTCATCTCCTTATTTAATATTTAGTAAAACAAGTTTAGTCAAAACAAAACAAAAAGAGAAAAACCTGTACAGTATTTTATTTATCAAAGATTTTGTGCAGCTGTTATTTTTTGTGCAGCTGTTTATTTGTAAATAGGGAGGGAAGCCCCTGTTTGAATTATATTTTGCTCAAAAACTGTTTAATAAAGGCTTTAACTCTCAAGTAACCATTTATGGGAAAATACTGGATATACAGGGAGTGCAGAATTATTAGGCAAGTTGTATTTTTGAGGATTATTTTATTATTGAACAACAACCATGTTCTCAATGAACACAAAAAAACTCATTAATATCAAAGCTGAATGTTTTTGGAAGTAGTTTTTAGTTTGTTTTTAGTTTTAGCTATTTTAGGAGGATATCTGTGTGTGCAGGTGACTATTACTGTGCATAATTATTAGGCAACTTAACAAAAAACAAATATATATACCCATTTCAATTATTTATTTTTACCAGTGAAACCAATATAACATCTCAACATTCACAAATATACATTTCTGACATTCAAAAACAAATCAGTGACCAATATAGCCACCTTTCTTTGCAAGCACACTCAAAAGCCTGCCATCCATGGATTCTGTCAGTGTTTTGATCTGTTCACCAGCAACATTGCGTGCAGCAGCAACCACAGCCTCCCAGACACTGTTCAGGGAGGTGTACTGTTTTCCCTCCTTGTAAATCTCACATTTAATGATGGACCACAGGTTCTCTATGAGGTTCAGATCAGGTGAACAAGGAGGCCATGTCAATTGTTTTTCTTCTTTTAGACCCTTTCTTGCCAGCCACGCTGTGGAGTACTTGGACGCGTGTGATGGAGCATTGTCCTGCATGAAAGTCATGTTTTTCTTTTAGGATGCAGACTTCTTCCTTTACCACTGCTTGAAGGTGTCTTCCAGAAACTGGCAGTAGGACTGGGAGTTGAGCTTGACTCCACCCTCAACCGGAAAAGGCCCCACAAGCTCATCTTTGATGATACCAGCCCAAACCAGTACTCCACCTCCACCTTGCTGGCGTCTGAGTCGGACTGGAGCTCTCTGCCCTTTACCGATCCAGCCACGGGCCCATCAAGACTTACTCTCATTTCATCAGTCCATAAAACCTCAGAAAAATCAGTCTTGAGATATTTCTTGGCCCAGTCTTGATGTTTCAGCTTGTGTGTCTTGTTCAGTGGTGGTTGTTTTTCAGCCTTTCTTACCTTGGCCATGTCTCTGAGTATTGCACACCTTGTGCTTTTGGGCACTCCAGTGATGTTGCAGCTCTGAAATATGGCAAAACTGATGGCAAGTGGCATCTTGGCAGCTGCACGCTTGACTTTTCGCAGTTCATGGTTCAGTTCTCAGTTTATTTTGCACCTTGGTTTTTCCACACGCTTGCGACCCTGTTTACTATTTTGAATGAAAAGCTTGATTGTTCGATGATGTTTGCTTCAGAAGCTTGGCAATTTTTAGAGTGCTGCATCCCTCTGTAAGATATCTCACTATTTTTGACCCATTTTGCCAAAGGAAAGGAAGTTGCCTAATAATTATGCACACCTGATATAGGGTGTTGATGTCATTAGACCACACTTCTTCTCATTACAGAGATGCACATCACCTAATATGCTTAATTGGTAGTAGGCTTTCGAGCCTATACAGCTTGGAGTAAGACAACATGCATAAAGAGGATGATGTGGTCACAATACTCATTTGCCTAATAATTCTGCACTGCCTGTATATTGTATACCGTCATTCCGCCTAAAAATACCAAGATACGTTTTTTGCCCATATCGCCCAGCCCTAGTGACTTAATGTCATGCACCATGTTTCTAGTAGTAAATCAAACAAGCGTCTTAAACAACTTGACTTTTCAGCTTTAGCTTTGATCAGAAACTCCTCTTTTCGATACATAAACTCTAAACTATCTTTAGATAAATATAATTAAAGGGTTAGTTAGCGGGAATGCAGACCTCTAACCCATAGTGTATTAAAGACTAAATGTTTCCATCTTGACAGTTGTTTTTTTTAATTAGAATTCATTTGATCTGAAAAAATATCTTTTACTTGTATATTTCAATATCATTGCATAAATAAATAATTTAAAAACATCACTAATAAAAATAGCATTTTTCTAGGAAAATGTTATATAGTAAGAAATATTGTTATCGCAATAGTCAACATTGCATAGCGCATATTTTTAAAGTATCATGCACCCCTAATATTTACAACAGCCAATACTTAATGACAACATCCTAAAACACACACCCTTCTTGGAGCTTTGCAAAATCAGATCCTGACTTATATTTTTAATGCGGTTGCATTGACTTTGAACAATTTGACAACTTTTATTCAAATTGAGGAATATTACATAAGCAATTTGCAAAATGAATCACTAATGATAATCTTCTCTCATCACCAGTGTCTGAAATACTCTAAAATCTCAGTATGGTTTGCAAACACATGATGTTGGCTTTTATTTACACTTATGTGGTGGAGGAATTCTCCACAATGTCTTTATTCTGGTTTTGTCACAGCTGGTTAGACAAAAAACGTATCATAAAAAAGAGGTTATCTGCAACTGATATGTATTGACAGCAGTTTATTTGGTGATAAGCAGCATGCATATATCCTTTGTCATGTAGTAGATGTGAAGGCAGCCTCTCTAATACAAATACATATGACACAAACAAACATGGATATGCAACAGTGAAGTTACGTCACATTAATCTTCAATGCTGAATCTGTCATCTGATGCACAGTTGCTTCTTTGTCTTAATGCCAGCTGTTTGCGTATGTGTGTGAGAAAGTGTGTGACCTCTTTGAAAGACTGTAGAGTGAGTGTTTACTAAGCTGTCTGTCGTTTTACCAGCACTGTCACTCCAGTGCCAAGTGTCTCATTCACACACAAATACAGACAGAGAGACTTCTCTAGGTTGCTTTGTTCATTCATCCATATTTATTAACTTGAGATTTGCTCATCCCTTTTAGTCTCATGTTCTTGATCATGACTCATGCTGACATTGACATTTGATTGTGCCATCAAAACAATTTCAGAGTTGATTCAGCAGTATGATTTAATATTACCAGTCATGCTTTTAGAATTTGAATGAACTTTTATTGGCCGAATTCACTTGATGGATGGATTTCTGAATAAATTGTATCATAAAATTGTGTTACATTTTCAAATTCATATTATTTACATTATATTTATGCTATAGTAAATTATTTATAGTTATTAGTTTTATGCTCTTTAATCTAAGTAATATTGTATATTACCCCTTACTGTTGTATACATGCTAACTTATACACTTTGTTTTCCCTGTCAGGGCTTGAAATTACCCTTTTTTCTTGGTAACATCGGTGCTCCTAACTTCAAAAATTTAGGCACCTGACAAAATTTAGTCGCACCTACCAAAAACTATGAGCACGGTTACTACACGTTTCATATTAACAGATTCTATTATATATGAACACTAATCACAACTAACAAATAAACAAAAATCTGCATGCGCTCACCGGCCCTGCACACACTGCTTGACTTAAATGAGATGAACTGAATTAACAATAATAACTGTGCCGTTCTCATGTGTGGTGTCTGATATTGCACAGATGATATTGACAAATAACTTATTATTTGCATACGTCATCTTATTAGCAAGAAATAACGGTCTTTTCATGAGCTGCAATATTAGTTTCATCTCAATGAATGCATACTCTCTAGCGATTGTGAACGCGGTTTCAGTCACACGACTGACAGCATCGTGATGATTAAATGAAGGATTAAATAAGAATATCTCGTGCTTAATGTGTAGATTCAGTGGCAAACACAGTTACCTGAAAACTCCGTCCCACCGGCTTTACTGTGAATGGCTTTAGTCATTTTCATAGCGGACTTTAAACACTGGAAGTCTTTTATCCACTCTTCAAAAAGTGTAAATGCTGAATTGACATTCATTACATGATCACTAATAAGATGTGCCATTAATTGTAACCTTAGGGGGTTTCTAAAACTTAATCTGCCAGTGTTTTATTCATTCTCTCGTATCCAGACTTTTACATTTTTAGGGCTGTAGCTCCCTGTCATCGGAACTGAGTGATTGACAGCTGATATTAACCAATCCATTCGCATTCTGTTCTAGGGCAGTGGGCCAATAAGAAGAGTTTGAAGGCGGGGCAAGCATTGCTGGCTTTGTTTTCTGCAACAAGTTGATATGTCAACTGTTTTAAACCATTCCTGAGCGCTGCATTTGGTGTTTTTAGGTGCAATGATTCTTAATGCGTGAATGCCTCCTAATTCCGAGCATGCGGTGAACATTTTGCTGTGAAAACTGGTCGCATGACATCAATTTTATGCACTCGCACAAATGCTACCTAATATATTTTAAGATCGCATAGATAAAATTCCAGGCCCATATGCGACCAAAACGGTCGCAATTTCGCGCCCTGGCTATTATAAAAATAGAGACATTCATTTAATACTAAAAAGCATGAATAAAGCCTACTTTAGTAACATTGCTAATAATAATCTTTAACAAATCTCAAAAATGAGTATGAAACAAATGTACATAATCTGGTGGTGCCTAAAGGCTTAATTAGACTTCTGCGTCAAGCACACACGTATGGTCCCATACCCCTTGCTGCAGCTGACGCACCTCTCAATAGTGCAAGATCTGTGATTGGTCGGCTTGGTAGCGGTGATGAGTGCTGAGAGCCGTGAGCCAGATGAAATGAGTGTTTACCAGTGTCTAGTCCCGTGAAGGAGCTCCAGATGGAAACTTTTGTTTTGTGTTAATCTTATGATTAAAGTTGTTACACGTCCGCCGATTCACGCCTATGAATGAGTTTTAGCTACTTGTACTGTATGTAGCATTAAAAACACCCGCGAAGAAACTCAAACATTAAAACTTCACTGCCAGCAAGCATTTTTAGAAGTGTTATTGCAAAGCAACACATTCAGCACGCAAAAGTTTAGATGCACGACTACGCGCAAGCAGGTATGGGCAGTATTTATGATACAAGTATTTAAAATGCGTATTTTAAATACAAAATAGTATTTAGTATTTTGTATTTATTAGGGTTTATGAAAATGGGTTAATATTTTGTATCAAAATATTTTAGTGTCTTGTATTTTTGTATTTTTAAAATACTGTAAAATACTTTGTAAGAAGTCTACATGATGACGTCATAAAAATGCTGCCTCAGGTTGATGCTTTCTCAGTTATTTGCCTAGCCTTGAGATCAGAACAGAAAATTTATTTAGAAGGTGGCCAGTGCTTGGAGTATGGATTGAAATTATGCAACACGCATAAAGAAAATGACAACAAATAGCAACAAAAGTCAACAATCATTGAAAATAGTATACTGCACAGTGTTAAGACCAGTAATATGTAATGGCAGTTTAGTGTACAATTTGGCATCAGCATCTTTGCTTAAGAAATGAGATGGAATAAAATATTAGTCCTTAAGAACAGGATGTGGAGCCTTTAGCACATAATCATTCTCATTGCTGCAGGTGCAAATACAGAAGAACTTTAGAAGTATAAAACAACTTAAGATGGTATATTGGTGTTTACTAAGGGGCCAAACTGGAATTCTTCCAGTTAAAGAAGAACTTTAAAAAATCTTGGGAGAATGAGTAAAGCCCAAAAAAAATAGTAGTTTAGGATGAATGCTGATGTGATACCAAGAAAATGAGACAAACAACAAACAAATAAGTCATACAGTGGCGATCCCTACAATACTCCATTGCCAGTAGGTGATCTGTAGATGCAGTGTACAGTCAATGAAGAGCTATAGTACTGTATTCTAACTCATTATCTGCATTGCATGGTTTTTACAGTGGTTAAATCTCTATGAAACTTGTACAAAATGTATGCTACAATGAAAGAGAAAGTCAGTTTAATGTTGAAGAGATTGATCAAATATGCCTATTGATTGAAGGTTTGTGAAGAAATGTCATGCTCCCTTGTAAAGTATTTTGTAGTGTATTCAAAATACAGCATTTTATTTTGATACATTTGTGGCTGCTGTATTTTGTAGTTTATTTTGATACACATAAAACTGGGGTATTTGGTATTTTAGGGTGCTTTCACACCAGTGAATCGATTCAGTTGTTCCGAAACAGAGATTAAAATTGTTACATTGTTGCTCTTTGTTCTTGGTGCGGTTCGCTTTCACACTGCAAAGTTTCTAAACGGACCAAAACAAGCTAAAACAAGTCACGTGTGAGTAAACTCTCCTCACATTGGTCAGAGTTTCGTGGTTTATTTAGCAGAGTCCCGCTCAGCTGTCGGGGATGGTTTGGTGGTGTTTGACAGCGTGCGCGCGACATGTCTGAAGAGCGAGGAGGGGAGGGGTGATGAGAAGGGTGCGCGACGTATTTTGAGGACCGGGAGGAAGACGCGCGATTTCCGGGAGATTTGCGTTTACTCGTTTGCGGGATACTCCCGGAACTTCCGGGAGACTTGGGATGTCTGGAATGACTCATATAATCTACTCATAATTCTCTCTTCATATAGCCATATGCCTATTACATATCCATAAAACACTGTGATATAACCGGGCTCGGATCGTATCGCTTTCTCACTACAATCGATCCGCTCCAGGGTTCGTTTCAATCGAGCCGAGACCACCCCATTCAGGCGGTCTCGGAGCGATTGCTTTGGCGCGATTCCGAGCGCGATTGCCCAGTTCATATATGCCAAACGAACCGCGCTAACTGGGCAAACGCGCCACGTTCCGGAACAAAAGTCTAGGTGTGAAAGCACCCTAAAATACATTTCAATGTATTTTTGCCCATCCCTGCACGCAAGGCATGCGCCATGGCCCATGGGTAACGGCGATCACTCTGCAGAAGTATAAATCAGCCTTAAATTAAATTCATAATTTTAAAAAAAAGTAATGTTTGTTTTATTAGACAAACAGGGATAGAATTGTAATAACGTTGGCCATTTATTAGTGCTGATTCAGGCCAGATTGATTTTTTAGCATCAAGGCAGAGAAAAAAAAAAGTTTATGACAAATATTAGTTGTATTTTATAAAATAATGCATTCAAGTGATGAACATGCAACAATTGAATACCCATTTATGGAACCTGCTAAACAGATTTTCTTTGGAGATTTTGGACAATAGAAGAAAATAATTACGTAACTCAACTTTGGAGCTTTAGTTATGAACAGACGTGTTTCTCGCATAATCAAGTGTAAGCATTTCTGTTGTATTGCACCTGTCTTTGAGGTGTGTTTTCTCCTCCCTGGTCAACGAGTGTTCTTTACTGGAGCAGTAATCTGGCTTAGTGACCTCCTCACCTCCCAGCAGGACCATATGTCTGCTTGTTTCTTTCCTGCTGAATTCTCTCCCAGATAGCAGGTAGTAATCGGCCCGAGCTCGGCTACCCTTCGGCGCCTCCGGCTCCGACTCGGCATCGGCGAGTGTTATCTGGGCCGAGTATGGCCCGCAGCTCGCTCTCGCACATGTGTTTGTGATGCGGCTGTAAAGCCCTGGCCCGATTCCTGTTAACCATATCTGGCCCGAGTCTGTCTGTAGAGTCCGGGCCGCTTCTGGCAAGGACTCGGCTTGTTTAACTTTTGTCCTGATGGTGGCGGTAATGCTCCAAAAAGCTGGTTGGCAACCGCGTTAAAGATTACAAGAAGAAGAAGAAGTTTTGGAACTCGTGTTTTCTGGTCAGAAAGGTAAGGTTTTTACTGCTTTTATACTGTGTATACTATGCGAATTTAGTGTTCAAAACCTTTTTTCACAGTGTTAGGTTGTAACAGTGTTTAGTAATTTAAAACAATTTGATACAAAATGCAACTTGTTTTAAAGAAACACGACTGAAGCTAATTGATGTGTATGCTAACGTTACAAACACGTCTGAAAGTTATAGAGGTAAAGTTGGTTTTAAATTCGCACATTCGGATTTCGGCTTCTTAATATAATATTAGAAAACTATCGTTTGCAAATTCCAAATAGTGAAATCATACATTGAGGTAAAGTTGGTTTTATATTAGCACATTCGTTCAGTGCCATGCTCCCTGTATTGTTTACCATGGTACGTTGAATATCCGGTCTGAAATCGCATGCAAGTAACACTTTAAAACAACATTAGCACACAGACCACAGACAATGTTGTAGTTTGATATTCGTTGTCTGCTAGTATGATTTCACTATTTGGAATTTGCAAACGATATTATATTAAGAAGCCGAAATCCGAATGTGGGAATTTAAAGTGAGGTAAAGTTGGTTTTATATTCGCACATTCGTTTAGGGACAACTTGTGACATGATCCCTATATTGTTTACCATAGTACTTTGAATATTCGGTCAGAAATCACACGCAAGTGTGACTTTAAAACAACATTAGCACTATTTAATTGACTGTGAACAACGTTGTACTTTGATAGTCAGTGGCTGCTAATATGATTCCACTGTTTAGAATTTGCAAATAATACTTTTCAGAAATGATATTATTCAGGGAGAAGTCTGAATGTGCCAATATAAAACCAACTTTACCTCAATGGAATTTAAAACCAACTTTACCTCTATAAATCATACTAGCAGACAACGAATATCAAACTACAACATTGTCTGTATAAAACCAACTTTACCTCAATCAAGTGAGTGTTTAGTAACTGAAAACTATTTTAATTATTTTAAAGAAACATGACTGAAACGAATTGGTGTGTATCTTAACGTTACGTTAAAGAAAGTGTCTGTAGACTAATCCGTTAACACTACCATGGCAAAACATGTGCTTTTTTTCTGAGTTAACATTTTAATATACCATGGGTGTTGAAAAAATCATTTTACATTTGTGTACTTACCCAACAGAAATAATTCTGAGTGATTGTGTAAATAAAAATTAATCGTTTTGAATTTATAAAATAGTATTGTTTAACTTGTTTGTGCAATGCATCACGAAAGTGATCTAAGCTCGATACTGTTTACTATTCTCTATAAATGATCTTAATATGTGTTAGCCTATGTGAATCTTATGTTCAAGGTGTAATATGTGCATGTAAAACAGAACGTCTTAAGCAGATTTTGATGGGGTTTTTTTTGTTATTGACAGTTATAAATTCTGATTTAAATCAATGGGTAACAATATTTTTTCGGTTAAGTCTTATTCTTGTTTAACAAGGGTTAGTGAGGCCATTTTGCAGCACATCACAGAGACAAAAGATGTGAATATGCATGTTATAGTTAGGTGCTTATAGTCCATTATAAGCTGTAAACTGTTGATACATTTTCAACATACTTGAGCTTTTCAGACTTTACATTACTAATAGCTTCACAAACAGCTGAAATGGGTTTTGTTATTGGCTATCATCATCAAACATTTTCCATAATGTTAGGTTAACAGTGTTTTTAGTAACTTACAACTATCTGATCCAAAAGGTTTCTTATTTTAAACAAATTTGACTGATTGTGACTTATTCTGCTTTAAATAACATTTTGGGCTTATGCTCAAGGGGTATAATGTTTGTTTCAGGCGTTTTCTGAATAGTCATTATTAATGTTTATAATGCTTTTTGTGAAGATAAACATTTTTTATACACTTTTGTATGTTTGTTTGTTTGACAGTCCACGACAAGATCCTTGAGCACGATCAAACAAGCTCGGCACAGAAGAGGCCGGTATATGTAAGTCATGGCTGAAAATTATGAGTTTTACTCTGTGAATTAGAGTATTTGAATAGGGCAAGGGCCAGTGTTGCTCAGATTTTGTAGCCTTTGCAAACTCATTGTAGTGATGACACTCCTCACTATCTAAAAGTCTTATATAGTAAAAATGAGGCCCCTAAAGATAAAGACTTTGATAACCTAGATGATTATGATATGGTGACATCTGAAGGCTCAGTTAATGAGTTCCATATTGTGGGGTTCGAGTCATCTGAAATGGAAATTGTGCCATCTTCATGGGTACAGAATGATAGATGTGCTTAACCATCTTACAAATCTATGTCTAAGAATCATAAGGCTGTCACTACAGGTATTATAGCCATTAATTAACTTTGATAGTATTTCAGGATTTGAACTTTTTTTGGGGGGAGGTTAACAACAATGTGATGTTTTATTATAGACACATATGAGGAAGCTCGACTCCCTTCCACAGGCAACTGTGATGTCTGACTTGCAAACTGATGAGGACGATGATCGCCCGTCATACACCAAAAGAAAGAACAGGTTTGTTTGCAATTATTTTAAACCCATACTGTCAACATTATTTCAATGATCAATTACAACCTGCAATTTTTGCCCTGGCACTATACTAAAATAATGTTTTGTTTTATAAATGTATCTGATCATGGGACATAAAAGACAGGACTATAGTGACAGTGATGAAGAAAAAATATTTGGAACAAAGAGGCTGGAAAAAAAGCAGATATGAATATTTCAGAATTCGATGCAGCACCGCAACTACCATCACCACCAATGAAGAATCCTTAAGGACACCATCAAGATGCACAGATACTGTACATTTACAGTCTTTGTTCCAGTGCAGTTGGAGATCAAGACAGAACTTATTGGTACTCATCATGTCTTCGTAAGAATTAAATACATCACTACATTTGTAAAGGCTTTATGCAGCTAGAAAGTAAAGATCAACTAGAGAATATCAGCAGTATCTAACCCTCTGTTGTATTTACACAAGTTGTATAAGCTATAGGTTGATTTATAATAATTTGTTATTTTTCTTTTTTTAGCACCACTGTCTGAAGTGTTAAAATCACAAGACGACATAAAGCAGCAACTGGTCCTGATTCTCAAAAATCTGCAAAACCAAAACAGACATGATGAAATTCCAGATGTAAGCACATTTGACCTTCCTTTGTCCAGTTTGATTTGGAAAAGCTTGAAAATCAACTAAAGGACCAGCCCGAACAAATGAAGAAAATGGTAAGTTCAAGCTCTTGTGTATTTCAAAGTGTTTTAAGTTTATTTATTTATTTGATTTTTTGCTACGTAGGTAGCCTGCTTAGGGATTATTGGTGTTTTCCACCAAGGAAGCAGTTTGGCGTATCCTGGGAAAGCTTTTGGCTAACTCCTTGGCCAAACAAATTAACTGGAGCGGGGCAAAACAAAAAGTGGCCTTTCGTGCACTCCCCCTTGGGACTGTCGTAGTCAGTAAGTTGGTTTTAAATATACATTTCAATACAATTAGGGGCTGTTCCATCTGTGTATTTCTTTGAAATATTAACCAGAGGATCAAAAAGAAATCTATATATAGTCACATTTAGGTTGTACTTATGTGAGAGCAAGCATGTTTATTTTTTTCTTTAACATTTGTACTTGTTCACTACTAATTATCTGTATATCTTTTGATCACAGATGCAGTGAGGACAAATATCCATACCATGCCACTGATGAAGAGGTGGAAAAATGCATTACAAGGTGGCTACAACTTGCTCCTGACAGGCACGGAGGAAGGAAGGAAAGAGAGAAAGCTAACGTGTCAAATATCTAAATCACTATTTATATATATATATATATATATATATATATATATATATATATATATATATATATATGACAATATGCCAAATTCTGAAAAAACATCTTGAAACATTTTCAATAACTGTAATAATAATAATAAACAAAAATTCTAAATATAAAATTGCACAAGATATATACACACACACACACACACACACACACACACACACACACACATCATCTCATGTTTTGCTGTTTGTGCAATTTATTCAAATTATTCTTTCAAGTTTATTTAAAAATTAAGTTTAGGTCTTTATACATCTGCAGTTTTATATTCATATTTTTTTTTGTTTTATTGTTATTATTATTTTAATGTTTAATAATGTTTCGAGACGTTTCTTCAGAATTTAGAAGTTCTTTTTACAACTTTGACTTGTATATTTTATGTATTGTCATAGGTATTTGATGTTTCTTGCTATACCTTAAATTGGTTTCTATATTCAAGTTTATATAAAATTTACCTGTTTTAAGATGTCTTGTAAAAAATTTTTTTAATTCAAATCTGTTGGGAAAACAGGGTTGTTTTGAAAACTTTTGTGTATGTGTGCAATTTTAGATAATTTTTTAAATATAAATCTTCCTGTGTATTGTGCATGCAGTTTATTGTTGTTTTTCTTGTTCACTACAAAACAATTTATTAAATTTGAGTATTATTTGTTTCTTGCAGTCAATAAACGTTTATCATTTATTTATTTTGTCCTTTGTTTGATTATTTACGTTATAGGATATGTATGCTGTTTGCATTTTATTTAAAGGTTAAACGCAGTGCCTACACTTTGTGTTTACATAGCCTGTGTTTGCTGTTATATCAACTCAAATGGTTGTAATACCATGTATCAAGTATTAATGTAATGCCAAAAGGTTTTATATCAAGGTATATGAAGACTTAGTCGCGCCAGCTCCGGCCCGCAGTGCACATTACTCACGGGCCGATTCCGGCTCGGATGCGGCAGCGTCGGCTCGCCTACGGCCGCCGCATCTGGCCCGATTGATTCGGGCCGGAATCGGGCAGTGAGTCCATAGGCATCCGGCCCGAGTACGGCAGCCGGAGTCGGGCCGAGGGGTAAGTCTCCGGCAGGCGAGAATCTAGCCGGAACTGGCCCGAGTGTATTTTGCTATCTGGGCTGTGTGTGACAATGAAGGAGACTGTCCTTCATTCTTGGCTTCTGTTCTCAGGAAAATGGAATCCATGCATTGTTTAAAACACAAGTACTGTAAGAATACTGTAAGAGTTTGTAAGAATTTGCTCGAGGTACCACTGTAACACTCTCGCTGACAAGCAACTGGTCTTGGGGTTTGGCCACTGCTTATATAGGCCAACCCCCGCCTTTTTTTTTGAGTTTTACCACTTTATGTAAGTATCAGATACAAGTAGTTTCCTTTTTACATGTACACACTTAATTTGTCATCTAAGCAACACTAATAGATCTTCCCTAAAACACTTAAACACTTAATATCAGTATTTCATTGGATCAAACTCTTTCTCATTAAACACATATTTTCCCCCGTCAGACGCACTACAATGGTTTCACCCATTCCCGCCATGTTGTGTTGCCGCGTCCGGCGACACCTTATTGTTATTGATTTTTGAAAATTACCTTCCATGCAGTGTGTATCACGGCTTTTAGTGAGTAAAAACATCCTGCAAACGTTTTAAATCTCAAAGTGCATCATAGATAAAGTTATTGTCTCTCAAAAGAAAGGGTTATAAAAACGAGTAATTTTCAAAACGGATGCCCACACTTGTCGGATGACCAATCACAGAGCTTGCGCTACGCGTACGCATTACATTTTTTGAGAGGTGCGCGTCAACGTCGCCGATGGCCACGGCGAAGGGCTATGCGTCCACGCGTAGGCTGCGCCGTAGCATACGTGTGCGCTTGACGCAGAAGTATAAATCGGCCTTAATATTACAAAATGAGACTAGTTTGAAAGTTGTTGAGCAATTAAGGTAAAAAATAAACGCATATTATAAGACAATGAAAGTGTTTTATGACCATGTAGGCATGTCAACCTGATCTTGGGGACTCCCACAACCAAAATATGACATTTTCATGATCCATGAAGGGGCACTTTAAAATTAAATTTGACCATAACATAAAATATAACGTTTTATGTCATTTTAGTTTACATAAAATTTAATTCAAGTTTAAAATGAAATCAAATGTTAACACATGGTAAATATGTTCCCTTGTTTCAATTCAATTCAATTTTATTTATAAAGCACTTTAAAACAACACAGTTGACCAAAGTGCTGACAAAACAAAACAAAGCATAGCAAATACTTTAAAAATAAATAAATAAACATAAAAATGTCAACATCTCATGTTTTGCTAAAAGCCAAATTGAACAAGTGGGTTTTAAGAAGAGATTTAAAAACAGTAATGGAAGAGGCTTGTCTAATATACAACGGCAACTCGTTCCACAATTTTGGTGCAGCCACAGCAAAAGCCTGATCCTCTCTGAGCTTTTGACTTGTCCTGGGCACATCCAGGAGGAGCTGGTCGGCTGACCTGAGCAAACGAGAAGGTTTGTAGGGACAGAGAGGTAAAGGGGTGCAGCAGCATTCAGACACTTAAAAACAAATAAAAGTAACTTAAAATGGATCCTGAAATGCACGGGCAGCCAGTGAAGAGAAGATAAAACCGGGGTGATGTGCTCGTATTTGCGTGTGCCAGTTAAAAGACGCGCAGCTGCATTCTGAACAAGTTGCAGACGAGAAATAGAAGACTGA
The DNA here is from genome assembly GCA_903798195.1 of Danio kyathit. Taxonomy (NCBI): domain Eukaryota; kingdom Metazoa; phylum Chordata; class Actinopteri; order Cypriniformes; family Danionidae; genus Danio; species Danio kyathit. Next base: position 35,465,765 of record LR812530.1, read on the forward strand.
CTCACCCCAAAATAAAGGGCATTGCAGTAGTCCAGGCGGGAGGTTATAAAAGTATGGAATACTGTTTTAAAGTGCTTGTGTGATAAAACGTGCTTAATTTTGGCCAGTTGCCTTAAGTGAAAGAAGCTAGAGTGAACAACAGACTGAATCTGGCTTTCAAGCTTTAGTTCAGGATCTATTTTAAAACCCAGGTTCACAATCTCTGGCTTGCAGAAAGTTCCAAGATCATTCAGGCGTACAGAATGAGCGACGTTGGAGCTGGGGCCAAACACCATCACTTCGGTCTTAGAATCATTAAAGTGGAGAAAATTCAGTGCCATCCAAGATTTAATGTCCTTTAAACATGAGTCCAGTGTTCAATTGAATGATCTGTAAATATAATGTCAATGTTTTTCTTTGAATGGTATTTTTAGTTTCATATGAATTGAATCGTGGCTTGGATTTTGGGCCTCATTTCTGCTCTAGTTCTTGAAGATGGTTAGGGTATTCTAACTTAGTATGAAAGTGCTTTTTTTCTAACCTGTCTGAATTGTCATTGTTATCTGCTTGTTAAGTGTGACGTCACGTGAAGTAGCATCCAGGTCCAAGCGCTATATCAAATTGCATGGGGAGACTCAATAAACAGAAATAATGAACGTTTACAAAGCCATGTAATACTTTCAAAAATCATGATCGATATATATACTGATGGCCAGAAATTGAAGTGGACTCTTGAGTACAAATATGTATATTTAGAAAAGTAAAAAACTGTACCTTTATTTCTGAGAGTGTATAAAATTCACTTTAATGTGTAATATGACAATAAAGTGGTCATTCACAAATATTTTTTCAGGTCAAATGAGTAGCGACTTGGACCCTGAAACAGTACGACTTAACAAGCGGATTGCCACATAAAAGGCAGAAGAGCCATTTCCCCTCGTCTTCAGAAAATATTTGAGCATTCTGGATTCCCCGTTAGTAATGACGACAGTGTTGGGCAAGAAAAAAAATTGTTGTATTTACAGTTTGCTGAATGAGTTGCACATATGCTGGTTGCTGCTTCTATTAGCGCATGTCCACTTACATTATCTGTACAACTAACATCACCCTTCTTTCCAGCTGAATTTCAGCTGAATTTCCCCACCCACTGAATTGATTGACAAATGCGTATTAACATGTCTCCGTAGTAACACGTACTGTATAAACATAACCACAAGACAGGACTTGCTCAAAGCAACTGGGATTAAAAGATCTGTTCAGCTCTCTGTGATCATCTGCACCACAAGAATTTTCTTGCTCCAGAAAGGCTTTAATTAACTCCACAACAAATACATTAAATAACCATAAGCTCTTACTGTAGTATTTTTCATTCTTATCTTTCACTGTGCTGTTTATCTGACATGAGGCGCAGCAGAAAATGGAGACATCTGTTAGAGCAGTAAAGAGGGATCTCTATGGCTCTGACAGGCACGTGGGAACGGTGGGCGGTGAGAACCCGCTCATTTGCATTCATCTCCAGAAAGGTATATTAAATAATCTGATGGGTATTTTGAGCTGGGACTTTACAGACAGATTCTGGGGACACAAAAGGCTTATCTTAAATCATTATTTAGTATTATTTTACATTACAATCCTGTAAAGTGATGCAATGCTACGATGACTGGAATCCATTTCTGAGTCATCAAGTCTGTAATTTTCCATTGTTTCAGAGGATTTCCCCACGTGCTGATCAGAACAGAATGTCTGAAATCATTTTACCCTATTAGTCTACTTATTTTCCAATGTGAAGACAACAAATCATCAACAATACAACCATGTTTGTGTAACCCAAGAGTTCTCAGTTGGTAATAATGGTAATTTAAACTCCTTTACTTTTGTTAAAGGTTTTTTTAAGGTTCACTCCCACTCATGATACTTCGTCTTATTCTTGAGTTGCGTCAGTGCATTCTTTCTGTAACTGACACACATCGGCTGTGTCCCAAATCAGAAGCAGCTGCCTCTGCATTTTAGTGTGAAGGCTGCTTTTAGGTTTTCAGATTATCATCCCAAGCACCATTGCATAACGTTTGATTATCGTATTTAGTGAGCTCTAGCGAACCATGCATCTGATTAGTAGCTTAATTAAATCATCACTTTCATCTAATGATTGAAAACAATATTAGGCATGCACTGATACTACGTTTTCCATAATGATAACAATTCTTTCATTTTGATACTCTCCATTAAAGTTTATTGCTGTTTATTAATTATTATTTAATTATTAATAAAAATAATGTAAATCGTGTTAGTTTATCAATTTAACAAATAAATGTTTCCTTGAATAGAAATAGAAAATGTTATGTTTATTTAAAGCAAGTATTTTTTGCTTCCCTCTAAATTTCTTGCAGATGTAGTGGATTTGTACCCACTTCACAGTCAGAAAATCTTGAATTCTTCTCTGCCACAGGGGAAGAGCAAGGGTGAGGGTTAACACTAGCCCTTTGTATAGGATTTAGATTTTCTGCAAAACCCTTCTACCTCCTTAGTCACACCATCTTCTCTCAAACCAGTCGTCTATGTGCAGTGTTGGTCCTATTTTCACCTGGTTTAAAGGGATTGTTTACTCAAAATAAAAATTGTCATCTTACTCTCTCTTCACTTCTTCCAAACCTGATTACGTTTTATTCTTCTACTGAACACAAAAGAAGATGTTTTGAAGAAGGCTAAAAACCTGGATCCTTTGACTTCTATAGTATTTGTTTTTCCTTTTGTGCCAGTGGTTACAGGTTTTGAACTTTCTTCCAAAATATTTTCTTTAGTGTTCAACAGAATCAAGATTTGTATAGAGGTTTTTAACCACAAAAGAGTGAGTAAACAGTGAGCAATTTTTCATTTTGGGTGAACTCTCCCTTTAACATGTATTTTCAGTCACCTGAACACAAGTGATCTGTTAAAATAGCATTTATCTTCATATATTTTTCATCTGGTATTACCATCTGCTCAAATTCATCACTTGGTCAATTATACCACATCTCGCTTAAGAATCACTTTAATTGGGGTTTTGTTTGAACACGTTTTAACCACACAAGCATTTACAATATTAAAACACAATTGATCTATTGTGTTTGTTTTCTATAGTACCTGGAAGTGGTCTAAAGCTTACAAGCTCAAAACACTTTAGACTAGGGTTACACAATATATTGTTTCAGCATCGATATCGCAATGTGCGCATCTGCAATAGTCACATCGGAGGATGTGCAAGTTTTACAGTTGACCAGGAGCCACATTTGAGATTTGTGGAGTCACTGTAGTGTTTCACCATAATAGAGTGAAAGTTTACCATTTGCATGCATCTTTTCTAAGCTGTTTGTACAGAACTGTGTATAGGTAGTCTCCACTATCATATTGTGATATAAACACAATAATTCTCTTTTTTAATTTTCCTGACGTTAAGATAGGATCCAAATCCCTGCAATTCTGAGGTCCACCTCAACGTGATGTTGGAGTGCGTTTTCCCCACCCACTGAATTGTTTGACAGATGCGTATTAACATGTCTCCGTAGTAACACGTACTGTATAAACATAACCACAAGACATGAGGCGCAGCCGAAAATGGTTAGTGGGAACAAATTTGCATTAAAGGCACAGGCAACAAAAACCGCTACAGTGTGCTCAGAGTTGAAAATCCCCATGTTCAGAAAGGTATAATAAATAACCTGATGGGTATTTTGAGCTGGGACTTTACAGACTTTACAGATTCTGGAGACACAAAGGACTTATTTTAAATCTTGAAAAGGGGTAAAGTAGGTGTCCTTTAAGGCAAGCATTTCAAGAGAGTTTAACATATTCCAGCACAAGAAATTGTACTGCTTGGAACTTTATTAAAGATTAATTTCAGTGAATAATTGAACATTATTTAGTATTATTTTACATTTGATTATTCAATTTCCATACCTAAAAACCATAAAGCACTGTTAGTTTTTGCTGTTATATTATCTATGCTTGTAATTTGATTATTATATTTTATGCATATTTTAGTCCCCAACAAAACTATCCCAATCAAATCTAAATTAATACATTTTTTACACATAGAGCTATTCAAGTTATTTGGTGAAATTGTATTCATATTGCCGAAAAACTGTATATTGCAATGTCTGATTTTTACAATATAGTGCAGGCCTACTTTAGACCCTGTTTACACCTTTAGTTAGGATTGTCTGCTTGTGATTGTATGGACAAAAATGCATCTTAATATGCATTGTAAAAGCGGCTAAAATGTCCTGCTGTGACCTTTGTCACCTCCCCATTGGGTCACCTGTTACCCCTCACCCTGACACTTGAGAGGTCCCGAGAGACACAGTCGCACAGCAGACAGAGGGCTCTTTGAGTTTCTGAAACATGTGTGTTTCAGCTCTCGTTTCCTCTCTTTATCATTCTGTCTGTCTCTTGTATTCACATTCACACATTGGTACTTAAACCTCTATTGAGTTAGGATTGGCTTCATTAGTGGGCTAGATCAATCTGCATTTATTTGTTATGGAGGACTGTGATTCTCCAACTTTTAATTCTGGCAGAAGCATGCTCTTCTATAAATATTTCTTTATGTGCTCGGGTGAATTCACATTGTTTCACAAACAATTGTGTAGTTCATGCACACAGAACTTTATGACTCATCATTGCCTATTACCATTGGCCTCAAGTATCCCTCTAACGGCCTCCACCCCATTATTGCTCTCATGTGAATGACTTGATGTGTTTTAGAGGGTGGATATAAACATTTGAGAAAAATGTTGTCCAGAGAGAAATTAAGTCGGTGTCCCCATTTCATTATGGTCTAAATTACAGGCTGCTCATTTACAGTATTAGCCAGTCTCATCAGAGTGAGAAAGAAACTGTTGCAAGTCTAACCCAACTATTAGTAGGTTTCAGCTCAGCAAGTAAGTCAAATGCTCATTTAGCATGGGGGCTGGGGGTTCGCGGACGCCGCCCTCACTATGGACGCGCCGGCCCTGATAACACTGGTGAGAACTGGGTACTGTGTTCTATGGTGTTAGTAACTAATGTGAAGTTGTTTCTTTAATATACATTCGTTGTATTCTGTTTTTGAATGTTTCTGTTAAGGACTTTTATTTTGGTGTTGTGTCCTCTGAGGAGGAGAGTAGTGTGTGTGTGTGTGTGTGTGTGTGTGTGTGTGTGTGTGTGGTGTGTGTGTGGTGTGTGTGTGTGTGTGTGAAGAGCAGGTAGAGTGTGACGGGCAAGGAGACTCGTGTCGATCTCCTCCCCAGTTCTTTGAGTTTTTGCTCAAAAAAATAGTTAGTCGTCTGTATACATTCACCCACTGGCAGCCAAAATCCACTAATATGAAGCGTGTATGCACTCTGACTACTATATTGTTGATAAGCTGTGCTGGGCATTTCACTCTGTCTCGCGCTGAAGGCTGTCAGTGTCGACTAATCGCAACAGGCTGTCATCGGTCCAATCAGCGCAGATTAGCTTCGCGCTAAGGAGGGGTTTGGGAACAAATGAAACGCTGAACGATTCATATGGGAGTTGCTAGGATAATTAGGTAAAAATAAATGCATATTATAAGACCATGAAAGTGTTTTTTGACCTTTCATGCATATCAGCCTGTTGTTTGAGACCCTTACAACCAAAATATGACCCTATTTAATGTATAATAGGGGCTCTTTAAAAGACCAAACTCCTATTTAACACTCAAGCAAAATGTCTTTTATTTTGCTATGTTATAAAAGATTCAAAAGTAGTGGTACTGGAAACCCTGGGACTCTTTTAAAGTCAATGACATTTACAAATATTTCTCATACTCTTTTCTAAGTTAAAATATTTAATAAATTAAACTCTTACTAATTATTAACTCATTTATTACAACAAATCTCTGTAGTACTTGAATATCACTTTCCTTCACTTTCGTCAATCGGTGAAGTTTGTTCCTCACCACTGGCTTGCTTGGTTTGTGACTTGTGGAGCTGCGTATTGCTGAAAGTCCAAACACTGAAGAGCAAAACCATCAGTGAAAATTAAACCAAACTGAACTGAACTAAACTGAACTTCAACTCTGAAACTGGACTGACTAATTTACTAGAACTTCTATGTTAAGCTGCTACATTGTAAAAGCGCTACAGAAATATAGATTAATGGAATTGAATTGAATATGGCGACCAAATGTCTATTTTATCTATTTGCTTATTTGTTAGCATATTAGCCGTTTATTAATGGATATTAGTGATGGAAAGTTCTGAGTATTTTACTGACTTGGACCTTCGAAGTGAACAAATCCTTTTTTCGAGTCATTTCGTTTAATTTGCCAAAATAACATTTAAATGTTACAAGATGCTTCCAAACACAAGATGCCCAAACATTGATCTCATTACAAACAAGTCATAAATAGAATGCTACTATACTAAGAAGGAGAAAATAATCCTTCATTGTTTACCTGGTGTTTTGTCTATGATTAGCTCTGCTCACCTCTTCTGACATGTCTTCCAATTTGAGTCATTTCATGTGTTGAAGGAATGACACAAAATAAGAACTTGAGAGATGAATGGATGGAATCTTTTTCCGACTTTGACCGCATATGATTGGCTTCTGTCTTTCACACTATGAACAAATGACTCAAACCTGATAAAACACTCGAAAAATGAACTAATCTTCTCCTCCATCTGCACAAATGTGCGCATGCACGTATGAACTAATCAATGGGTCGTACTTGAAAGATTCGTTCATTTTGAACGAATCGTTCAAGAACGACCCATCACTGGTGCATATACAGTGCATCCGGAGTATTCATAGCGCTTCACTTTTTCCACATTTTTTTATGTTACAGCCTTATTCCAACATGGATTAAATTCATTTATTTTCTCAAAATTCTACACACAATACCCCATAATGACAATGTGAAAAAAGATTTTTTTTGAAATTGTTGCAAATTTATTAAAAATAAAATACCTGAAATGTCACATGTGCGTAAGTGTTCACAGCCTTTGCTCAATGCTTTGTTGATGCACCTTTGGCAGCAATTACAGCCTCAAGTCTTTTTGAATATGATGCCACAAGCTTGGCACACCTGTCTTTGGGAATTTTTGCCCATTCCTCTTTGCAGTACCTTTCAAGCTCTATCCGGTTGGATGGGAAGCGACTGTGTGCAGCCATTTTCAGATCTCACCAGAGATGTTAAATATGATTTAGGTCTGGGATCTGGCTGAGCCACTCAAGGACATTCACGGAGTTGTTGTGATATTTTGGAGATGTGCTTTGGGTCATTGTCCTGCTGGAAGATGAACCGTCATCCCAGTCTTGAGGTCAAGAGCACTCTGAAGCAGGTTTTCATTCAGGATGTCTCTGTACATTGCTGCATTCATCTTTCCCTCTATCCTGACTAGTCTTCCAGTTCCTGCTGCTGAAAAACATCCCCACAGCATGATGCTGCCACCACCACCATGCTTTACTGTAGGGATGATATTAGTCTAGTGATGAGCGGTGCCTGGTTTTCTCCAAACGTAACACCTGGCATTCACTCCGAAGAGTTACATTTTAGTCTCATCAAACCAGAGAATTTGGTTTCTTGTGGTCTGAGAGTCCTTCAGATGCCAGTTCCATCTGACCACTCTACCATACAGGCCTGATTGGTGGATTGCTGCACAGATGGTTGTCCTTCTGTAAGGTTCTCCTCTCTCCATAGAAGAACGCTGGAGCTCAGACTGAGTGACCATCGGGTTATTGATCACCTCCCTGACTAAGGCCCTTCTCCCCTAATCACTCGGCTTAGATGGCCGGCCAGCTCTAGGAAGAGTCCTGGTGGTTCCTAACATCTTCCACTTACGGATGATGGAGGCCACTGTGCTTATTGGAACTTTCAGAGCAGCAGAAATTTTTCTGTAACCTTCCCCAGCCTTGTGCCTCGAGACAATCCTGTCTCGGAGGTCTACAGACAATTCCTTTGTCTTCTTGCTTGGTTTGTGCTTTGACATGCACTGTCAACCCTGGGACCATATGTAGACAGGTGTATGCCTTTTCAAATCATGTCCAATCAACTGAATTTACCACAGGTAAACTCCAATTAAGCTGCTGAAACATCTCAAGAATGATCAGTGGAAACAGAATGTACCTGAGCTCAATTTAGAGCTTCACGGCAAAGGCTGTCAATACTTATGTAGATGTGATTTTTTTTTATTTTTATTTTTTCACATTGTCATTATGGGGTCACAACAACTGCCTTACAAACTAGTAATAATCAGCAAAGTAAGAGGTATTTAAGGGAAGATGTCAAAGTAATTTAAGAGGAAACCAGCTAGACCAACAGAAAAGGGCTTTATTTCTAAGAATGCATGTGTAGGAAGCAGATACTACAAAAACAGTATGTGGTTTTCCCTAGATACTCATATTGGAGGATTCTTTATTTCCAAACACTGTTCTGACGTCATCATGTTTTAAGCAAATCTCTTCAAATTGTGAAAGCAGCGTGTGTTCTAGCTGACAAACACATTGAGAAACTGACAATATGTCTGTTGTCCAGTTGTTAATGTCTCTCTGTTTTTCTTGTGATCTTCAGGTAATGAGTGAACATGGAGGCTGGCTCGGTGGTGCGTGCAGTGTTTGAGTTCCTCCCGAGCGTCTCTGAAGAGCTTCCTCTGTTCACCGGAGATGTCATTGAAGTGCTCAGCGTTGTTGATGAATTTTGGCTACTTGGAAACAAAGATGGAGTCACAGGTAAACTCATGAGTAGGTACAAACTTCATTTAATTTGTTTTTCATATTGGTGTTGATTTTTTTTTTTTCCTCATTCTTTCTTCCCTCAGGCCAGTTTCCTACCACTTTTGTGGAGTCTGTTACAATCCCAGGCACCAAGGCAGGAGAAAATCTGTATGTGTGCATTAATGACTTCAACTCTGCAGAGGCTGGAAACTTACCACTAAAGAGAGGTATATATAGTATTTTAATAGTATTAAACATGACTAATTTTCATTTTTGAAACCGATGTCACTTAGAAAAGCTGTGTCCATACATTATTGATTGCTTATCATTTAAAAAGGAGGTAGCTCACCAAGTTAAAAGCATTTCTGTTGCCATTTTCTCTTCTCTTCAGCATAAGTCCCGCTTGCTCAGAGAGGTGTAATGTCGTATATGAGAGGTACAGTTTAATTTTATAGTAGACTGTAGAGCCCTAGATTGTACATCTTATCCTGTATGCACATACATAAGCTTACTGTTAAGGGGGTTTATAAGATTTTTTCTTTGTTATCTGTATTTGCTAGTAGAGATGTGAATCAAAAATGGAAACTCTAAATTGTAAATTATTTTTATTTTCTTCTTCTTCTATTTTATGGTCTATTTAAGAGTGATATCATCAGAGTTTCCAGATTTTGAGCACTGTGTGTGCAGTTGAAAATAAAAGTCTTATCCCAGTTCACCACTAGATGTCAGTAGTTGTATGTTTATGTTGTGTAGAGTAAAATAGATCCACAATCCCTACAGGTAAGGAAATAAATCATGATAATGTTTCACCTGTGTTTTATTTTTGTAATGTTTTCTACTTCTTTTTGTTTCATTGATTTTCATTCGTTTTTAGATGTTAGTTCTTTGTATTTGGTGTTTTGCATATTACACGTCTGTTTATGTTGTGCTACTTTAGATGTTTGCTGTAGTCTATGATCTAATGTGGAAACTGTAATTTGTCCAGCACACACTTCCTTTATTTTTGTGTGAAAAATACAACTGGATGGATTTTTGTTTCCCCTATCATGTCAGTGGGGATCATGTATGCTGTTCTAGTTTATGAGTTGAACACAATGGGAGGCGGAGCACATGTCTGTGTGGAATGTGGCCCCTGTGACCCCAAAGGACATTCTGGCTCCTGTTGGTGTGTGTGTGTGTGTGTGTGTGTGTGTGTGTGTGTGTGTGTGTGTGTGTGTGTGTGTGTGTGTGTGTGTGTGTGTGTGTGTGTGTGTGTGTGTGTGTGTGTGTGTGTGTGTGTGTGTGTGTGTGGTTGTGGTTGTGTGTGTGGCTGTGGTTGTGTGTGTGGCTGTGGTTGTGTGTGTGGTTGTGTGTGTGTTCTAAGTGACACTGACCACACCAGCGACTTTACTGCCATGCAAACTGACTTAAGGTCAGAGGTTAACACACAGCTCTAATCCTGTTCAGTTGAACAGCGTATATTACCCTGGCTGTGAATTTATGTGCTGACACAGTTGAGTACCTGCTAAATGTATTTTTATTCACAGTTTGGCTCTAAAGCAGCTGTTAAAAGAAGGACTTGTCAAAAATACTTCAGCATTGATGCAAATATGTCAGTAATACCAATAAGAAATAACTGACACAAATATAACTAATACACCTATTACAAAACATTATCCAGCTAACACCAGTCTTCAGAAGGGAACAGTTCGCTTGTTGGTCTTTGTGCATATGCATATGGACATTTCACTTCTTGCTTTTTTTTGTAGAATTAGGCGTCATCAGCATTGAATTTAAATGAAATACCTAGAGAGGGAACTTTAAAAGAAAATGGCTTAATGTATTTGTATTTGTTTTTAGTGCTTATTTTATCGCTATACAAAATCTTGTGGCACTTATATCAAGACACATGTATTATAAATACTAAATAATATATCCTGTTGTCACTTTTGAAATGCGTATTTTGCTTATTTTAGAAAAGATTTTACAAAGCTTTCTTGCCATGATAATAGTCAGATTCTAAGATTGCATAAATGTACAATCTATGAAGCTAAGTAAACTGTTTCATGCCAAAAAAAAACTAATGAAAAACCTAGTCCCTCAACAGGTTTTGCAGTACATCACTAAATAAATATCAGGGATGCTGCTACGTTTTAAATAAGCACCAGAAACTTCATTAGATATGCTGGGAAGTCAGCCAAGACCGTTTTTCAGTAATTCTTACTGAAAGGTGCGAGACATTGTCACCAGAATGTTTTTTTGTAAATTGTTCAAGGTATTTTTATTCAGGTTATCACTTTGATAGTAATTGATAGTTGATTCTGATAGTTCAAGCTTTTTTTGTCATGATGCTTAGCTTCTATTACTCTCTCTCTCCTGTGGTAGGTGATGTAGTTGCTGCTGAAAGCAGTATGGATTCCGTGTGGATGAGAGGGCATAATGCATGGGGCTCGCGTGGGCTCTTCCCTGTCTCTTGCGTTAAAGAGCTGGAGCTTTCTGGACGATCCAGGCAACTGTCCGAGCGCAGTGCAGCTGTCCAGGCCTCTGAGCTCCCACCACATGCACTGGGCCAGGCTCGTGCCCTCATGAACCTTCACGCCCAGTTGGACGAGGAGCTGGACTTTCGAGAGGGTGATGTCATCACCATCATAGGCCTGCCAGAACCTGGCTGGTTCCAGGGAGAGCTGGACAGCAGGACAGGACTTTTCCCAGAGGGTTTTGTGGAGTTGCTTGGACCTCTGCGCTCACCTCTGGAAGAGCCTGAACCTCAGACCTTGGAGCAATATCCGGATTACGGCAATGAGGAAGAAGAAAGGAGGGACAAAGAAGAGAGGGATGAGGAACTTCCAGAAATGGAGATTCAACAATGTCAAGAGGAGGAAGAGGAGGAGGAGGAGGATGAGGAGGAAGAAGAGGGAGCCATTTACGGTATTGCGCTTTATGAGTTTCGAGCCCTTGAGCCTGGTGAGCTGGACTTTGATGTTGGTGATAGGATCCGCATCCTTGCCACTCTGGAAGACGGGTGGTTAGAGGGGCAAATACATGGCAGGAGAGGAGTTTTCCCACATCGATTTGTCAAGATTGAAGGGCAGCTGCAGACTGTCCCACAAACTGAGACTTTAATTAATGAAATTAGTCTACCTAAAAGAGAAGAAGAGTGTTACACCCCAGATTATACCTCAGCTGAGGAAGATCACACAGTGCCAGAATATGGACAGGAGTGGTCTATCCAGCAAGACCACACAGTGTGGGACCTGGATTACTTTGAGCGCCGGGAAGAGGAGCGAAAGGATAACAATGGTGACAACATGCACTCTGATCAGAGCTCTCAAGAGAGAAGAATGACTCAAAATCAATCACAGGTTCAGTCCCAAGAACGAAGGCGAGATAGACCCCCACCCCCTCAGACACAACCCAACAGAGGAAGTAGCTCAGGCCACAGAAGTGTTCAAAATACCAGAAGAAGCAGCCCCAATATGGGTCGACCTCAGCTGCCCCCTAGACCAAGTCTACATGCTCTTAGCAACCGTAAATATAGTACTGGTTCTCACGCTAGTTTACGACAACCCCCACCAGCACCCATCACAAAGAACCAGAGTCTCAATCCACCTGACAAAACATCACCGAATTCCACCTTGACAAGGAACAATGGTAAATATGCCTCTCACAACAGCAGAAAACCCTTGAGCAGTAAAAGCTCTGGTGAGAAGAACAGGCAGAAGAAGCTAACTCGACATGCAAGCGTTAATGATGCAGACCTAATATCTGGTGGAAGCAGTGAACAACAGGCATGGCCTCAGGTACAGGGTTCGAATGGGTTTCCGACATCCCAGACTATGGGGACTTTGGCTTTGTCAGCTGGGGATCTTGAAGCCAAGCTTTCTCAGCAGCTGATAGAGTTTGAAAGGAGCTTGCCGGGTCATAGCAATGGAGCCACAGAGCAGAGCCGCTGGGAGGAAGTTAGTGGCAGATTGGGCAATAAAGTTTCCCGCCACTTCTCTATTATGGACTACAGTGATGAGAATGACATAATCCGTGGCTCCTCTCACTCCTCAATAGAACGTTTATTACCTTCCACTCCCTCGCCTTCTGGCTCTGCCTCCTCCTCTTTGGAGAGACGGAAAAATCTACGTCCACCTCCTCCTCGACCTCGAGTCCTTAGGCCTTCGGCTCCTACAAATACACATTGTTCTCAGACCAATGGTCGTATTGCTCCTCAACCTTACCGACCTGCACGTCCAGCACCACGTCCACCTCCTCCATGTCCACGCACCAATGCAGTGACACCTCCAACCACCTCCAACCCATTTTATAATTCTCCAGATGAGGAGGAGATTTTTGAAGAGATGGAAGAACAAGAGGATGTTCTGGAAGCAGAAAAAGAGATGGAAAGGGAACAGGAGCAATACAGGTTACTCCTTAGGCTGGAGGAGGTGGAAAGAGAAATTGATATGTATTCTAATACCGCCCAGGAGCTGCAGGCCATGCTGGATGAGGAGCAGGATGAGACTTCAAGGCAACAAGCTCTGGAGAATCTGGAATTTTGCTCTTACACCATGGAGACACTGACCCTGGAACAGCAGCAGCTACAAGGTAATTTCTAATTCCTTTTTATACTCTTTACTTCAGTACAGTTACCTACATAGATATAATTTTATATTTATGCCATCCATTCATTTGATCATTCTAAAGTGGGAAATGTGCAGCATTTAAAGACATAATTCATTCAAAAATTGCAATTTTATCATCATTTAATCTATACTTGTTCCAAACCATTCTGAATTTCATTTTTTCAGGTCGAACACAAAAGAGGATATTTTCAAGATTGTTGGAAACTGGTAGCCATTGACTTCCATAGTATTTATTTTGCATACTATGTATTTCAATGACGGTTCCAACGGTTCCACAGAAAAATTAAATTTATAAAGGTTTGGGATAGGGATGCTCATTTCGGTTAACTTTACTAACCGACAACCGCTGCTCATTAACCGGATATTAACCGGATATTAACCGTTAACAGATTAATATTAAAAAAATATTTATTTGAAAAAAAAAAATTGACGTGTCTATTTTGTGTGACACATTAAATATTGCATTTTAAAATACTGATTTATTTTAACATGCAAACAGCAGCATACATAACAGAGCATCTTTACGCACCTGTATGTTTCCAACACCATAGAAAAAAAGAACAAACTAAATAAACAGAATAAAATAAATAGTCTTGCCCTAGATATTTTTCACTTAAATGACACATTTAAATTACAAAACGAAAACACTGACTGAACCCTTTTTAAGAACCGCCGGCTGTTTGTCCAATCATGTTTTTTTTTCTTCCGTCAAAAAAAAATATATCAGGCTACCTTAAATCGATCGCTCCACGAAAAATATACATTTAATTAATGCTCCGCTGTTATTATTATATTACAAAAACCCTTTTAACATTTTTAATAGAAGTCATTAGCCTGAAGAATATGTCATAATGACTTATTTCCTCCATCTCACTCTTCTCACTCACCGTTCATGTGCGCGCGATGCATGTGATGAAAGACAATAGCCGCTTTTCCACTATCGTGCCAAACCGTTCTAAGAACACTTCAGTACATTTAGGGTTGTTTCTCCACTGAGCCTGAAACGGCGCGGCACGATTACAAACCGTTCTCGGCAGGGTTAGACAACCGTGCTGAATTGTGCCGACAGACTCTGTGTGTTGACGTCGCGGCTCTGTTGCCACCACAGTCGGCTCAGAGGAAGCGCGCTACTCATCAGACATCCACATGTAAACTACACTACATTTAACATGAAAAACTGATACAGGTCTAAACGATACAGTTTGAAAAGGGTTTTAAAACCACAGAGCAGTCTCTGGCAGAGAAGGGAGTCACTGGCCCACCACATTCTTACGAACATATTTTATTTATCAAAGTTATTATTTCATTGACTTGAATATAGTTACCCGTGTATAATTACTAACCCGTCATCTAAAATCTTAAAATAATAAAATAGCCTATTGTTTTACTCGTGGCTTGAGCTTCATTAATTTGATTGACATCCTAGGCAGAGACATTTATTTTGCCTGACTAAACATGAGTTTATTGCATGCCGTGCTGTATTTGGTAGCACAGAACTCGCTCTGAGAACTTACCAACGAGTACAAAAACTTTTTTTTCCTGCTGCACATCGAACAAAGAAATGCTTAAGATCGCTATATCCATAGAACACAAACTTGCAGACTCCTTGAACAATGAGGAAATAATTGCACTTTTTAATTAAAAAAACCAGACTGCAGCATGCTTGTTTTGTAATTTAATGCCAGCTATACCACCTGAAAGACGGTTACGGCGTGTCGGCCGTTACTGGAGAAAGTCTAATCTTTCATAAGTTTTTTGGACTTTGCATGAAAGCTTTACGGAGTGGCACTGTCCGAGGTGCTCATTATTGTGTTGGATTTAAATTATAGCCTATAAATGCACCAATAAACAAGTCAAATGAACGAATAAATAAAATAAATATGGATTGTTAAATGCCGGTATTGTTTTTACTAAAAAAAAAATCAATGTGTCTTGACAAATGTTTTATAAAAATAAAATGAGCAATTTTCAACATTTCAGCTATAGGCCATTATACGATTCAGTTAAATAAGTTGGACATTTGGGGACATGTAACATGTTTCTGTGTTTTTTTTTTTCTCGGTTATCTTTAATATATCCTACTGGGCAGCTGTGTAAAATATTTTCTAAAAGTCAAGCGGGAATGTGTTAATAGCTCATTAGTTAATTATGAAGAGAAAAAAATAATTAAAATAACAGAAATAAAATGATAAAAATACAAAGATAAAAAGAGCAGCATTTTGCTAAATATAATAGTGCTTTATATGCTTTATATCCTGCTATGTGTTGTTTCATATTCGTTTTTTATTTAACTTGATGGATTCAATATTTAGTGTTTGAATACTGAAACAAATAAAAGCCATCGCTTAAAAGCTTATTTTTTACCATCAACGTGTAGTATGTTTTATATCATTATCAACTTTTGATATAAAACCACTGTGTAATTTAATTTATTGTTAAAAATAAAATAATTTAAGTGCTATATTTTTATAAGTGAAAGTGCCCGCTGAGTTTTGACAAGGCCTGTCCAAAAATATACTTCAGAATCAGAATCAGAAAGAGCTTTATTGCCAGGTATGTTCACACATACATGGAATTTGTTTTCGTGACAAAGCTTCTACCGTGCTACAGAATTACAGACAGGACTAAAAAACAGATAATAAATATATTTTTCAAAGTGAATGCAAATATACAAATTGACAAGTTCTGCCACTATAATAAAAATGTACTATTTTTGGTGCATTATCATTGTTTATTTTTCTGTTATGTACAGAGATTTGAAATATATTTATTTTCCCGCAAGTCATTTTCAATCATCACGTTACATTTTGGTCATTTTTCCTCCAAATCAAAATTTGCCCAGAGCCGCGCAACATGACCTCTACTAAATAAATACTGGTGCTGTGACTTGTAGCGATATTTAGCACATATAAGAGAGCAGCATAACATAATTGAAGAATGAAACAGACAACTGACGTAAAACGCTTTTTCGGCTCAGTTGACTTTTATTTCAACTGGGAGCACACAGCTCGCAGTGGCATAATGTGAGGCACAGCGCTTAAAACCATTCAAAATATGCGCCTCGCAAAAAACGCTTTCGATGATCGGTCCCTTATGCTGCCACATTTTAAAAATATATAAAATAATATTTTTTAATCGTTTAACTGATACCATTAATCGGTTACAAATGCACCCTTTCGGTTAATGGTTAAACGGTTATTTTGAGCATCCCTAGTTTGGAACCACTTGAGGTTACATTTACATTTTATTTAGCAGACGCTTTATTCCAAACAACTTGAAAGTGAGTATAAAAGAAGCACTTAAAATCATCAGAGAGTAGCTGTAAATGCTATGACAAGTCTTAAATTACTACGTGTACAAGTCTAAGGCCCCGTTTACACTAATACGTTTTAGTTTAAAATGGCATTTTAGAACGAAGACCATTCTCGTCCACACTGGCGTTTCACTTAGCCTTTCTGAAAAGATCGGTACACTGCTGAAAATGCACATCACGTGACCATACACACACACACACACACACACACACTCTTGAATGCGCTGCAGC
This sequence comes from Danio kyathit, assembly GCA_903798195.1. NCBI lineage: Eukaryota > Metazoa > Chordata > Actinopteri > Cypriniformes > Danionidae > Danio > Danio kyathit. Next base: position 35,482,589 of record LR812530.1, read on the forward strand.
GTATGCGGAGGTCTGAGTCCCAGGCAGTCAGCGGGTGCTTTGAGCACACCTCCCCAGGTGAGAGCAGTGCATGTCGGACAAGTCATCAAGGATATACCACTGGATCTCATCTCACTATAATTGTTAAGCGTGATATTTTGAATTCATCTGGTCTTTATCTAACGACTCTTTGGACTTTTGAATTTATTACTTGTTCTCTGGTAACATGTTTTGGTTGAGCACATCGATAACTTAATATGTTAATTTATGTAACCACGTACACTGATTCTGCACATTTGACTGATTGCTTGCCTTTATTTCCTATATTGTATAAACTTATTGTACATTATGCTTTTATAGTGGCCATTATTGATAATTAAAACTGATATTCAGCAAAAGAGAGGGAATGTTTTGTATTTTTCAATCATAATGAAAGAAGGCAGTTGTGTTATAGGCACCATTTTGTTATAAGTATGCATACAGTGAAGATGATAAAACTTCCACGTTTTAAAACTAAAACGTATCAACGGGGCCTAAGTTTTAGGTTAAAGGAGTAAATAGAGAGCAAATTAGTTTGGGTGAACTATCTGTTTATTTATTGTTGAAATAGTTCATAAAAACAATGATTTTTATTATTATCATTCTTCTCACCTTTTATTTTGTAATTCTAAAATATAAAAAGTAGAAGGAAAGTTTCATGAAGTTAAGAGTTCTTTGACAGACATGAGGAAATAAGTGTTTCCACGTAAGCCATTTGTATTTGTTTTATGCCATTTTTTTTGATGACCAGGACCTGTATAAAGAAACGTATCATGGTTAGATTTGAATATGTGAATTTGCATAACAGTGTTTTTGCTTGAGTCCGTAATCTGAACTACATTTTAATGACCAATATCCACAATAATGCATCATGATCCTCTATTGAGGCCACATTTACTGCTAGCATGCATGCTATATCTGTTTCAAATGAATGCTTTTGATAACTGCCATCTGAGACAAAGTTCACTGTACTGGGTGTGTCGTACACACAACTTTTATTTATGTTGAAATTCTCTACACCATGTGTGTCAACATCACTTCTTTCCTGCTAAAACCATGTATATCAATATGCTCTGACTGATTTGCCTCATCTTCTCATAACTGTCAACTATATAACAGTCTGGAAGAGGAATTTATAAACCTCTGTTCACTCATTATGTGATATTCAGCACTTTCTCATAAATGGTCTCTGCTTGACCTTCACACCTAACCAGGGAATAGAACACACCTAGACATAGGGAATATTAACACATAGGAAAGAAACCACTTTGTGTCTTCGAGTGGAAGGCTTCAGTGGACAGTGGCACTGAGAGTATCATGTCTTTTTACAGCAGTTGTTTAAGTCTGATGTGATCCTTTGTGGCCATGATTCACTGTAATGTTGTAAAATTATTTAAAAAAACAGATATTTTGTGATGGATTTTTAGTATGTATGATTGAACAATCAGTTTAATGTATGCATAGTTATTATTATAAAAGCTATCATCTAACCTTATGATGATATCAAATATGTTTTGTTGCGGTTAATTGCTGAAGCTTTTATCCAGTGTTGCCAACTATTTCCAATGAAAAGTAGTTAAAGCCTGATCGCAAAGTAGCTAAATGTTGCCAGATGACATCACACTCACTAATTTGCATATCAGTGACGTAATCACGTAGTATCTGACAAGCGTCAGCTCGTCATGTCTCTACTCTCTGAGGCGCCGTGTATTATATTGTATTAAAACATTACATCCAGATGCACAATAAACAGGTTCTTATTAACATATTACTTTGTGTGGTGACGTCATTGCGTAATCAAATAAAAATATAGTTGACTATTTGTAAAAGTAATACAAACACTTTAAGATCATTTTATTTTATTTTTAAATATAACACTGATAATGAACAGTTACATTCTTTTAAACAATCACAGCTTGTGTACTTACTCTTTTTACCTTTTGAAATTAAAACATTTATAAATGTGACAACAATTATAGCACTATTGGATTTTATTGCTACCAACAATTATACATGTTTACAAATATCAGTAAATTAACAGTTATGAAAAACAATCTGAGCTAGCAATTTACTCTACTGAGTGAAGCCTGCAGCCACTGCTCTTTTGAGTCACCTTTTAAAAATTGCTAAAAGTAACCAAATGAATGTTAAAAATTGCTAAATTTGTTGCTAGGTGCTTTTTGAAAAAAAAAGTTGCTAGGGTAGTATGAAAAGTTGCTAAATCTAGCAACAAAATTGCTAAGTTGGCAACACTGCTTTTATCACAGTGTATGTTATTATCACAATATTGACTTAAGCTGCAAAAAATTAGTATACTGTTTTATTGTAAATGCGTGTCTAAATAAACACATTTTTTAAAGTAATAGAATTGTAAAAGGATTATAAAATACAATAGATAACACTTTATAAACTATCATTACTAAATGTCACTTAATGGAGTCAAATCAACAGTGAGAAAAAGACTTATTAGTAACTGTATAAGTAAAATAAATACAACTGAATTTTGTTAGTTATTAACTCCATTTAATTAAACAATTATGACTTTGGTGTTTAATGTGTTGTAAGGCATCAACTAAGACATTGGCGTGACCTAAGATTAATAGACGCTTTTGTAATTTACATTTGCATTGACTTTATGAACTGATGTTCAATAGAACCTTGCTGTACAGAGTTGATAAACAAAAGACCTTTAAAAAGTCGCTGAATTTTCAATGTTGAAGAAAAGATTAAGATATGAAAATGTTAATGATTGAATATAAATAGCCTATTAATTCTTCAATCATCTGGTGCTGTGATGATCACCACTGCTAGTGCAACAATCTAACATTTAAAAAAAAAAGCACTCTAAAAGATGAAATAATTAACAATTATTCATTGTATTTTGAGGTGGCCATGATATCAATATTTAGCAATTTCATTATTACAATATATTAAATTATTGAATATTGGCATATGATTAGTATCATCTTATAATTGCTTTAACGTGGGTATATTGTGTATATATGTGTGGAATCTTAGTCCTGTTGGCTGTACTTTTCCCACATACATATGAAGTACATTCTGAAGCTATAGTAAGAGAGCGGTGGCCTCTTTGTGCCCCTGTTTCTCCCTCTGTTTTTCTTGCTCTTTATCTCTAAAATTCTCTCTGCATGTCTCTTTACTCTCAAAATCGCTGTGATTTTTGGTAAAGTCCTGTCTCCTTTGAGATCATGAGCAGCAGTAGTTTTAGAGCCAGAATCTGGAGCTCTCTAGTGCAACCTGTGATGCGTTTCACAGCACTTTTTGGCCATGCTTTTAGAACCAGAACTACACAAGTTTCAGGTAAGACCTGATCTGAATCTATTTCTTGATCATTTCTCGATATGTTGTATTATAGAGTTTTGAAAGCAAGCTATTTCTGTTTAATGCTAATGTCATTTCTTTTTTTACCTTGTGTTATTACTTTGTGCATGTGACATTGTGTCACTGTTTGCACACAGCTGTGTACACACCATGGTTTGATATGTATAACCTGCTTTGTAGATACATCCATCTATTTTCAAAAGTAATGGTCAAGGAACTTAACTCAAATCTTGAAAGGGGTTTTGGTTTTAGGAGCTTTTTCAGTGGCTGTTCAGAAGTGATTAACAGACACAGTGATGCATGTCTTTGGTTTGGAGCACTGCCCAAGTCTTGGTGAATACCACTTGTTTTCTGTAATGCCTACATGTCTTTGACTAACTACAGTCTATATGAGCAGAAGCGTTTGTGTATGCAGTTGAATCTACTTACATTTTAAAACCATACTTTTTGCTTTGTTCACTTTGCTGTTTTTAAAAGGGTTTTGTAACAAATCTATTTATTGCCTAAAAAACCCTAAAATAAATTATCTTTAGAGTTTTGTTTTATACATATGTGCATTTTTGACAATAAAGAAAGTTAATTATTTAAATAAATGCTGGTAGTGGTGTAACGGATCACAAATATCATAGTTCGGATCACACTCCGGTTTTAAAGTCCTGGATTGGACTATTTTTTGGATCAGCAAAAAAGGGACGTGACAAATGTCAATTGCTTTTCATTTATACAAAAATATTACAATGCAAAAACCATTGGTTTCAACAAACAGAACTTAGAATCTGTACTTTTAATTCAAGAAAGAACCAGCTGAAAAAAAGGAAAATATTCAATACAGATAAGAATCTTGCTACTGTTGCTGATAATACTAAATATAGAAATCTAACATCTTGTACAACATATCATATTTATTTTCAAATAACGACTCAACAATTCACACATAAAACGTCATGTTTCATTATATTTGGATCATTTTGGAAAACCTATTCAGTGACATAATTTTGATGTTTGTTTGTCGCCACCCATTGTAATGCAATGATATTGCTACAACATTCAACAGCGTCACAGTGATTTTTAACCTTTACCATAAACATCAGTGTTTATTTCTGAACTATAAACTGTTATCCCAGTACTTCTGTGTTATTTAATTGTTTGTAACTAAGTGAAAAAGTGTAAATACTGAATCTCTCTCGATCAAACACAGATTTAAATGCAACGCTTCGAAGGATTAATAAACGTATGCAAATCATTATGATCTATCATTCATGTTGTGCGGGTTTGAATTGAGATCACAATCTTTTAATGTTTAATTGTGCAGCTTTACACTGCATGGATTATTGCAGAAAAAAACAGTGACAGAAAACACCTTTAATTAATAACCTAAGAAAGCATTTAGGTAGGTCCCACCACAACTTTTTCCGTCGTCATTATATTTTACAGGGAAGCCAAAATGCTTTCATACACGTGATTTGAATGACGCGATCTCTCTGCAATTGTTATTATGTTGGATTAACCTACAAGTTCAAAAAAAGTTATTAATCTGCGGGTCACGTGCATTCCGAATTGTGGGTTGTGATCCGTACACCCTAAATGCTGGTATTTTTAACTTTCTATTTATCAAAGACTCCTGAAAACTAAAATATATTACTGTTTCCACAAATATGTGAAGCAGCACAACTGTTTTGAACATTGATAAGAATAAAACCCAATATGATAATGACTGAGCACCAATAAAGATTGATCATAATGTTGCACCAAATAAGCGTATTATAATTATTTGTGAAGGAGTGCGTTACACTGGAATATATTTGTATAAAAAAAACACAATAATCATGTTTTTAGTTTATTTTAAACTATTAAATGCAGCCTTGGTGAGCAGAAGAGACTTTCAAAAACATGACTGTGTGTGTGCGTGTGCGTGTGTGCGTGTGTGCGTGTGTGTGTGTGTGTGTGAATACACTATAATTTGATGATCCAAGCGTAATTAATTGGTTGTTTATTTCTTATGACTACAGCAATACATGTCAAATTCCGTCATTGTGTGTCATAATGGTAGCTCAATTACCTCATGAGTTTCTCTTTATGCATTTAGGTATGTATGTCTGTCTGAGTGTTTCCACATTTATCAGAACAGGGTGTGTTTCTCAGTAAGGAGGGTGGAAACAATGGTTATTTATTGTTATAGTGCAAGGAGTCAAGAGCCTATCAGCTATAGAGCCATGCTTGCTGAACAGCAATATTCTTAGGGAGGGGGAGACAAGTTTCTTATTTCCTCATCCTTTCTTGAATTGAAAAAAAACAAGACTTAATAAATATTGAGTAATATAGATTGATTAAAGCTTATGAATAGATTAGATGGTATTTAAGGAATAGAAAAAAAGAAAGAAAGAAAGAAAGAAAGAAAAGAAAGAAAGAAAGAAAGAAAGAAAGAAAGAAAGAAAGAAAGAAAGAAAGAAAGAAAGAAAGAAAGAAAGAAAGAGGTTTTGGGGCCATTTTGAAGACCTACAGGCTCATATTTATCATGTATCATTCTCTTTCTGGGAACAGTTTTTTCCATAGCCACATTGTTGGATGGAAAACAATTGATATTGATTTTGTTTCTGACAGGCTCATTAATGCTTATGAGTGTCCAATTTTAGCCTTCTTTTGTCTCGTATAAAATCCTTGTTCTAATTGGGATGTGTTTGGGTGCTCATAAAAAGCATCAGGAGCTAATTTGTGTTCTGGATCTAATCTCCAGCTCCCAGCTTTTCTGTGCCTGTCTCATGCACAAAGCCTATTCAGGTTAACAGAAGGCTCTTTAAGGAGCTGCATGATCCCATCGCCTGCTGGAAAGGCTGTGAGAGATTGGATGAAGGGCTGTTCTAATAACAGAGATGAGAAGAGTGGCGTGCTAGACCTGTGTTTCCTCTGTCACAAGCAAACTTTTAAATGCTTCGTTGCTGTAATTACTTTTGGGGTCCCTTTGTGAACTTTGATAGATCTGAGCTGATCAAAATGTGTGAAATGAGCGCTCGTTGAGGGACAGTGATCGCAAATGCTTTTGATCATCAGGCTTCCATTTGTCCTTAATGGGATTCCCGGGACATTAAAGGTGTAGTTCACCCAAAATTAAAGTTTCTCACCATTTACTCACCCTCAACTGGTTCCAAATATTTATGAGAAAGCTGAAAACCTGTAACCATTTACTTCCATAATTGAAAAAACTAAAAGTCAATGATTTCCACCTTTCTTCAGAATGTCATATTTTGTTTTCAACTGAGGAAAGAAAGTCAAGATTATTTAGAACAGCAAATTGGTGTGTGAATAATAACAAAAATTAATTTTTTGGGTAAACTATCCTTTTAAGAACTAATTAAATGTCAAAATCCCTAAAGACTTAATTTTTTCTGTCACACTTTGCATTTTTTTTTTAAATTTGCTTGTATTTGTTTCTTTTTAAACTCAAGCAAAAATGTTAACAGTTTTGTTATTATGCAAATTTAAGAAATGCATTTATTGTTTTCACTCAGTGCACCACATTTGAAAGAAAGGTCAGAGCAGTTTCAACGGGTTGTACTTGTGTAAACAAAGTAAAACAAGTCCATTACACAAGAGGAATGTTGCTCCTGATGTCCCTGATCTGAAAAACAACATGCACAGAGTTTCGGTCTGCCCAAAGTAAAGAACTGTGAGATCTAAGCCACTGATTATCATAATACGCAGGTTTATAAAGAAGAGAGGACATGCAATCGGTCCCACAGAATTCCTTATTCTCAATTTCTTTTAGGCCCTAGATTGTACAATAGTAATAATTTTAATCCATTAAGAAGCTGTAGCAAAATCCCCTTTCTTGTTCTCCGTTTACTGTTTTCACATTACTAAGATTTGTATTTGGTGGCACATTCTCCACACTGTGTGCACATAGAAAATCATAGTACTGTGTACTGTTTTGTCTTTTTGTTGAGTGGAGTGATATACTATACTGCAGCTCATGAATAGCATGTTTTTTTTTTCTTCCTGCATGAAAAGATGCCCTAGTCTGTGAAACGAGGGCCAGCCTTTAACAATGGCTCATTGTAGAGTATGCAGGCACTCTACAGTGCACGGTGCTCTCTGGAATAATCACCCTGTGTCCAATTTTCCCATGTCATCTTGTTGAAACATGAAAGATTATGAAATTCACAGGAAACTTGCTACTCTAAAACTGGTATGATGAGCAAGTTAGAACATATAATGGCTTGATCCTGTTTTAATGGAACTTTGTCAAGTTTTTTTCTGTAAGCATATACACCTGCTAAAGTTGTTAAAACACTAGCAAACTGTGAAATAGCGCTTCAAGATCTTTATTTAAGTTGGACACCACTCTAAAAAGAGCCCTCAAGAGGGAGATACAGCTTTGCTTGTGAGTAACACAGACTTTAAAAACACCTCAAAGAAGTTTGTGGAATGAAGGAGGATAATACTCCCTCCTCTTTTGTGAAGTTCAGCCTGTGTTTTCTTGCAAACAGAGACTCCAGCCAATCACAGACTCCCTGTAATCCATTCATGTGACTACGTTCAATGATTAACCCTAAATGCCTCCCCTTTTCCTCCTCTCTGTTGTTGCTTCTTCCCTCCCCCACCTCCTTCCCCTCTCTTCCTCCTATTGGCTGGGTAGGCGGAGAGACAGGCAGAGAGAGAGAGATTGAGTTTCTCAGGTCTGAACCAGACAGTCCTGTTCAGTCAGCCATCGGATACAGAGAGTTTGAGCGAGACCAAGAGTTTGAGCATGACTGACAGGTGGATTCCTGTACATATGGACCTGCAATGTGAAATCTGGGGAAGCTAACACAGCTTTCCCTGTTTGTGGACTTTTGTAACCATAATGAAGGGACAGGTGATCTTGGGACACCCTATGCCATTTGCCCCAGTGCCCTGGGACTTCAATAGGCCTCCTCCCAAAAGAGGTAAGAGTGTGGAGGAGTTGGTGAGTGAAAGCTGGGGAAAGGAGCAATGCATGCAAATGCTGCATTTTCAACCGCAGCAGATTCAGCCACAGCCAGTTATATGCCCACAGGACTTCAGACCATCACCTGGACACTGGGAGCACCAGGCCTACCTCGGACAAGCCAATGGCTACCGTCAACAATGCTGGGAATATGAGGACTGGGACAAGAATCCTTACCGAGATGTCCCTCCCCAACAATTCTTCTATCAGTCTCCTGAAGCAGTCTACCAGGAGCCAAGGAAACCACAGGAATGGACAGGCAATAACTGTTTTTATCAACATCAAGAAGAACTGGATTACTCTGACCACAGAGATTTTGCACAGAGTCCAAGGAGTAAGGAACGTCCCGACCTTGTGTCCCAGAACCACTCTTGGGAATCAGATGAGTACTATGAAGGCCGAGAACCTTACAGCCGCAGAGATCGGTATGCATGCAGCTTTGACCGTGAAAACCGGGACTGCTATGATAAGGAGTTAGATAATTACAGAAATAGTGATCGTAGGGGCCGGGATTACTATGACCATAAAGAACTGGACAAGTATGATCGTTATGATCGCAGAGACAAGCACTATGAAAATAAATATCAAGAACACTTTGATGACAGGAAAAAGGACCGGTACAGATATAGAGATACAGACCACTATGACTCCAGAGACAATTACCATTATGACCATTGTGATCGTAGAAATAAAAACCAGAGTGATGACAGAGACCGCTATGATCGTAGTTACTGTGAGGAACGCCGTAAAAGAGGTGACAGCTACCAGTATAATGAAAGAGAATCACTTGATCGAAGGGACTATGATCGGCATGCACAAAGGAAAGGAGAATACTATGATTACAAAGAAAAGGAGAAGATTAAGAATGATTTTAGGAAGATGACTACTGTGACCATAGAGAAAGGACAGGAGAAAAGGAATACTATAAAGTAGATGACAAGGAATGGTACGAGCGTAAGAAAGGCAACCACTATGACCTCAAACCAAGAGACCGGTATGATTACAGAGAAAAAAGTCAGTCTGAGCAAAGGTATTGCAAAGAAAAGGAGGATAGAAACTACTGGAAAGATGAACGTTATGATAGTGGTGTTAAAGACTGCTATGATGACAAGGGTTGTGAGAGTGATCATTATGACCAGAAAAGCAGAGAGCGTTACAAAGATCTAAGGTCCAATTCACTAGAATATAAACAAGAGGGTTACAGTACTGACCGGAGTGAAAGACCCTACAAGGAATGGGAAAAGGATGTTTATCGCTATAAGAAGACACAGAAGGAGAGGCAGCCACATGAAGATCCTGGTGAACTTGACGGTTTTGACCACAAGGACCAGTACAGTGATCGCCGAGGTTCAGACAAACTGGATGTGGAAGGTCAGAGACGAAAGCCTTTTTACGTGGGTTCACTGGACAGGAACAGCATCTATAGGAAGACTGCACCCAGCTCTCTCAGGAAGTCAGAGTTTGCTACCAACAGGAAAAAGAAACAAGGTAAAGCATATCAGTACCACCCGCACTTCAAGTACTATGACAACAAAATCTGTGATGCTAGAAGGCAACACGCACACTGGGGTGGATGAGGGTGTTTGGTTGATGTAAGCAAATGAGTCATCTAACCACTGTAGTATGTCCATGTGGATATCAAGTGTTTGTAGCTAGCCTTTGACCTTGCATAGAGCTCTGCTATTGGATATCTCCAAATCAATTCAGGAAATGCCAAAGGTGCTGATTATGCTGTCACTGTGTTAATGCATAGGTATGCATGTTTTTGAGACTGCCCATTGAAGCTTCTAGTGTTGTGCTGAGTTTCACGTGTGGCTTTTTTCTCTTAATGTGAACATGGAAACTTGCAGGGAGGGAGAAACTGGTCCAACGAGTTGAATTACTTTTCAGAGTTTTGTTGTCGGTCTCTTCTCCCCTTCTCTCCCCATCTCTCTAGCACTCACTCTCCCTCCCTCCCTTTCCAGGCCTCTTTACTTTTTTTTGACAACCACTAGTGTTTGACACTGTTACTCCAGACAAAGGACAAGAACAACAGTGCAAAGAAATAGTTCCAAAAAAGCCAAGTTAATGTTTTGCATCTGATTTTTATATGGGCCTCAAAAATATTGTTTGGATGTTTAAAGTTGCTCCATATTATAAAAATTTTATATTTGCATATTATATTTTTCCCCATCTACCTAACATGATTAGCATGTCATGAACTGGTTATTTTTATCTTTTAAAGTTATGCTTACACTACTGCTACTAATAATCATATTAATGGATGAAAATTTGCTTAAAGGTTAGCAGTTGACTAGATTGTTTACAAAAGGCAGTTGGTTTGTGGTTTTTGTTTTTTAATGCAATGATAGAGATGTATCTTTAACATGACGGTTTGCCTTTGTATATCAGTACTGTTCACTCTTGACATTGAAGAATGGTTATAAAAGCCTCTTCAGTGTAATTAGTTTTTAGCATAAGGTGTCATTGTTTGTTATTACTGTCAGCAGTCGGTGATGAGTCCCTGCAGTGGGTGTCTCAGTGGGAGATTCGTCTGGCTTGTGTCATATCTGACACAGAGCAGGTGGTCAGTTCAGCCCCGGGTAATCTTCTGTAGCCTAGTGCTCCAGTCAGCACCTCAGTGTGGAGGAGGAGGAGGAAAAGAGACTCCAAGGGAAATCTCTGGGACTAGGATGTGCTTGGTACCAGTACCCTCCCCCCGATCCATATAGCCTTCAAAGACCTCTTATTGTTGAGTTTAGGGCATTATGAAGAGGAGCCAGCCTGACTCATAGTCTGGGGTTATCTCTTTTAGATGTTTAGACTCTCACTCTATTTTGGCTTACCTTTACTTAATTTGTAAATGTTGTTGGAGAATAGAGTTGTACATGCTTATTAGGAGAGTTTAGGAAGTTGCTAAGAAATGTGAAATCTACACTACACCTGAAGATGGTCTTTGAAAACATTATTATTATAAAAAATTAATATGTTAAAAACTTTAGATGTCCTTTTGTATATATAAGTATCAGCATAATGAAAATTCTCTGCTGAATATAGAATTAGAATATTGAAGTGTGTTGATGTGCCTTTTATTTATTGAGTCGCCTGTTGCTAGTCTTTGTAATCCCTGTGCAGATGCCCGTGCCAATGGTCTGGAAGGGGATTAGGTGGAAACCTTCGGCCAACCCTCACACAACGTTTGTACAACATTAAGTCAAGGGCCAGCTTGGCAGACAAAAGCCTCAAGTCACAGGCTGAGGATGGAATTAGCTAGTTAATGTAGGTCAGGAGCTCTCATGCAAACTCTCAAAACAAATGCTATATTAATGCCTGGTGCTATACATCATTGCTTTTGCCCTTGACTTGATTAATTTTTAACTTGTGCTTTGAATATTTACCCCCCATGATCAGTGTAATTTTTTTTTGCCAAGTTACTGAAAGTACTGTTCTCATAGGGCACCATTTATACATGGTATTAACTTTTTTTTGTCAGTCCAACTACAAGGACTGTAAAACGTTTTGAGCTTTTTCACTTTTGGGCATTTCCAGAGGTAGTCAAAAATGCAATTGATTGGATATTTTAATAGATCCATTGATACAGCTATGGAAAGAAAGTGCACTAAAACAATATATTCATTTTTGGCTCTTATATATACTAACATTCATCATATATTTCCTATGATAGTGTTTTCTTGCTCATTCATAAGCCATGTAAAATGGTATAGTTTATTCAGTAGTACTTGGAGTGGTCATGTGAATGAGATCTTTACAAAATATCAACAAAATCTAAACCTAAATGGTCACAAGACACTTGTTTTAATGCATGCTAATACCATGTGGAAAAGTCAATGGGCCTCAGATGACTATTTGTGATTGGATTGCTGAAAACATGTTAATACAAAGCAGAAACAAGGCCTTAGTTTATCAGCACTCAAACACATGTCTGGAACCCTTCATGTCCCTTCATGTCTGGACCAGCGCAGATGTGTCAATGAACAGTAGGCATCAGGATCTATGATAGTAGTAAATCTCTTCTTTGTGTAACTGTAGAGGGAGGGCTGTTACTGTAGCCATATATCACATCTTTCATTTTGTGCACTAGCATTGTGCTTCGTCCAAGTGGGCCTCTTAATAAAAGAACCTGAGTGTTAGGATGCATGCAATTACAGCATATCTTTATAATGCTAATCTCACCCTGTTAGGGGGATTATGTATGACTACATGACTTGGACTATGCCAGTATGCACATTGAGTCATGAGCGTGACCTTATCAGATTTGGTGAATCAGGAGTTCTGTGGGAAAACAGTGGTTTTGTGAAGCTGGAATGCAAGCATGACACTAAAATTAGTCAAGATACAGGTTAGATTTTGATGATATTATATGTGTTGACTCCACATCGGTTGTACAGTGGTTATGCAGGTGTGTTTGATTAAATTGTGAGTTGGTAGGCTTGCTCATGGTGATGTATTTGTTAAAGGGGTCTTGACATGAAAAACTATTTTGAGTTTTGACATGTTATGACCCTTTTGTACAATTAAAGTGTGCTCCAAATGCTCATACTTTAAATCTCCCTCCTTAAGCAAAGCATTTAATTAAGGTCAAAAATGGTTTGTTTTGATCTGAAGATGCTTGTGAAGAGGCAGAGGATTAAAAGCATTTTAAGAGCATTTTACTGCATTTTGCTTTGTTAAACGAGGCATTTTGTAATGGGTAATTGGTGGATTACATATTTAAAAAAATACTATGGTTGGAAATGATTTAGTTTGGTAGTTTTATATTGAATAATACAGAAAAACACTTATTTGTATTAGTGAGGGCAAATTAGCAGTGTTAAATCTAATTTCCCATGTGATGACTATATCATATCAAAATGGTGGCCATTTTTTGAACAAGGATTTTTGACAGCTAAACTGCAGGACTGTATGTGCAGAGGCATGTAATGTTTCTTCACAAAGTAATGTTTCCAACTGGTCTGGGATGAAGAATAATACACAATTTTGTATACATTTTCATGGGTCTGTGATGATATGTATAATTTTAAAAGGTTTAACATCTATAAGTGACATCTATAAGTTTTTTCAGGGTGTTCGCGGGGTCCTAAATTTTCTTTTTTTAAATTTAATGGTTTATTGAAATTTTGCCTTGTATGTCTTAAATCATAGGTCTCAAACGTGATTCCTGGAGGGCCGCATCTCTGCACAGTTTTGCTCCAACCCTATTCAAACACAGCTGATCCAAATAATCAAGGGCTGCGTCCGAAACCGCATACTTCCATACTATACAGTACGCTTAAATCAGTTTGCGAGCCGAGTAGTATGTCCGAATTCTTAGAATTCGAAAATCAGTATGCGAGAAGTACCCGGATGACTTACTACTTCCGGCGAGATTCTGAAGTGCGCATCCCATGGACACTGCGCTATTCCATGATGCCCCGCGAGAGAATTTATGAATGGACGTGAAGCGACGCAACTGACGCAGGTAGGTCACGTGACCATGACAAAATGGCGGATGTAGTACGTCCGAATTCCATTCATACTGCTCATATTCATACTGTATAGAACGTACTTTTCCAACGGCCGAGTAGTACGTTTAAATTCAAATGCAGTACCTACTGAATAGTAGGCGGTTTCGGACGGAGCCAAGGTGTTCAAGACTACTATACACTAAGCAGGTGTGAGGTGGACGTGGTTGGAGCTAAACCATGCAGAGCTGCGGCCCTCCAGGAATTGTTTGAGCAAATTGTCTTAATTGTAAACATGTCTTAATTTTCCTAATTCCATGTAAAGCTCTATTTACTATTGCAATTACTATTTACTCTATTGCTAGACGCTAGATGGTTTAATTATCATCCTTACAAAAATATGTGTTTAAAACTTCTGTATTTATAGTCCTTATTTGGTCACTTACCTGGACAGACTGTTGTGCGTACATTTAATTTACTATATTTTTTAAAGGTTTTTAATTTAATAATAATAATAATATTAATTCCTTCCATTTATATAGCACTTTTCTGGGAACTCAAAGCGCTTTACACACATTTTTGGGGGGAATCTCGTCAACCAGTGTACAGCATCCACCTGGAAGACGCGATGGCAGCCATATTGCGCCAGACCGCACACCACACACCAGCTGATTGGTGGAGAGGAGTGTTGAAGCCATTTATGATATGGGGATGATTAGGACAGAGGCCAGTGAGCAGATTTGGCGAGGATGCCGGGCTTAAACCCCTACTCTTTTCGAAGGACATCCTGGGATTTTTAATGACCACAGAGAATCAGGACCTCGATTTAACGTCTCATCTGAAAGATGGTGCTCACTAAGCAGTATAGAGTCCCCATCAATATACTGGGGGATTAGGACCCACGCAGACTGCAGGTTGAGCGCCTCCTGTTGGCCTCACCAACACCACTTTCGGCAGCAACCTAGCTTTTCTATGTGGTCTCCCGTCCAATTACTGACTGGGTGCAGCCCTGCTTAGCTTCAGTGAGCGACCATGTGAGAGTTGCAGAGAGCTAGCTGCCGGCTGTTTATTTATTTTTTAAGATAAGTTATGTTTAAAAATGTGCATTCACACAACTAGGTTTGCTTGTTTTGACAATTTATTTACAGTGTCTATCTAAGAAGTAACTAATTATAATATGAAATAAAAAAAAAAGTTCTGCATAAGTCTGAAATTTCATTCATAATGGTCATAAAAAGTCTTACAATTGAAACATAGTTGTATAAACATATTGTCAACCAATTCAGTTCATCCCAACTAGCTAGGTCCAAGCAATTAAGTGAAATTAAATCTGAAATGTGATTTGAACAAAGCTGTGATTTGTCAAGCACATTGTGAAGTGAGTTTGGAGTAAAACTTTGTTATTATAATGTGTAATTTCACGTGCATCATTTACTACACAGAGCCGCAGTTCAAAGATAAGCGAATCAAACAGCTATCTTTATCACAGAGCAATTATCTCAGTGTCATTATCAACCGATTAAATCAAATTTGATTTAAGAGTTTTTTTTTTTTTGTAGTTTATCAAGGTAATACGGCTCTTTATAATAAATGCTGCTTCATCTGAAAGCACATGCTGGAGCTTAACTAGATCCAGCTTTACTGACAAAATGCACATGGGAATCACTTTTGATTAATCTTTCAGCCCTACATCTGACATTCCAGCTCTGGTTTTTAGATGCTAGGAAAATGACTACGGAAAATTGATTTGTTTTCACTTTTATTAGCAAACATTATTTGTCTTTATTTAAATTTCCAAGTAAGGTGTTTTGAAATAAGCATGAGTAGGACAGGATGTGGACTGGTTAATGGAAAGCTTGCTCACGTTTTTTTACGGGTGTGTCACATCCCACACAAATCAGACATCTGACTACGGCCAGAAAGCTGGAATGTGAACCAGCAGCCTTTTGTACAACAACACAAAATGGTTTCAGTGACGCAGATTTCTGCACCAGGATGAGACTGAGAGTGCGTTCACGACTCTTTTGCAATGAGTTTTGGCCCTGTTTTCGTTTATACGTAATATGTTTGAAATGACTGTTTCATTTCACATATGCAGGATTTCAGCAGTAAGCCTTATATGATTTGAGTGCAACATTCTGTCATTTTCCAAGCCATGTAAACATATTCAGCTTTACTTAGTTTTTAATTCTGACTGGTGCTGCAAATCTGTCAAAAGAACTGGATATTTGTGGCTTGCAAAAACATTCAGAATGTTTTCACTCGCATACTACGTGTCTCGCTCTCACATTTACTCTCAAGCTGTGAAAGGTATCCATGGTAAATGGGTGGCCTTATATTGTGAACCTTGTGTTGACAATTTATGTGACCTTAGAAAGGGACAAAAACAGCTCAGCACAGTCATAAAACACCCATCAGTTTCACATGAATAACAATGTTATCGTTTCATTTTTAGAGCGATAAAATGGATTAGCTTACTCTGTAGCGCATTTGTCCTTGCAAAATGACTTGTTTGACTTTGCTCATAGTTTTTTGAAAGGGTATAATATCAGACAGTCCATCATCAGCGAGTTATATTTTTAGTAATATTTAAAAATTTTACAAATGTATAAAAATATAAAATAGTTGACATAATAATAATTGATTGATTTCACATATGTATTTAGTAATTTGTCATTGTTGTGATTATTGTTATTATTATTTATTATTATACACTACCTGACAAAAGTCTAGTTGTAAGAGCAACAAATATTAACTTCTATAATACCGTCTGCTCAACTGCATCCCAATCATCACAAATACTGCAAAAGACCTATTGGAACCTGCATGGATCCAAGATTCTTACAAAAATCAGTCAAGTTTGGTGAAGGAAAAATCATGGTTTGGGGTTACATTCAGTATGGGGCCATGCAAGAGATCTGCAGAGTGGATGGCAACATCAACAGCCTGAGGTATCAAGACATTTGTGCTGCCTATTACATTACAAACCACAAGAGAGGGCAAATTCTTCAGCAGGAAGAATTTCAAGAAAGTCAAAGACGGTCAAGGTGCTCCAGCATTGGCCAGCCCAGGCATCAGACATGAACATTATTGAGCATGTCTCCGGTAAGATGATGGAGAAGGCATTGAAGATGAATTCAAATGATCTTGATGAACTCTGGGAGTCCTGCAAGCATGCTTTCTTTGCCATTCCATATTATCCATTATTAATAACTTATTTGAGTCATTGCAGAGATGTATTATGCAATCGTCCAAGCTCATGGGAGTCATGCACAATATTAATTCTTTTTCCACTGCACCATGACTTTATATTCTATACTGTACATTATTTCTGTTAAGTGACAAGACTTTTGTCTAAGCAAAGTCAGACCTTACTGTCCTAATTAAATAATTAAATAATCAAGACATGGTCATATATAATTTTGGTAAAATAAGTGTAATCTAGAGGCCTTTGCTATTCATATAAGCCACTTTTGATACCAAATGAACAACTAAAAGTCAAATTATTATTTGTTGTTCCTAAAACTTGGATAGGTGACATAGCTTTTGTCAGGTAGTGTAGTTATTATTGATGTTATTATTATTATTTTTTATTATTGTTTATTTTTACAGATGTTATTTTAGGATTGTGCTTTAACTATTGTAGTTAGCTATAATAATCATGAATTGATGCACATTTGAATTAATGCCCACTATTGAAATGGATGCCCACCTGCTCGCCTGGTACACCTGAACAAAGACTTCCACTTTAAACCGAAACAGATTAAGAGTGATGAAAGGCGAAGAGGTCTTGGCATTGAGAGATCCTCAAGATCATGATGGAATTCAGCCTCAGTGAGGAGGAGCCGGGCCCCGAGCAGCCGGTCACTCCAAAAACACGGAGTAGACTTTTCTAAATCAGACAGCCATTCCAGTGTGTTTAACACCATCAAAGCTCCAGCTCCAGGCTTTGGCATGTGAGCGACTGTCTCTGTGCTCAGTCGGTTGTGTGTAAATTGTTCAGGTTCCCATGCATTCAGATGGTAATGTGAGGACAGAATGGAGTTGTATTCCAGCGATTCTGCTTGGCTTTAGAGAAGCGCGCCGCCTTTGACCTCTGCTGTGAATTTGTCTGTGGCAGTGAAGATGTGAAGAGTTTGGGGGGTAACAGGTGGGTGACGTCTTAGAGGCCCTGTCCTTTCTTTCTATATGCTTACACTGGAACTCTTGAAGAAAGAGAGCATTTGCTGTATATAAGCGGGAATGATTGGTATGATTTGCACATCAGTGTCGGGTTTGTGGAGTGAAGGTGTTTGTGAGAGAAGGCTTTGTGTTCACTGGTTTATACCTCTTTGATTTGTGTGTGAGAATCGTGTATAGTAGGGTTGGCCTGTTTAGATTTAACAGTGCTAGTGGTTTATGGAGCGTGAACTGTGATATGTTGGCAATCATTTATTGTGTTTCTTGTTCCTATGCTTTATTTTGTAGCTTTGTCAGGGCCAAAGGTATGAGATATCTGAAAAGAAGTGAAATTCTCTTTTTCAAGTGAAGTCTCGGTCACACTTTATTTTGTTTATAGTTCTCGCTATTAGCAAACCATTAACTAATAGTTAGTAATAGTAAGGTAGTAGTTAGGTGTAGGTACTGGGTAAGATTAGAGATGTAGAGTAGGTTCATACTTTGTAAATACTAATAAACAGCCAATATCTTAATAATAAGCAGGTAATAAGCCCGTTGTTAATAGTGGGAATTAGTACATGATATTGGAAAAAACCTACATTGTGATATTTTTATTTTCTGTGATTTATATTGTGATATTTCACCAAATAACTTAAATAGCTCTATTTTGAAATAATTAATACATTTATATTGAATGGGATGATTTTGTAGAGGAGTGCATCTGCTGAAAATATATTAGACTAGTTGTCAGCATAGATAAATACAGTAAAGCAGTGGTATAAATGAAGGAGTCTAACAGTATTCAGGTACAGAAATAAAATAATCAAACGAACAATAAAGTTGTATAATCTTCAATATATACATTATTAAATAAAATTAACTTGTTAAAGCCAGAAAATGCAATAATTCCTTGTGCCCAAATGCTTTAAGCTCATTTAAAATGCTTACACAGCCACAGGCCTTAAAATACTCTCAACTAATAAACTTACTCATTTTTATGGTTAAACTGAAATGACTCTACAATTGTACCAGCTCAACACTGAAGAAAATGATTCAAAGTTGATTGCTTGGATTTACTAACTTTTTTTTTGTTAAGTGGTTGTAAACAATTTATTTTTAAACAACTTTTAACAAACAAATTAAGTTACGAACATTACTAAATTTAATTTGTTTGTTTAAATGCAACACTTTTAAATAGTTTGCAACAATTTTGCAGACATCATTTTTTTCAGTGAACTATAATCCTGACTCCACATTACAGATCCTTCGATGTGAATATTGCACATTCACACATTGCGATATCAATGTTAAAACGATATATTGTGCAGCCCTAATACTTAAACTAGTGTTACTGAAATCTCTTATTTCCATTTTTCTTTATTTTCTGTCACGACATTATTAGTTTCTCTGCAGCTTTTTTATTTATTAGCAATGTTATATTTTGGAAAAAAAAAAAATTTTACAAATCAAAATTTTACTTTCACAAAAAATGTTTGGTGTATAAGGTCATAAATAGAAGCAGGAAATCATAGTAAAAAAAACTCATTTCAATGTCACAGCATTAATTTAGGGCCCTATGATTTCTGTGATGTGGATGGAATTGTGGAATCCATTCATAAATATTGATTTATTTTTGAACACTGATTGCCATGAAATTTACCTTATATTAGAAAAATGTACACATCAGTCAGTACATTTAATTGGTATTGTCATATGGACTAGTTTATGAAAATTAAAAGGCAGAATACTATTTAAATATGAATCCTGCATGTTCTGCTTGAATAAACGCCTTAGACACATGGTTCCGTCTGCTACACACATGCTGAAGCTCAAGTAATGTTTGTGGTGTTTTCATTGTCGGTCGTCTCACAAATTTGAGGACATTAACTTTGCACATTAACTTCACCAGCATTTTCAGTTTCACCTGCTTTTAACAGTTTATTTTGTGAGAAGCTATTTTTATATCATTTATACATACAAACTTAAAGCAGTAATGAACTGAGAAATCTTTTTACATACAAGTTGTCATTGTCAACTGATTTCTTTTTTGACAGTACATAATATTTGACTATTTTTTAAGACACTTCTATACAGCTTAAAGTGACATTTAAAGGCTTAATTAGGTTAACTAGGCAGGTTAGGGTAATTAGGCAAGTCATGTATAATGATGGTTTGTTCTGTAGACCCAGCGAAAAAAAATATCGCTTAAAGGGGCTAATGATATTGACCTTAAAATGGTGTTTAAAAATTTAAAAACTGCTTTTATTCTAGCCGAAATAAAACACTTAAGACTTTCTGCAGAAGAAAAAATATTATCAGACATACTGTAAAAATGTCCTTGCTTTGTTAAACATCATTTGGGAAATATTTAAAAAAGAAAAAAAAAATCATATAAATCAAAAAGCAATAGTTTGATACAATCACATCTGAAAATAGTGAAAGACAAAGAGTAACCGCTGTAGTGAGAGTGCATAATTCAATTTGTCCTAAACATTAGTCATGTTTATGTTTTATTAAGGGCTTTAAAATAAATCATAGTATAGTTTAAAGCAGGGGTGTCCAAACTCGGTCCTGAGTTTAGCTCCAACTTGCTTCAACACACCTGCCAGGATGTTTCTAGTATATCGAGTAAGAGCTTAATTAGCTGGTTCAGGTGTGTTTGATTAAGGTTGGAACTAAACTCTACAGGACACCGGCCCTCCAGGACCGAGTTTGTACACCCCTGGTTTAAAGCGTCAGATGCTCTGACAAGGCTAGTTGCATTGTTTGATATGTTTGAGATGTGGCGCATAACTTAAATTTCTCAGGTAAATTCGCCAGCTGTACATATAAGAAAGTCATGATAATGTCATAAAACCTTCAAAAACTTGATTAATCTTTATTACTAACATGCAACTATAAAATTGCTGTTGTAATGGGGTAATCAAAACAGTTAAAGATAATGATTTTTTTTAGATTATTAATGTTGTTTTACCTTTTTATTGTATATAATGTGTAGCATAGCCATGGTGACTTTCACTATATTTGTTTTACACCCTTAGATGTGAACATTGTTTCAGTGGACAACACTGAAAAGGATGTAAAAATGTAACAAATAGTTAGTTAACCAAAATAGAAAATTCAAATATGTATACTGTATATCACAGTTCAGTATACATTTTTTTTTATTTGCAATACATTTTGTTTCTGTATTCTGTATGTTTTAGATAATGAATATTCAAATCTAGAAAATTTAATGGAAAATAAATCTTAATCTTTTTTTTTTTTTTTTTGAAAGGAGCATTTTTTTAAACAACTTATTGTGTGCTTATTAGACATACATTTTGAGACAATTTTGACCCATTGGGTTCCCTTCAGTTTATTCCTTAAATCTTCTTTAATTGGTATTAAAATATCTTAAAGTGCCTTCATAAATCCTGTGGAAACAATGAAAAGGTATACATTTTTTGGCAATTTCTTAAAAGAAAATTGCATAGAGTATTTTTACAACTCCAGTGTGCTAAACCTTCCCTTTTGGCCATCCTGGGTTCTCATTTTGTGGGAACTATCTGAGCAACACATGGAGCAACACTGGAGCTGGAGCACAACCCTGGAAGCAGACCAAACATAATGTCACAATCAATTACATCTACAGAGACAAATAGAGAACCATTGTGTATGTGTGTGTGCTTGGTCAAGATTACACTCTCTGCCATTATAACACACACACACACACACACACATGAGATGGACACATCTATGAGATGGACATGTGCTGAACTTACTGTAAAGTTTTTATACTGTAAAATATTTTTCAAAACTAAATGTCCTTGTTTCTTTTTGTGAGGTTATAACTGTCATAATCACCAATATTAATAGTTGACAGTCACTGCATTCATGTTTGATTAAGTCTTTGATCCGAATGTTCATTTTAGACTGTCTGAGCACATAAATAATCGTCATGCACAAGCCGAAACTCAGAGGCTATTGTGAGAATTTGCTCTTTGAAGATTATTTTGTTCAGAACAATGAACACTGTAAGCCTGTTAACTAGATGTGGGTCACAACAGGTTGCATTGTAGCCGTAATAAGTATGTATGTATGTGAAGTAGAACGATTAGTTCATGGATGAACGATACTGTATAGACTTTTTCCATTTATGATTAGCATAGGCCACATGCTCTGCCTCATGCTGTCGATGGGCTTTGTACAGAAATGGAAAATAACTGTAAATTAAAGGGTAGCTTAGCTTTATATAGGCTCATCTGTTGTTTATTTGGTTCTTAAGGTGTTGTGGAAAATGAGAATGGTGCATATTTGATGTCTAAACACGTTAAGCTGAAGAGAACTTGCAGTACAATATTAGCATTTATATAATTTTCTTTTATTATTCTATTTTATTTAATTTGTTATTATATTTTGCTTTTTAATTTAATTAATTATTTTATTTAATTTGAATTTATTTATTTATGTATTTATTTATGTATTTATTCATTCATTTTTCTTTTGCTTAGTCCCTTTATTTATTTATTTATTCAATCATTCATTCATTTTCCTTCGGCTTAGTCCCTTTATTTATTTAATTAATTAATTAATTATTTTTAATCTGTTGCCAATCAATGCCATCCTAGCCTCTTAACTAATAAATCTGAATTTACATATCCAAGTATTGTTGGGAAGTTAATTGTGTTTTAAGTATGTCATTTTTATTTTTAATATTTCAAATCAACTATTGAAAATGCATGTTGTGTCATCTGCTCATTTAAATAGTGAGGTAAAGAGAAACTCTGAAGGCTTTATTTCTGAACAGTTTCTATTATGCTGTAAAATTTCAGAGGTCAAATGTTCAAAAGAGATACAAGCCATTTGAATTTAAATCTCTTATCAGTCTTTACCCAATCAGCAACATTAAGATTTGTTGTTTTGTGATGTCAGCGTAACTTACTGCATCAGATGGCTAAGAAGTCTTAACCCCGAGACGAGCTAAATTAAGCTCTTTGTTCTCATTTTGACCGTAAAATGAAACAGAAACTCACCAAGCATTTACAGTTGAAGTCATAGCCCTCCAAGTTGAATATTCCTAAGTTAGCCCCCCTGTATATTTTATTCCCCAATTTATGTTTAACAAAAGGTTTTTAACACATTTCTAAACATAGAAGTTTTAATTTCTAATAACCAGTTTCTTTTATCTTTGCTATGATGACAGTAAATAATATTTTACTACTTTTTCAAGATGCTACTATTCAGCTTAAAGTGACATTTAAAGGCTTTTAAAGGCAAATTAGGGTAATTAGGCAAGTCATTGTATAATGATGGTTTGTTCTGTAGACAATAAAAATATATATTGCTCAGGGGGCTAATAATATTGACCTTAAATAGTTTTTTAATGTATTCTAGCCAAGACTTTCTCCAGAAGAAAAAAAAATATTGAAAATACTGTGAAAAATTCCTTGCTCTGTTAACATAATTTGGAAAATATTGGGGGGGAAAATCATAGGTGGGCTAATAATTGTGACTTCAACTGTATATCATCACTCATACATACCCAAACGTTTTAAATTGCAACTTGTTGAAGCCTTCAGTTGTAATTGTCACAGTCAAAGTCCCAGGCTCTGGCTCAGATGGCTCCCCCTTCCTCCTGAGAGGGTCCATGTCTCACTGCGTGCTTTGACAGTCCTTTGTACCTCCATAAAGCCGGCTCTCAGGCAGCTTTGTGAAGAAGCACCCATGCATGAGAGCAGATCTCCCTCCCACACTCCCCTGACCTGGACCCATCTGAGTGCCAGATAGGACCACAGAGATCAAAGAGCAGTCAAACTTCACTCCAAGCCATGACATCCTCTGGACAGCCAGTGGCAACATGCAGGGCAAACTGCCTTCTCTGTCCTAATATTCTTGGTGGCTTCATTCAGCTCTCTCGTGATCTGTCTGTCCGTCCGTCCGTCCATCATTGTTCACTTTATTCCTTCATTTTGTCTTTGTTATTATGTCTATCATTTTGTCTATCTATGCATGATTTGAACTATCGTTCTATGTATCGTTCTATCAATCTATGCATGATTCGTTCTATCGCTCTATCTATGCATGATTTGTGCTATCGTTCTATCTATCGTTCTATCTATGCATGATTTGTACTATCGTTCTATCTATCGTTCTGTCTATCTATGCATGATTTGAACTATCGTTCCATGTATCGTTCTATCAATCTATGCATGATTCGTACTATCGTTCTATCGTTCTGTCTATGCATGATTTGAACTATCGTTCTACGTATCGTTCTATCAATCTATGCATGATTCGTACTATCGTTCTATCGTTCTGTCTATGCATGATTTGAACTATCGTTCTACGTATCGTTCTATCAATCTATGCATGATTCGTACTATCGTTCTATCTATCGTTCTATCTATGCATGATTTGTACTATCGTTCTATCTATCGTTCTGTCTATCTATGCATGATTTGAACTATCGTTCTATGTATCGTTCTATCGATCCATGCATGATTCGTACTATCGCTCTATCTATGCATGATTTGTACTATTGTTCTATGTATCGTTCTGTCTATATATATATGTGCATGATCCGAACTATCGTTCTATATATCGTTTTGTCTATCTATGCATGATTTAAACTATTGTTCTATCTATCTATCGTTCGTCCGTTCCATCCATCCATCTGTCCATCCATCCGTCCATCCATCCTTTTGTCTGTCTGTCTGTCTGTCTGTCTGTCTGTCTGTCTGTCTGTCTGTCTGTCTGTCTGTCTGTCTGTCTGTATCGTTCTGTTGTCATATTATCTAACTATTGTTCATTCTGACTTTCTGGCACTGCCACAGATATCCTTAATAAACCAACAGTTAGTCTGGTGCATAGATCCAAAGGAATGAATGAAAACCGCAGGGGAAAAAAAGATTTGACCACACATTTTTAAAACTGCCATACTCCTGAACATTATTTTTTTTTACATTTTAGTCTAGCTTTTGAAACTGGTTTGCGCATTCAGTTCACCGCAGCAGATCTTTGTTGTTGTTGTCTCTTAAAAATATAATAATCGCCGACCAGAAAGTTATGGACAAATACAGTAGTTACTTTAGTTTGACAAAGACGTTCTCTCTTTCTCTCTCTGTCAACAGAGATGACTCTTCTTGCCTCTCAGCCGAAATCTCTGGAATCATCACCAGCGTCGGCGGGCAACACTGAAGACCCTGAACAAAGGATGCTGGAGAAAAGGACAAAGGTCATCGAGGAGCTTCTGCAGACTGAACATGACTACATCAAAGACCTTCAGATGTGTGTGAAGGAGATCATTCTGCCTCTGCAGAAGAAACAGGTCTGTAAATCCCAGCTAACACTCACATTTACATATTATGAGCCATTCAGATCTTCATCATAAATGTCCACTTGTCTTGTAGGTCCAGGGTATTGACTTTGATGGCCTCTTTGGAAACATCAGCTCTGTTATTGACCTTTCCCGTAAGCTCAACAAGACCCTTCAGGACACTGACTCAATAGGTTAGAGCAAAATCATCACTGAACTCCCGTTATAGTTTGAGATCAGTTTCCATATTGATATTTTACCATAATAATTATTTCACCCAGGTCAAGTGTTTCTAAGCTACAAAGGTGAGTTGGAGGATGTTTACAAGATCTACTGCCAAAATCACGACGACGCCATCTCTTTACTGGAGACCTATGAGAAGGATGAGAACATTCAAAAGCATGTGTTGGAATGTCTAGAGAAGCTCAGGTAATTTTCATCAAGACAGCCACTGTTTAAAAAAAATGGCAACTTTACATTATTGCATGGTGTGGTTACCACTACCAACGCATGTACAGATCGGTTTGAGCATGTTAATGACAGCCATGATAGTTGTTAACTACTTTTAACTCTATGAAAGGAAGTTGTGCAGAACACTAATTGTAACATTTCACATGATAAGTCAGGTTTAACGCTATATGGGATTGTCTTGTCAAGTGGCGTAGACAGAATT
Source organism: Danio kyathit (assembly GCA_903798195.1). Classification (NCBI taxonomy): domain Eukaryota; kingdom Metazoa; phylum Chordata; class Actinopteri; order Cypriniformes; family Danionidae; genus Danio; species Danio kyathit. The sequence continues at coordinate 35,508,481 of LR812530.1, forward strand.
GTATCATAATGCATCATCGACAAAGACAATACCACAGGGTGTGCTGGCTCACTCATGTCATCATTGAGAAATGTCTCACCGTCTTAATATCTCGAGGAACCAGTCCATTTTTATTCACCTCTACTTTAATTGGACTCATATGATTGGACAGGTTGACTAAAGGCATCTGTGGAATTCTGAAATGGGAAGCATCTTTGCCTTTCACGTTGTATGCTTTTATATTCAGAGAAGTTTGATATTTCATAGTTTATATGCAAGTACACTTTTATTCAAAAGTTTGGAGTCAGTATGGCGTTTATTAAACACAAGGAGGCATTCAAATCAATTACAACTACATTTTATATTGTTATGAAATAAACATTTGATATAAATGCTGTTCTTATGAGCAGTGCAACTGTTTCTAACACTGATAGAAATGTGGGTAACATTTTAGTTTAATTGCCAAATCTTACTATTAAACTAGTAGGTTATTACTTTTAACTTTTATTTAATGTTTACAATGCAATTCTTATTAGATCCATTTATTTGGTAAACAAAGCAAGTCTCACATATATATCTACCATATATCTACTAAAAGACAGAAATTATTACTTTACAAACTGTATTGTAAGTAAATTATATGAACATTTTCGTGTTAGTCAGTAATATTACTGAAATTAATTAAACTGAATAAATATAAATTTACACACATTTACACAAGTAAATAAATAGACTAAATTATGGGCTGAAAATCTGCGTACATCTGCAGATTACTGCGCACGCAGATTCCATGTGGGCCTACTTATTACCTGCTTGTTAATAGGATTTTTACTGTTTATTTGTAGCAGAAAATAAGGAGTTTATTGAGCTAAATATCATTGTTAACAATTAATGAATGAACCCTTTTTACATTTCTGGGTTTCTCAGTAGCGGAAGTCGTCATAGTTGGGTGAACTTAGAGCACAGTGAATGGGAAAGTACAACAAATAATTTTTTTTACAATCCTATTTGCTGAAATAAAAGAAAAACTCCACGATGGTGTTATCAAGATCTTCAGAAAAAGGAAAAAAATTGTGTGAAGGGCGTCACACACCGGATGCTCCGCTCAACGGCGCGCACATGACAATTGAAAGTATCGCACACCAGACGCGCACATTCGCATGCTATTTAAAATGAAACTATTCAGATGGCGCTCTGTGGCGCGGCAGAAATACGAACAGTGTCCTGAGTCGTGGCTGGGCGCCGCCGACTTGCGGTGCCGGTGTGTGTACCCTAATAGAAACCTATGTTTAGAATTCTGAAATGCATGGCGCTGCATGGCATGACGCTACGCATCGCCGAGCGGCACTTCTGGTGTGTGACCGCCTTGAGATAATGGCAGCCACAAGAGAGAAAACGTCAAATTTACTGTCCTATCGATAAACGCTACATCAGAAATGCCTAGCAAAGGCAGTAATGCTTTTTTTTGTAATTTGACGCAAAGATGATTGTCCAGTTTTTATTAAGTTACCTGCTATACCTCAATAAACTGCAAGGGTAAGCACGATGGATACAACTCGAGCCACTTTTGATCCTTTATTGCGTACACACACACAATATTCAACCACAAACTAGGCAGCCTGAGTACTAACTCTACACTAGTCTATGAACACGTTGCTAGGTTATAAACCGGCAAGCGTATCAGCCCCGAACAATAACAGACAGAGGGAGAGAAAAAAAACTCTTGCGTCTTGATGTATACACCGACACAATCTATTGGCTAGGAACGGTAATACACATATCTGTAATCTAGTAGAATAATGACGCTTATTAAAAACAACATATTTATGCATTTAAAATAACATGGTAAATATACACACTTATTTTTAATTTCAAATACCCTGGAACATAATAACATTTATCACTTATAATATACATATGCAAACAATAATACTGATAGATAGATGGATGGATGGATGGATGGATGGATGGATGGATGGATGAATAGATAGATGGATAGATACAGGAAAGTCCTACAATGATATAATTCATACATAAATGCATATAAATATACATACGTTTTCTTTTTAAACCTAAATATTAAGTTCAAAGGATTTAAGATAATGATGAATGTTAAAAGCGTCATAACAGTCTTATGAAAACAGTCCATAGCAAGAATTGTACCTTGATTGAAATGGACCAAATCAGTGTATGATTTCTAAATGATCATATGGTACAGAAGACTGGAGTCTTTGTCCAGCTTTGTCATCACATGAATAAATTACATAATAAAATGTATTAAACTAGAAAACATTTAGTTTAAATCTGAAGTTTTTTTTCCCACAGAATTATGGTAAAAAAAATTAATGGTCAAAATATTGATAAGCCCTACTGACCCCAAGCTAACAGAAAAATCTTGTTGACTCTTAGTTTTCAGCTCTTTGTTATTGAGGTTTAGCAATTGATGGCGAGAGAGGAATGTGCCTCACCTAGTTTCGCCACTTTGTTGGTTTCACTGTACTTCTATGGTTGCTTCCGGCCTGTTCCTCCAGCTCTAATGCTTTATTTGAACAGTTTGGCTGTGGCAGCCGCTTTCCTTGACTAGTTTCTTATTGTAAACATTTGCACTGCCATCTACGTCTTTTAAGATCGACCACTTCCCGTTAATACAGAGTTTAGTTTATTCTTGGTATTTGCTGTAGCGTTTTACCAGATCAAACAGAGAATACAAGGAAATATCCATCAGATTAAGTCCCAGAAATGTTTCTCTCTCTCTTTCTCTCTCACAGTGCAAAAAAATGAAACCGGGAACGTGGAGTTGTTTGTCCCACGTATTGAGGCATTTGCGAAATGAGTGTGCAGTTTGGCAAATCTACAGCTTAGCTTTATCCCAAATAACTCTGAATCCAGTCAAGAAATTGCTAGCATGTCGAGTCTCTGGCAGGATGTTACTGTAATGAAGCTAGCCATGAAAAATAGAGAAATAAATCCTCTTCAAAAAGCTCCTTAAGAATAACGTCTGGTGTCTTTTATTACTTTTGAACTTCCACACTTGAGCGCACTAGACTCTGACTGACGTTTCATTTTGGCTCTCAGTGGGAGATCTTAAAGGAGGCCCTGCAAAGGCTTACTGCTCTCCTGAAGCGGGTCACCCATGGCACGGGTTGCCATGCCAACTGGCAGCTTATTAATCAAGTGTACAAATAGTTTTTAGTTTTGTGTTGTCATCTTGCCCTTTTGCCCGCTGCATTCATGTTCATTGCAGCATAAAGGCAAGCTATGACTTTTGACTGTTTGAAACGAGGCCATTATATATGTGATAAACATTCTAAAAGATAGAGGTGGTTAACCCAACACTGTATGTTTTGTTCCCCTTTTCTCCTCTTTTCTCCCTCCTCTTCCCTGACAGAGGGATATATCGCGAGTGGTAAGTTTTTCGCAACTGCATGTGCAGCGCCTGACAGCATGCTGAATATTCATTAACCTGCGTAACCCTTTTCTCCTTGTTTCGCGTGTGACCAGGGGGCTTTGTTTGCTCGGTGTGTGTGTGCGTTTTGTGGTCAATTCCTTGTGAATTCTGAGTCATATTCTGACTTATATTTGCATAAGTGTTTAGGGCTGGGTTTTAAAACTTATACTGATTATTTTGTTATAATTTTGCTTAAATATTCGCACCAGAAAAGATTATTCAGAATTGGTAACTTCTGATTTTGAGCTATGTTCCAAAAATACTAGTTGCTGGCCTACATTTTTAAGCTGAATTAAATAAACTTTACAAATAATTTCATTACATTAAACTTATCGGTATCGGTACAGGCACCGGTACCGTTTTAAAAGTATTAATTTAGCACCAGCATCGAAATAATCCCAAACGATACCCAATCCTACTCACACTATAGTTGTTCCAAGCATTTATAAACACAAAATATTCTGAAGAAAGTTTAGAAAAAAACAAATACAACCATTTGTCATTCTTAGTAGGAACAAAAAATGCTATTGAAGTCATCAGCAACATTCTTCAGTATGCCTTCCTTTGTGTTCAACAAAAGAAAAGAAAAAAAAACAGGTTTGTAACAAGTGAAGGATGTGTAATTAAGAACAGAATCATCATTTTTGGGTGAACTATCCCTTTAAAACTTCTAATAAATTTTGTACAACTTAAATATAACTGAAAGATTAACTTTTTAATGGAATTTTTTTTTTTAATCTAGCATAAATTCAATAAAAATGTAGCACATTTGTACAGTTTTCTAATTAGAATGTGACCTGTTTGTTTATTTTTATTTTTTTGTAGAAAAAAAAATTCTATTATACATTGACATGTATAGAGGACAACTCCTAAAATGTCATTCAGTGTCACAAGTTTACATACCAAAAACTTTCCTTAAAACCACTAGGTTTTACCCATTTTCCAATTTCTAATAATTTAATATGTGATAAAATTTAGTACAATCAGATTTTCTGTTATACGTTTTAAAATGCTTATATGGTACATTATTTCAGTAGGTATACTTTTTTTTTCCAGCCTCTCAAATTACATGCAATTTGTGAGTCAGAATATGACCCCAGTGGGAAAAATGGTTTAATATGCTTTAATAATGGCATGCGAAAGCATTATTAACAATCTTTGAGCTCATGATCTGGTACTTTAAGCAATTAAACAAACAAAACAGTTGTGCTATTTGTCACAGAGCAAATCTATGTAATTTAAACATGCTATTCATTCATTCATGATGTTTAATACTGTTTAAAATATATATATATATATGTTCTGTAATATCCAAATCACTCTTCAGCTGCATTTGGATCTCACTTGTTTTCATCCCATCAGTCAGAAAGTGTGCTCTTTTTGTTAGAATGTCCTAGTTGCCTTCTGTGTATACTGTAACCCTTTTTAAAGAGCCTGACAGTGTATCAAAGATGGATGAAAACAACGTGTGCTTTCCGTGACCCTAGTCTACTGTCAGAGGAGGATGAAGATTGTTTTACATCTCGTTTTGACTTTGTCTCCCCGTTTTGTCGTGTCACAGGGGAAAGACAAACTACATTAATCTGGGTTCGTTCTTGATAAAGCCGGTGCAGAGAGTGATGCGTTATCCTCTTCTTCTGATGGAGCTGCTGAACGCCACTCCTGAATCACACCACGACAGACAGCAGCTCTCAGAGGCAGTCATGTCCATTAAAGAGATCAACGTCAACATCAATGAATACAAGCGAAGGAAGGATCTGGGTATAGCGTTTTATGTTTATGTATCTTCAATCTTTCTATATTTGTATCCGTCTGCCTTTCTTCAATCACTCTGCACTTCTTATGGTCTATGGCCTTGTTTAAACCTGGTATTAAAGGGATAGTTCACCAAAACAAATGTACATTTACTTAAGTGGTTCCAACCCTTTATGAGTTTCTTTCTTCTGTTGAACATTAAAGAAGATACTTTGAAGAAAGCTTAAAACCCTTAATTATTGGCTTCCATCGTAGGAAAAACAAATAGTGTGGTAGTCAGTGGTTGCAGCTTACCAACATTCTTCAAAATGTCTTATTTTGTGTGAAGAATGAAACTCATAAAGGTTTAAAGTAAAGGGTAAGTAAATAATTTTCATTTTTGGGTGAAATATGCCTTTAAGATGCGTTTTGGTTGATTGGATCACGCGTAAACGGCAATGTGTCTTCCTTGTCTACTTGTGATGTTTAAATCCCATTGTTTTGACCACTTCTCTTGTGAAGGAGCATCTGTGAGCTGGTGTATATATAGACATCTCATTCATTCATTAATTTTCTTTTCGGCTTAGTCCGTTTATTAATCAGATATTATACCCTATATAGATATTTCCTAATCTAAAATGGTTAGAGATAGAATGCAATAAAGAATTCATTAGAAAATGCAGGAATGCTGTTAAAAATAAATAAAAAAAATTTTATAGTCAAATATATATATATATATATATATATATATATATATATATATATATATATATATATATATATATATATATATATATATATATATATATATATATATATATTGTGTGTAATTTATAACAAAATATTTAGTTTTTTGCACTTGTGATATTCAGAGATTGTGGCATATTATTTATTCTGTAATTTATAAAGCCATTTCATTTCATCACCATCAAACATTAATGGAGACCATCGGAAAACTACTTTTTCTATCCATCTATCGCTCTGTTTTTGTTCTATATATAACACTCAATCACAGTCAATCAATCGATCAATCATTTATTTATAAAGCACCTTAAAAATATGAAGGCACACCAAAGTGCTGTACACGAAAGTTACAATCACAAATAACATTAAATTAAAGTACATAAACCATAATATCAATAAAAACTATACATCAAATGCCTGTGTGCACAAATGCATCTTGAGACGTGAATTAAATATCAACAAAGAAGTCAAAGAACACAGAGAGAAAGGACAACAATCTAGGGGTCATATCTGAGAATGCTTGATCACCTCTAAATTTGTAGCAACCTTTAGCGTGATGGTCTGCCAATTTGATGTGAACTATCTTAAGGAAGACTGACTAACTAAAAGCTCTTTGATGTACTCTGGGGCCAAGCCATTTCTGGCTTTAAAAATAAATAACAATTTAATTTGATAAAAAAAAAATTAGTTGGTTAGATGGTAGCCAGTGGAAAGACACTAGAACTGGTTCCATCCATCCATCTAGCTATATGCTTGTCATTCTGTCTATCGTTCTGTTGTTTTGGAATATGATATCTGTTTTCGTTGGCGTGTGATCTATAACTCAACAGCTCCCTCTGTTGTTTACAGTGGTGAAGTACCGCAAAGGCGATGAAGACAGGCTAATTGACAAGATCTCAAAGCTGAGCATGCACTCCATCATCAAGAAGTCAAACAGAGTGAGCAGCCATTTGAAGCACCTGACTGGGATCTCGTCTCAGGTACAATGTTATTAAAACCCCGTTCTTAATGCCATTTACTTGAAAATTGTTGTCAACCAAACTTCCCTTCATTCCTTCTCAGATCAAAGATGAAGCTTTTGATGATGCAGAGAAAAGATTCAGACTCCAGGAGCGACTCATTAAATCCTTCATAAGGAACATCTCCCTCTATCTGCAGCATATAAGGGTATTCAAATGATTCAATGCACTTGTTTTTTGTGATGAAATATTGCCTTATGGTTTATTATATGAAGTAATTTGGCCTGACATTTTATATCCAATAGGAGTCAGCCTCAGTAAAGGTCTTGGCCGCCATTAGTTTCTGTGATATCTACACAGAACGGCAACTGCAGATGGACCCAGAGCGTTTCCAGAGAGCACATCGATGCATCAGTGACAAACAGTTCACAGAGTTTGTGAGTAAAATAATCACTTAGCATTACTTTTAGGGCAAATACAATGTTCATATTAATGCACTCTCAATTTAGAGTTTTGTGGCTTTTGGGCTTATCATAAACTGTTGTTTCCAGTTTGTAGGTTTTAGGTAGTATACATATTTTCTTAAATTAATTCTTTTTTCTTCCTCACTGAGCCATAAATCTCCACTTTAGCCACACGCCCCATTCACAAGGGGCGTCAGCTTCAACACTTACTATTCACTTTGAATGGGTGACGTCAGGCGTTGTCGAACTGCATTGTGGATCCGTCTGCGCCACTTTAGTGGCGTTGCTCGCTGCAGAAGTTGGGACTTTCTTAACTTTTCAAGCGCTGACGGAAGCGTCAGCCAATCAGATCGCTGTATGCAAATAAACCAGCTCCGACAGTAGCCGATTGCTGACTAATTTCATTGGCTGACGTTGCTATGACGATCGCATCAGCCCCAACTTTAGACACGCCCTCTGTCAAGCGTTGACGCTGAAGCCCCGTGTGAATGGGGCGTTACATAGACCAATAGTTACACTTTTATTCATGTCTATGGGTGTACTCACACTAGGCATGGTTACATTAAACTGTGCCGGGGAGCGGTTGTCTCCCCTCCCCTCTCCCCCGACGGCCTGCACTCACATTTCATTGTACCTTCCAAGCCTGAGCATGCTTACGTCATTGATGATGCGACTGTTCAGTTAGAAAGAGAAGCGCTGTCACTCAGTAGAGTGGAGATTGCTTTAGTTATATTGCTTTGTATTATTTTAAGTCGTTGGGATGCAGTGACATATAGTCATATTTTTTTGCTGAACAGGTTCAACACTTTTGACGCTCATAAACTTTCATAAAGTCATTGTGCTGCATGTATTAGGAGGTTTGCTGAAGGTGCAGCTGACGTGTAGCAAAGGGTTTGCATCTTTAATAAACTATGACAGTTCACGTTCATTGAAAAGTAAGAATGATTAATAAATCCATATGAAACAGTCCATTAAAGTTTCGCGCTCAGGCGCACTTTGCACTCATTACAAGCATACCGTGTCGAAGCCCAACTGAACCGCGCTCTGGCACACCTCTTCCAACTGGGCCAGGACAGGCCCTGGATCACTCACACTTGTCAAACGAATCGGGAAATGGGGGTCAAATGTGCCCGGGCACGGTTCGGATAGCCTAGTGTGAGTACACCCTATATTCTGAATGTTTTAACAGAGGTATATGTTCATACATAATATACATAATTTGAACATATAAAAGTTTATTTGTTCATTTCTTTTTTCCTGACTGACTGCAGTAATTTTTGGTGATATGGAGTGATAAAAACAAAAAAACACTTTAAAACCTGATTTCATCCAATTTTTATATTTATGTACTAGAAATGTACACAAATGGTTGCATATTTAATTAAATAGTGCCTCATTTGCATATTTAAACATATCATTTTAGAAAACTTGTAAAACAGTAAATGTTTGCAGTTCTTTATGTAATCAGTCAACTGGGAAAGTATGGGAAAAACCGGTTGATATACTGTACCCTGCAGTTCCTTTCCACACTTAACCAGTGATTCTTAGTGACTTAGTAAGTCACTATTAACATGGCTAGTACTTAACAGTTAAATGTTTTTTTTTTTTCAAACAACAAACTGGCTGAAGTCAAAGTCCCTTTAAAAGGCAAGTCATTTCACTCGAAGGCCATCTTTGAAACGCCTCTCGGGCAGTATGCTCGGGCATTCTGTTTAAATGGAGAAACATCAAATTCTCCAAAACTGCTTGCCAAGCTTATGATTAAATTTCATATTATGAAACAACAATTACATTAAGCAACTCTTTAGTTTCATTTCTAAACGTTTGAGTCACACAAAATCAGCAGAAATTTACATCTGGTCCCAGCCCCTGCCTTGGAGAAATGTCAGTCTGTAGCGATTGAATATTGGTTCCTGTACTAGAAGGTGGGCTTTTTTTAACCATATAGCGATCGATGATTGGCTCCTGTATTATTCACCATATTGACCATATATTACACTTTTTCCCATTCAAAAAGATACGAGTGACATGTCTTGTGTATTCTATAGTCTTTGCTGAAATACAATAAAAGGCTGTATATATACTGTTCATATACTGTATATATACACATGTGCTAGGGTTGTCGTCATACCATTAATTTATCTTACGATACCAGCTAAAGTATCACGATACCAAGTAGTGTTGTGATACTGTAATGCGTAACTCAAATTATAAAGAAAATGGTAAGAAATACTATATTTTACATGTTATAATAGGTCTTGAATTTAATTCATAATTCCCTTATTATTGAAAAAAATATTATTTGCACATATCTTCACCTAAAATTCATTCTTTTTGTTTATTTTGTAGATAACCGACCTACAAAAAATACATTAAAAAAACAAAACAAATTATACCAAAATGAAATTTGTTACAAAAATAGCATTTTTCCAACAAAATTAGGCTATATGAAGTGGTCAAAAATTATTTCAATGTTGCTATTTTGTATTTTGTTTTATCAGCTAACAATCCAAAGTAATTCAAAATTTCACTTTGAGTCGTTCTTTTTAAGAGATTGTCGCGGTTGTTGTAGCTACTAAATCATTTTGACAGGAGAAGAAATGAACCGATTCAGATGTGAGTTTGAAACATCAGAAAACTTGCAAACTTAAAGGGCTCCACAGACTATTACAATAAAATAAAACATGCGACTTTTCCACATCCAACATTATCTATTGTAGATAGACAGTGCTACAGCAGAAATTATTTATACTGCTGACAAATTCTGACTTTAAGTTTTTGTTCAAATGTAAATAAAAGCTGAGAAATATATTTTTTCCACAATGATGATGCCTTTTGTACTTCGTCTTATTATCTTTTTGGAGAAGCTTGTGTCATTTCTGGTCAAAAAAAAAATCTGCTGGTTAAATAAAGGTAATTTTAAGTCAGAATTTCTCAGGGGTATTAATCATTTTAGGCTTGACTGTGTGTATATATATATATATATATATATATATATATATATATATATATATATATATATATATATATATATATATATATATATACATATATACATATATACATATATACATATATATATATACATATATATATATATACATATATATATATATATATATACATATACATATATACATATATATATACATATATATATATATATATATACATATATATATATATATATATATATATATATATATATATATATATATATATATATATATATATATACATACATACATACATACATATATATATATATATGTATATATATATATATATATATATATATATGTATATATATATATATATGTATATATATATATATATATATATATATGTATATATATATATATATGTATATATATATATATATATATATATATATGTATATATATATATATATATATATATATATATGTATATATATATATATATATATATATATATATATATATATATATATATATATATATATATATGTATATATATATATATGTATATATATATATATATGTATATATATATATATATATATATATATATATATATATATATATATATATATATATATATATATATACATATATACACACACACACATACCAAGTATACTTGGGGCTTTAGGTTTTTATTTGGAGCTTTCTGATTTAATTGAAACACATTTCATATCATGTTATAAGCATGAACTTTCTCATCTATTCTAAATGGGTTTGCGTGTATGTCTGTCTATCTCGGAGCAGAAGGAGAGGACAGAAGCCCTAGTCATCACTCCCCTAACCCAGCTGCTCAACATGTTCGCCGGTCCCCACAAACTGATCCAGAAACGTAGAGATAAGCTTCTGGACTACGACAACTGTAAGGAGCGTGCCGAAAGGCTAAAGGACAAGCGTGTACAGGAGGAGCTGCAGACGGCCAGGAATAACTATGAAGCTCTGAACGCCCAGCTGCTAGATGAGCTGCCCAAGTTCCACCGCGCGGCTGAAGATCTGTTCACCAGCTGCGTCAGGGGTTTCGTCCAAGCCCAGAGAGATTTCATTTCACTCACACTAGGAGAGCTCACACCACTACTGCAGGTAAAAACACCAGTTCATGAGTCTGATGCCACCTGGGACAGTTTTTGGGTCTAAACTTGCAGATACCAAAAGCCAACAACAAATGATGCTAATATAATGTGTCAGAGTGTGTTGGAATACTGTATTGTAATGATTAAATCCATGCTTGATCTCAGGCAGTCAGACAGTGAATAAGTGTTGTCAGATTGAACAATGTTGCCAGATTTGAATTGAGATCAGAATTGAAATAGCCTGTTTTTCACCAAGGCAACCTGTGATGCCAAAATATAAAGTGGAGTTACATCGACCAAAACTAAGACAGACATTCCCACACAGAACGCACATTTTCAAAAAAGAATAACTGACTTTAGCATATTTTTTTCAGATAAACAAGTATGTTCACTCAGCATGTTTCTTAAATATTTGCAAACAGGGTATTTTTATTATTCTGAAAAGTCGAAAGCTTGCATACAGCGCCTTTAATGTGTGATATGACTAAGCAGTGGTCATAAACATCCAATGGCAGTGTTTTCTCAACCCAAATGAGTAGAATCAGTTTCACATACGTCAAATCTTCTCAAGCGAATGATGACACTGTAATGTTTACTTTATTCCTAAGTCAATGTTTTGTGTTTATGTCCCTATAGCTGTCTGGCTTGGGAGGTACTGAAGGAAATCTGGTGTCCTTGTTCCAAGAGGAGCACACACGAGTGCTGGATCTACTTCAGAGCTTTAGTTTCTTCCCTGAAAACCTTCCCACTACTGTACGCAAGACCTTCGAGAAGAAGACTCTGGAGAAACAGAACACCAAGAAGCCCCAAGCACCTGTGAGTTTCCCTAAATTACCCTGATCCAAATCAGACTGTTATTCTCAGCAGTGATATTGTTAATCTAAACTAGTACAAATGGTTTCATTCTTCGAAATAATGCTTGAATAAAGTACAATATAAATATAAGACGATGGAAATGTTACCTTTGCAGTTAAGTGAAGCAAATCAAGTTAATGTTTTTAAATTACTAAGGCTAAAATAAAAATTAAGTTAACTAATTTTAGGCTAAACTAATCCCTAACTCTAAAATGTAGAGTACATGTTGTTGATTACCAATACTTTATGGTAAAAACACTCTATGGCATGCTGTTTGTAATAACACCGTAACAAGGACTTAATATAAAATGTAGCCAATAAATTAAATTCAATAAGTTAATTTGAAATAGAATGTTTTATAAATAATGCTCAAGTATCACTGCTTCTTACCAATAAAGTTTATTCATTTTAAATCTTTTTCTTTAATCTTAAATGTTCAAGATTAAAACAGATTAAAGCTTGATTATCCGATCAGGTTGTCTGGTTTGCCAGCTTTGGTAGTGTTTTTTTACACAATGCAGCTAGTTAGACTGCTTTACTCCTGATAATCCATTTAGTATCTGATATATGATTCACGTTCTGTATTTGTATTGATTTAAGGGCTTTTATGCTATAAAATAACTTTAAAATTGATATTTTTCAACTAACACTAATTAGTATCTGACCAGCAGCTTCTCGTTTATTAATGAATATCCACTATCCTTTCTTCTGACTCTGCAGCCAAACTATGTGCTCCAGACAGATGAGCACCGAGCAGGGCTTCTGGTGAGATACGGCCCAGAGAATCTCTACCAGGCCGAAAGAAATTTTAACGCAGCACAGGATCTGGACGTATCAGTTCTGGAAGGAGACATTGTGGGTGTCATCAAGCAGCAAGACCCCATGGGCAGTCAAAACCGCTGGTTAATAGACAACGGAGGTTTGTATCGCATTATCTCTTCATTATTCTATATTTGGCTTAATTGTATGATTTCCTTGTTTTCAGACATGTTTAAATACATTTTTAGACAACGCAATACCCATATTTTAACATTAAAACAGTTAATTTAACAGTACATTTTTAACAAATGGTGATTGATATGAATGTTTACATAAAGTATACTAAGTGAATTTACTAATAAATCTCTACAGAAACTGTTATTACTTTAACAATAGATCACCAATTGCATAATATTTTTACTATTGAACAATTTCTGGAAGGAAGAACTATTTTTAAAGTTTATGATAAACTTTTGAGTGGTAAATGTCCACTTTTAAATGATCTCAGACAATGTTTTATTCAAACAATATATTAATGGGGGTGGCGCGGTGGCACCGTGGGTAGCAATATCACAGCAAGAAGGTCGCTGGTTCAAGCCTCGGCTGGGTCAATTGGCATTTCTGTGTAGAGTTTGCATGTTCTCCCTGTGTTGGCGTTGGTTTCTTCTGGGTGCTCCAGTCCAAAGACATGCTGTATAGGTGAATTGGGTAAGCTAAATTGTTCATAGTGTATGGGTGTGTAAAAATATATGCTGGATAAGTTGGCAGTTTATTCTGTTGTGGCGACGCAAGATTAATAAAGGGACTAAGCTGAAAAGAAAATGAATAAATGAAATGTATTAATGGACATTTCTGGAAAGGTTTCTCTTGGAGTAATATTAGAACGTTTATCATAGATCAAATTGAAAGATTTACACAATTGTTATATTATTGTTTGTTCACATTTATCTAGTTTTGGTACATTATGTATATTGTATATGCTCACTATTTTAGGACACATTGTGAATTGCAAATGTCATTGAAATTATTGTTTTTGTTAGATTTTTTTTCATTGAGTGTAAAATACATTAAAACAATACTTGAAATGTTTTTAATATTTAGCAACAATGAGAACAAAAGAAGAAAAATAAATAATATAATAATGTTAAATAAATAAACTAATAAAAAATATTAATAAGAATTTAAAACAAAATAAAAAAACTAAGGTTGGTGGAGATAATAGGTCAAATATTCAAATAAATTCAATCAACAGGCAAATTGAGTGAAAATATGAAGTTAATTGAGTGAAACATTTTTGCCATGAATAAAACTACTGTTGCTATTGATAGGTTGTTAAATCTTAAGGAATTAATATATTATGTATTATATAATCTGTGGATTTATACTTGTTTTCTGTGTTTCTTTCTTTTAGTTACGAAGGGATTTGTGTACAGCTCCTTCTTAAAACCCTACAATCCCCGCAGGAGTCAGTCAGACGTCTCCATTGAGAGCCAGTCATCAAATGAATCTGGCTACGGCGGCTCCTCACCCATGTTTTCACGGCAGAACAGTAACAGCACACTGACTTTTAACCAGGAGACGTCTACTGTCAGCTTCACAACAGCCACGACACAAAACCAATCAAACACTCGGCCAAATAATGAGAGCACTCCGAGAAAAAACAGAGAGACTTCGTCCAATCAGAGGGATTCCCTTGAACCCGGCTTCAGAAACTCACCCAATCACAAAGAAGTGTCAGAAAATGCCATTCGAAACAGCAGGGAATATTCAGAGCCTTCACACCGAAGTTCCACCAATCACAGAGACTCTGTAGACTCTGATCAAAACACTCCAACCAATTCGAGAGATCGGTTAGATTTCTCGGAGACGGATTCTTCTTCCTCCAGGAACTCCAGATATGAACCATCATCTAGATATCAGGATTCAAAGGCTTCTTACGGCTCACATAAGCGACAAAATGGAGACTATTCAGGTCAGCAGAGAAGGCCACAATACACTCCTGAGGAGTACATCGAGCCGGAGCCGGAGCCACAGCCTGAGCCGGAGATTGATGGACACCAGGTATGTCATACAACTCTCGATACACCACTTTTAAAATTAAAATCAATATGACTTCTGTAACCTGACATTCTAGAGGGAAATAATAGAGTAAATAAATAAAAATATTATGTTGGCAAGCTATTTTGAACACAAATGAAATACATTTTTGAAATGATGAATAGTTATTTTTTAATAATGAATTAATTATAATTTTATTGAATATTTTTCTCTAACATACATTTGCGTGTATTTATTTTTGGACCTTTATCGTAAGTTATTTTGTTACATTTTGTTCCAGATTTGGCTCGGTACTGACTAATTTAGTGCATATGCGCAGATATACAGGGAGTGCAGAATTATTAGGCAAAAGAGTATTTTGACCACATCATCCTCTTTATGCATGTTGTCTTACTCCAAGCTGTATAGGCTCGAAAGCCTACTACCAATTAAGCATATTAGGTGATGTGCATCTCTGTAATGAGAAGGGGTGTGGTCTAATGACATCAACACCCTATATCAGGTGTGCATAATTATTAGGCAACTTCCTTTCCTTTGGAAAAATGGGTCAAAAGAAGGACTTGACAGGCTCCGAAAAGTCAAAAATAGTGAGATATCTTGCAGAGGGATGCAGCACTCTTAAAATTGCCACGCTTCTGAAGCGTGATCATCGAACAGTCAAGCGTTTCATTCAAAATAGTCAACAGGGTCGCAAGAAGCGTGTGGAAAAACCAAGGTGCAAAATAACTGCCCATAAACTGAGAAAAGTCAAGCGTGCAGCTGCCAAGATCCCACTTGCCACCAGTTTTGCCATATTTCAGAGCTGCAACATCACTGGAGTGCCCAAAAGCACAAGGTGTGCAATACTCAGAGACATGGCCAAGGTAAGAAAGGCTGAAAAACAACCACCACTGAACAAGACACAAGCTAAAATGTCAAGACTGTCAAGAAATATCTCAAGACTGATTTTTCTAAGGTTTTATGGACTGATGAAATGAGAGTGAGTCTTGATGGGCCCGTGGCTGGATCGGTAAAGGGCAGAGAGCTCCAGTTCGACTCAGACGCCAGCAAGGTGGAGGTGGAGTACTGGTTTGGGCTGGTATCATCAAAGATGAGCTTGTGGGGCCTTTTCGGGTTGAGGATGGAGTCAAGCTCAACTCCCAGTCCTACTGCCAGTTTCTGGAAGACACCTTCTTCAAGCAGTGGTACAGGAAGAAGTCTGCATCCTTCAAGAAAAGCATGATTTTCATGCAGGACAATGCTCCATCACACGCGTCCAAGTACTCCACAGCGTGGCTGGCAAGAAAGGGTCTAAAAGAAGAAAAACTAACGACATGGCCTCCTTGTTCACCTGACTGAACCCCATAGAAAACCTGTGGTCCATCATCAAATGTGAGATTTACAAGGAGGGAAAACAGTACACCTCTCTGAACAGTGTCTAAGAGGCTGTGGTTGCTGCTGCACGCAATGTTGATGGTGAACAGATCAAAACACTGACAGAATCCATGTATGGCAGGCTTTTGAGTGTCCTTGCAAAGAAAGGTGGCTATATTGGTCACTGATTTGTTTTTGAATGTCAGAAATGTATATTTGTGAATGTTGAGATGTTATATTGGTTTCACTGGTGAAAATAAATAATTGAAATGGGTATATATTTGTTTTTTGTTAGGTTGCCTAATAATTATGCACAGTAATAGTCACCTGCACACACAGATATCCTCCTAAAATAGCTAAAACTAAAAACAAACTAAAAACTACTTCCAAAAATATTCAGCTTTGATATTAATGAGTTTTTTGGGTTCATTGAGAACATGGTTGTTGTTCAATAATAAAATGAATCCTCAAAAATACAACTTGCCTAATAATTCTGCACTCCCTGTATTATATAAACATTTCAAAATTATTATTCAATTAATAAAATACAAAGCAATTTTTTAAATCATCCACAAAGCATTTATAAAATCATTTAAAGTGTAATAAAACAACTGAACACATTTTACTAAAATCTAAATTGTATCATTTCAAGAATTTAACTTATTAATTTTTCGACTCCATTTCCCCCCAGATATATTACGCTCTTTACTCCTTCAGCGCACGCTGTGCAAATGAGCTCAGCATTTCAGCCAATCAGCAGGTGAGAATCCTCGAGTTCCAGGACATGAATGGCAACCAGGAGTGGTGGCTGGGAGAAGCAGGAGGACGGAGGGGGTACGTCCCGTCAAACTACATCCGCAAATCTGAGTACACATGAGCCACAGTCTACCACAAACTACCCCAAACCCTACAGACCAACTCCAAACACTACAAAAGGACATTCTTGTGCCTTAACTATAGCGGAAAGATGCACTGATACGGTGAAATGCTAAAAACAAATACTTTCCATGTTGACATATTCACTCAATGAATGTAACTCCACAGCGCCTCCTAGTGGATACAGAGGAAGGTGCACGTTTAATATGAAGTAATGGAGTGAAAAAAATAGAGATCGTTTGGATTGAGAGGCAATGAGGTGTTGGATTCGATGGTCTCCATTTATAGTCCATTTATAGTGTTAGCGCTTAATGCTCCGTGTAGGGCATAGATGTGTAGGAGTGGAGGACTTCACACTGGATGGTGGATGATGGGATTGATAATCCAGTACAATTGAGTGAATGAGTGTTTGTTTGTGTGGCAGTGAGAATTGTTTGAGTGTTTGTTGTGCTTTTGAGATGTTTCCTCCCTTCATTTGACAATCTTAGTTGCACCGAGAGTGAAAAACAAGTCTGTTGGGTATTATTGAATGCGAACAAAACCCTTTATTTAAAGTGTTTGGATTTACGCCACTTTGAGGCTTCCAGATGTTAAAGGGATAATTCAGCTAAAAATACAAGATTGATCATCTTCTGCTTGTTCCAAACCTTTTTTTTTCTTCCAAAAGTTTCTTTTTTTCTGTTGAACTCTAATAGAAGGTATTTAAAAAAATGTTGGAAAATGGTAGCCGTTGACTTTTTACTTTTATAAATTAATTACTTTAAGCCTTTTATTTCTGTAATCTGATTATATTCCAGAGGTAAACAGTACATCAAATGAAAACAAAACATTGGAAAAATAATTTTGTGCATGAATTAAGTTATTTTAAATAATTAATTTGAAATAAATAGTACAATTTAATTACAAAAAGTCAGCTAAAAATTAAAGTTGATCATCTTCTGCTTGTTCCAAACCTTTTTTTCTTCCAAAAGTTTATTTTTTCTGTTGAACTCTAATAGAAGATATTTAGAAGAATGTTGGAAAATTGTAGACGTTGACTTTTTACTTTTATGAAAGTACTTTTCTGAATTTTATTTTCATAATCTGACATATTCCAGAGTGAAAGTGTATAGTTAATGAAAACATAACATTGGGGAAATAATTTTGTACACAAATTAAATTATTTAAAATAATTAATTTTAAATAAGTAGTACAATTTTATTACAAAAAAACAACCTTTTTTTACTTTCAATTTTTTCTCCCTCTCGCTGTTAATAGAAGATATTTTGAAGAATGTTAGAAACTGGTAGCCATTGACTTATTACTTTTATGAAATCAATTGTACTTAATTATACTTCTGTAATCTGGCACTGTCCAATCTGACATGTTCCGTGTTTAACTCTAATATAAGATATTTTGAAGAATGTTGGAAACAGATAGCTGCTTATTTCATAGTCATTTTTTAACACAAAGAAAGATATTTTAAGTAGCAATTTTCTTTTCTTATTATGGAAGTCAATGGCTATCCAACTTTCTGCAAAATATGTTCAACAGAAAAAAGGAAATTCAAACAAGTTTTGGAACCATTTGAGGTTGAATACAGGGTGAGATGTTTACATTTTTGGCTGAATTATCTCTCAAACAATATAACCACTGATAAGCATATCATATTCCTGAAAATATGAATGAAATGCAAGAGACACTTTTGTTTTTTAAGGTACAGTGTTTTTTTTTTTTTACCTTTTTACTTTTTTAATAGCATTATGTTTGCCACTTGCACTTGAATGCATTTACAGTTTAATACCAAGATGGTGTGAGCAGCTGTGCGTGGGTTCAGACCACCAGCAGATGATTTCTGAATATTTATCTCTCATGCTGTATATACTGAGAATGAACATCTGCACTCCACTGTCAACTGATCCATTGCTTCTCTTTGAAATAAACATCAGTTGAAAACACTTGTTTGTGTGCTTTTGTGCATTTTAATACTACTACAGAAAATGCAATGACTGGTTTGGAAAGTTTGAGTCATGGAATGATGATTTTAACATAGTGGCTGCGTTCGAAAACTAAGGCAGTGGACTTTATCATGTACAACAAAACAGAGAGAGCTTTGGGGATAACTAAGGGAAAGTTTGCTTGCTAAAATACTGACTTCTAAATAGACGTCATCAACATCGTTCAAAAACATATATTTACACACAAAATGACATCCAAACGGTGCTTTCAGCTGTCACGCCTGTTCAGTGATTGTTTCCTCACCGAGTCTAATTTTGCATTACTGTTACATTGAGAACAGCAGGTTGTTAGTGGCAAAATGAACATTGATTGATGTAAAATGGTAATAATGTCATTACATTCACATAATTAAAGTTTAAAATGTTCTACATTTCCGTTATCATTCATTCATTCATTTTCGGCTTAGTCCCTTTATTCATCAGGGGTCGCCACAGCGGAATGAACCGTCAACTTATCCAGCATATGTTTTACGCAGCGGATGCCCTTGCAGCTGCAACCCATCACTGTAAAACACCCATACACTCTCACTCGCACACATACATTACGAACAATTTAGCCTACCCAATTCACCTATAGTGCATGTCTTTGGACTTGTGGGGGAAACCGGAGCAACCGAAGGAAACCCACGCAAATACGGGGACAACATGCAAACTCCACACAGAAATGCCAACTGACCCAGCCTAGGCTCGAACCAGCGATCTTCTTGCTGTAAGGCGACAGCGCTACCCACTGCACCGCCCACATTTCTATCATCGAAAAACATAATAAAAATACATTTAGGGTAGCAAATGTGCCAACAAAATAATAATGTCATCATCTTCGCACAATTAGTGTAAAAATGTCCTACATTATGGTTATTTACCGTCAACAGAAAAATGAAATATATTAAAACATTTAGTCCTAAAAGTTGATAAATGCATCAAAATGAAATAAGTAACTCTAATATTATTGCTGAAGCCAAAATAATTTCAACAGAAGCATAGACATTATTAGAAAACTTTCTATTACAATGTCTACACTGTACAAAATGATATAATCAATTAGTCCCGACAGCATATGTTTTAAGTCATTGTAACTTAAGTTAACTAAGTTAATCATGCTCTAACTTAATTTTAGGAGTTATGCAAGCTGTTTTAAATCAGTATAACAAGATATAAGTTCTATGGACTCATGAAGTAAATTTAAATCAGCTTAAAAAATTAAGGCAACCAGGATTTTATTACAGTGTATGAACATAAGGACACTTGAAATACGGAAGCACATGGTCTTTGATTAGAAATTACAAAACACATTTTTTTCAATGGATAACTTGCATGGATTAATGGGCTATACGCACAGCACGTGTTTTTCAGACGGTGAATGGTTTATGTGACTATTTTCAGTTTCATAATGTTCCTTTTTCCAGCATTGCTAATGTAATTTAATCCAAATCTAATCAGTTAAATAGACGGAAGCATTCATTTAGTTGTTCAAGCGTAAAACGAGATGAAAGGCTATTTACATGCAAGCGGCGTCAACAGCATCAGGCGATCGCTGAAATTCCATTGAAGATTCTGGGGTAAAATATTTGTCAATATTTTAAAGACATGGAATTTAATGCAGTGGTTCTTGTCCGGTCTGAGACCCACTTTATATCGCATCTCAGTCAGGCCGTAAAGATCATTGATTTTTAAAAAAGTTTATACAGTACAATTTTGTAATGGCATGACAGTTCACAGAAAGCCCTTCTGCTGGCTTACCTAAAATTAAAAGTCCCTGTAAAATAATTAAAATTTGCATACATGTAAATGTTGCACTTTAAAAACAAATCTGCACAAAATAGCATTGCAGAATGTTTTTAGAGGCAAAGAATCACATCATGGGCATAAGAAAGAATGAAACATTAAATCATCAATGATATTGAGTAATTTATTAGGGTGAAATGAGGTCAATGAACGTCAACGTTTCCTTGGTCATCTCAATTGCAAAAATTGTCCCAGTTGACCCAAATTCACCCCATTAAAAATCATTGGCAATTTGCAGTTCAGTTTTTTTTTATTTCTGCAGTGCATTTTGTCAATGGAAAAAAATTGTCCCAGTTGACCTGAATTCACCCCATTTAAATTTATTGTCATTTTGAGTTATTTTATTTCTTATTTCAGTGCATTTGTTCACATTTAAATCTATTAAAACAATCCCACATATGTCCAGGTAACATTCGTTTTAAACATTGAATTGAGTATTATACAAATCTGTAGTGCGTCTCGCCGTCCAGAACACAGTAAATCAATGTGGTTGGGTAATGATTGCTGTCAAATAATCAAACAAATGGAGTCCAGAGATCATCCACCTACGGGTCAGCTTATTTGCTACCCACACAAAACACAAGTGTCTTTTGTGGTTGTGGATTAGGCATCTTTTACTCCAGGAATAATGTTTCCAGTCATTCTGCTTATTTTAGGTCTGTCTGGCCTTAATTCACACGTTGAAGCAGCGCCGGTATGTATCGTAACAATGTGAAAATGCTTCGAAATGTCATGTTTATATTCCATTTCTGTCTGACTTGAAAGTGTGGCCACTGTTTCAGGGTTTTTTGGAAAACTTCATTGACTTTGTCGATGGTAAGAAGTCTGAATTTATATATTTTCATGGTTGTTACTGTATACACTTTGGCAAGCCAGTTAATTGATAGCTATATTATAGTTATAATAGATATCAAAAACATAATAATTAATAATGTATAAAAATATGCTCCTGTCAAAAGTACAATACATGCTAATCAAAACTGAATAGTTATTTCAGTGAGATCTCCATAGAAGTCAATGGCAAAATAAATATTTTGCTACAAGTAACAAAAAGTCACTGGTAACTATTGATGTGCATCCAATATCTAATAACTAACAACTATGAATACGCACTACTAGTCGATAATGAACAAGTACCAGTACTAAATGGATAAGATAATAGTGGCCTGAAAAACTGGTGTTAGTACATCTTAGAGATTAAATGTTGGAACGGCTTGCCATATAGCTTGCTCACATCATTATTTTTTTCTCTGACAGAAATATATGACTATGTTGTTAATGACACGGAGGAAATATCTTCAGCTGAAATTAACGAGACGATTGACTGGCTTTTTTCCTTCTTTGATGAAGGCAAGAACTTCCACACACACTGTGAAATTCTGTGAATGTATTTAAGTTGTGTTTGCTGCTCGCAAGCATACGTTGATTGTGTTTATGTTCTGTAGAAACGTGTGATCCAAACCCTTGCCAGAACAATGGAGTTTGTAAAGACAAAGAGAGCGGCGGCTTCAAATGCATCTGTCCACCGCCTTATATTGGCAAAAAGTGTCAAAATGGTGAGACCTTCATATACTTAACAAAGCCATGTAATATATAGACCATTATATATTGACCTTTTTCATCCTTTACTCATTTAAATGCTTTGAATAAAAAAAATATTAAAGGACACCTATGCTGTTTGACAGAACTGTCTGTAGGTATAGTGTGTCCTCTATCATATTGGAGTAATATAAACACAAGACGTTTCTTTCATTAAAATTTCCCAATGCTTAAAATAGGATCCAAATCCCAGTGAGGCCCACTGCAACAAGACGTAGGAGTGCGGTTTTCCCCGCCTACCGAACTGATTGACAGGCACGTATAAACATGTCCACAGAACAGGATTTGCAAAGAAACTGGGATTAAAAGATCTGTTCCACCTCTCTGTGATCAGCTGTAGCTCAAGAATGAGTTTATAGGTGCACTCACACTATGCTATCCAAACCATGCCCAGACATGTTTCCCAGTTTTTTTGACAAGTGTGAGTGCTCCAAATCGGTCCCAGGAACAGTTCAGTTGGCCATCCCTGGCCCAGTTGGAAGAGGTGTGCCAGAGCACGGTTCATTTGGGCTTTGGCGCAGCACGCTTGTAGTGTGAGTGGAAAGCACGCCTGAGCCCGAAACTGAAGATGCAACGTCACTTTTAAGGGACTGTTTCATATAAATTTATTAATCATTCTAACTTTTTAATTAAAAACTGTCATAGTTTATTAAAGACACAAGCCCCTCGCTACACGTCAGCTGCACCTTCAGAAAACCTCCTATACGTGCAGCACATAGACTTTCATAATTTATGAGCGTCAAAAGTTGAGGATGTTTAATAGATATGTACAATGAATCATTTAAATCATCAAAACTCCCACAAACATTAAATCAGGCGTCCATCTCTTTGATCTTAAAAAAAGGGAAAAATCCTTTAGACTGTTCTTCATATCGTCCTATTAGTTTGCTTAATGTTGATTTTAAAATTTTATCCAAATTATTGGCCGTGCGTTTAGAATCTATTTTGCCTTCAATTATATCTTCAGACCAGACAGGGTTTATCAAAGGCAGGCATTCCTTTTTTAATATCAGGCGATTATGTAATATTATTTATAATTTATCTCCCCAAAATCCTATCCCAGAAGCTGTCCTATCACTAGACGCTGAGAAAGCATTTGATCGGGTAGAATGGGGATACCTTTTTTATACGTTAAATAAATTTGGTTTTGGTAAAAATTTTATCTCATGGGTTAAACTTTTATATTCTGATCCCCAGGCCTCAGTTAGGACAAATAATATGTGTTCAGAATACTTTAATCTTTATCGTTCCACCCGCCAGGGATGCCCACTTAGTCCACTTCTTTTTGCTATTGCCATTGAGCCTCTTTCCACTGCTTTAAAATTGGACCCATTAATAAAAGGGATAACTAGATTAGGCCTTGAGCAGAAGGTATCATTATATGCAGATGATATTCTTCTTTATATCTCAGATTTTTCTGTCTCAGTTCCTGCAGTTCTTAAGGTTTTAAAATTATTTGGTTCTATTTCTGGTTACAAGCTCAATTTAAGCAAAAGTGAATTTTTTCCATTGAATCCAGTGGGCAAAAAATACCCTTTAACTACTTTACCATTTAAAATCGCACAACATAATTTCAAATATCTTGGGGTTAGTATAACCAATAGATTTCAAGACCTTCAAGAAAATTTAATTTTGACAATCTACTGCTCCAGACCCAAAAAGATTTTGAATGGTGGTCGGTGCTTAATCTGTCTGTAGCTGGCAGAATCAATTCTGTAAAAATGAATATCCTCCCAAAGTTTACGTATTTGTTTCAGTGCATTCCAATTTTTCTTTCTCAATCCTTTTTTCACAAACTGGATAGATTAGTGTCAGAGTTTATTTGGGACAAAAAGACTGCTAGGATTGGCAGAGCACTTCTTCAGCGACCTAAATCTTTGGGGGGTATGGGCTTACCCAACTTCAGACATTACTACTGGGCTGCAAATTTCAGGATTTTTCAATACTGGTTAAACCAGTGCAGACCAGAATGCAAACCTATGTGGCTTGCCACAGAAGCCACTTCGTGTATCCCTACTACACTGACTGCCCTGTTATACTCCCCTATTAATAGTTCACATTCTCCCTATACAAAAAATATAATTGTAAGAACGTCATTACGAATCTGGAGACAATTTAGGCGTTATTATGGATTACAACAATTTTCAATATTAGCCCCTATAGCATCAAACTTTGCTTTTCCACCATCAATGATGGACAGCACTTTTTCACAATGGACAGATTATGGCTTATCAACGTTTAAAGATTTATATATAGATGATGTTTTTGCATCCTTTCAACAGCTTTCAGATAAGTTTTCGTTGCCCAGAAACAATTTTTTCCGATATTTACAGGTCCGCAGCTTTATCCGTAATATGTATCCTCAGTTTCCTAGCCTCCCCTCCCCTACTCCCCTAGATTTAATTCTTGAACCAGTATCTGTTGGGAAAGGTATGATTTCAGTTTTTTATGACAAAATAGGTTCTCTACATAGAAGCTCACTGACATCCATAAAAACCCAATGGGAAGAAGATCTAACCGAGGACATTTCAGATGAACTGTGGGAAAACATTTTATACAGGGTACATGCTTCATCTGTGTGTGCTAAACATGGTTGGATTCAATGCAAAATACTTCATCGTTCTCATTGGACTAAGGTCAAGCTTTCAAAAATTTACTCTGATGTTGATCCTCTCTGTGACCGTTGTCGCCAAGCTCCTGCAACACTGGCACATATGTTTTGGCTTTGCCCAAATCTATGTGCATATTGGTCAGAAATATTTGAGACAATGTCTCATGTAGTTGGGCAAGCAATTAAACCTGCATCTACAACAGCACTGTTTGGTAC